>BLSH010201087.1:390134-401482 GCA_018402905.1 Glandirana rugosa
TCAAAGGGCCACCCGGCTACCGAGTCACCCGGCCAAGTCACTGTCTGTCGGACAGTTTCAGTACCGACACGCGGAGCGTGTCGGTACTGAAACCCGTGGCGACATGTGACGAATCACCGTCCCGACTACTCGACTGGCCGTCTCCCTTCCTCCCTCCGATTTCGGGTCCACGAGTCCCATGATCCTCCTTTGTGCTCTTTTTTCATTCCCCGCTCCCGAGTACAGCAGCATGAGGAGGAGAGGGAGGGGGTGAAGAGCCCGCAGCTGCAGTTCTCTCTCCACATAGAGACACTCTCCCTGGCCCTGCTGCTGACCGAAGGAGGAGGAGGGAGGGGCAGGAAACAGCCCTCTGCTCACAGCCTCTCGCAGTTCAAGAGGGGGGAGGGACACAACAGTTTCTCCTCCACGGACCTGCTGCTCGCTGTACAGGAAGGAGCACCTGGGCTTTAGCCTCCCTCCTTCCCTCTGCCGGTCAGCTCATCAGCCCTGCCACTAAGCAGTGTACAGCGGTGCCCAAAGTCATGGCTGTGCGAGGCGCACAGCCATGACTTTGACAGGCTGTCTGTCACTGAACCGGCCCACTGAGCCATCGGCCCACCGGGAAACTCCCGGTAGTCCCGATGGCCAGTACAGGCCTGTGGTTGATTGTTTAGGTGTTCTCAGTGTCTCTCAGGCTTTTGCTCTGATTACTTCCCCCTGTATTCTAGAGGATTATACAATTCTAGTGGGAGAAAGATCAGAGTAGGCAGTCTGGATATTTATTGGTGCTAATCCCCGGGGAGGTGTGCCTAGATGGTGGCTGGGAGACCATAAATAAATTGGGGCTCGAGGCAGAGCAGAACTATTCCTGGGTCTAGTCCTGCAGGAGGAGACCTCTGTGCAGGGGTTCTGTCCCTGGGGCAGGAATGCTAGAGAGGCCTTTATGAAGACACCAAGGTCACAGCTAGGAATAGCTAGGGGGCCTATTTGCAGATACATTGTCCAGGCAATCAAGCTGAGTCAGCAGTAAGCTCACTGAAGAGACAGTCAGGAGGTAGTTGGTGGGAAGCAGTCCAACTGTTCTGCAGTGGTATTAGTATACAATACATCTCCCTCAGAGCCCAGTGGATATCGGCAGGAGGCAACCCATGACCCTGTAACTCAGGGAGCATATGATCCCAATTTAAAAGGAGGTGACAATGTGTAGCTTTTAAACTCCTGAAGAAGCTCAAGTCACCAGCAGTATTAGGAATCTTGGGGGACATTCAGTGTGAGTAGTGCAGCCAGCAAATTGTGCAGCAGTGCAGCCAGAAGTTAAGGCATCCTCAATTTGTTCAGTTGCAGTTCATCCGGGTATCCTATGCTACTTATCCCTATCCAAGTTCATGTTCCAGTAAAAACCCTAAAAATGAACCCCTAGACCAGTCGTAACTAAATGGCGGCCCCTGCGGTCCAAACACGGACCAAGCGACGCTCCTGTCTGGACCGTCAGGCTGCCAGTGTACAGTGCCACATCCACACTCTTCCGCTCAGCAGTCATTGGTTGCTGGGACTGCCGCCCGCCCGCTGCTGATTACTACAGAGCCTTGAAAAAGTATTCATACCCCTGGAAATTTTCCACATGTTACAACCAAAAACGTTAATGTATTTTATTGGGATTTTATGTGATAGACCAATACAAAGTGGCACATAATTCTGAAGTGGAAAGAAAATGATAAATGGTTTTGCAAATTTTTTACAAATAAATATTTGAAAAGTATGGTGTGCATTTGTATTCAGCCCCCTTTACTCTGATATCCCTAACTAAAATCTAATGAAACCAATTACCTTCAGAAGTCACCTAATTAGCAAATAGAGTCCACATGTGTGTAATTTAATCTCAGTATAAATCCAGCCTTTCTGTGAAGCCCACAGAGGTTTGTTAGAGAACCTTAGTGAACAAACCACATCATGAAGGCCAAGGAACATAAAAAACTAAAACAAAAACTCCTGCGCTCGGATCCAACAACCCAAAGTCAGTCATTTATAGGACATATGGATAATAAGGAAAATGTCAAATGTGCGTGAAAGCCACAACGCAATCAAAGGTCTTGCTGCCCTCCTCAGGACCATGGGTATCCAAAAGTACTAGGGAAGAAAACACAAGAGAGGGGCATACTGGCCTAGTGCAATACCATTAAACCGTTTATTAAAACAATAAGATAAAATATATATACTCACAAAAGGAGCAATAAAAAGGCATCACGATAAAACGTGCAAATGTTGCCTCCAATGGATAAATCACTCGTCGCCACAATAGAGGGACCAGGTGGCGTTCGTATGGTCAGGCTGATGCGTTTCCAGGGCGAACCCTCTTCCTCAGAACCCCAGAGGAAGAGGGTTCGCCCTGGAAACGTGTCAGCCTAACCATACGGACGCCATCTAGTCCCTCTATTGTGGTGACGAGGGATTTATCCATTGGAGGCAATATTTGCACGTTTTATCGCAATGCCTTTTTATTGCTCCTTTTGTGAGTATATATATTTTATCTTATTGTTTTAATAAACGGTTTAATGGCATTGCACTAGGCCAGTGCGCCCCTCTCTTGTGTTTTCTGGCCAAGGAACATACCAGACAGGTCAGAGATAAAGTTGTGGAAAAGTTTAAAGCAGGGTTAGGTTATAAAAACATACCCCAAGCTTTGATCATCTCACAGAGCACTGTTCAATCCACCATCCGAAAATGGAAAGAGTATGGCACAACTGCAAACCTACCAAGACATGGCCGTTCACCTAAACAGTGGCGGCTCGTCAATAAGGAGTGCTCGGGCGCTAGGCATGATGAGAAAAAAAAAAGTGGTTCTGACCGACCTCTTTAAAAGTGGCGCTGGATATAGCGTTTCCCTTATTTTTATTCCCCTTTGCTGTCTGTTGACAGCAATTCTTGGAGCTCAATGGTCAGCCTTAAAAGTGAGAGTGTGTGCGCCAGTGAGGCGCACACACTAAAACTGTTCAGCTCTGTCCTGAGCACTTGAGCACCAGTGATTGGTCAGGTCACGGTACGGTGGGTGGGGGCGGGACTGTGGCGGACGTGCTGCTGGAAGTGGATGAAGACGCAGGCACAGCACCCGCCGGGTTTCCCTTACATGCCGTGGCTGCCCATCACTTGCCGACCGTGTTCAAGGCCCAAGCCAAGCCGAAGCCGAACCGAATTAGCCAGCCACACAGCCTGCCAGACCTGTTTGTCCCAAGACTCCTAGTCCTAGAATGAGTCCCAGGAGGAGTAGACTCACAGACTCGTGTTAGACGAGAAGCTTCAAGCCTGGTGAGTCAGTGTGAGAGAGAGAGGAGACTTTTTTACAGATGAAGGGCAGATAGCAGCAGGTTAGTGATGTTGTCACACACTACCTTGTCTGCTTGAAGATGGAACCTAGTCAGCCACCTCCCGGCCTGCGCCTGGAGAGCAGCCAGCGACTCCGGGCACTTGCAGGGGACTGCTGGTTCCAACTAATGTATATACCCCTATCTGGTGTTGTGTATACCCCTATCTAGTGATGTGTATACCCCTATCTGGTGCTATATATACAGCCCTATCTGGTGCTGTGTATACCCCTATCTGGTGCTGTGTATACCCCTATCTGGTGCTGTGTATACCCCTATCTGTGGTGCTGTATATCCCTATCTGTGGTGCTGTATATACCCCTATCTGGCGATGCTGTATATCCTATCTGATGGTGCTGGGCTGTATACTCCTGACACAATGGATGGAATCCAGCAGGGTCGCTATGGGGGTGCGGGCTGCACCCGGGTGACACCCACAAGAAGGGTGACACCAGGGAACAGAGATCTGTCACTCCGGTGCTGCCCTGTGTTTTCTACTCACTCCTGTCACTGCTAAATACAGAAGCCTGTCCGATTCCACCCGCAGCATACACTGGCAGTTACACTTTTGCGAGGCTCCTGAGGAGGAGCTTTGAGAAGGAGTATCTCCCGTACTGCACGGAGCCACGTTGTATCTGAGGTCTGTGTTTGGGGGGAAGTAATTAAAAGTATTTAGTGTGATAATTGGGGGACAGGGGTCTGTGCTGATAGGGGGAAGACAAGACAGTCCTTTCATGGATGGCGATTTGGGGGTGAGACTCTGCACCCATCTGCACTCTGTACCCTGCACCCATCTGCACTCTGTACCCTGCACCCTGCACCCATCTGCACTCTGCACCCTGCATCCATCGGCACCCTGCATCTATCTGCACTCTGCATATAATATAATATAAATAGTCAGGGAAGCAGCAAAGAGGCCTATGGTAACTCTAGAGGAGCTGCAGAAATCCACAGCTCAGGTGTGAGAATCTGTCCACAGGACAACTATTAGTCGTGCACTCCACAAATCTGGTCTTTATGGAAGAGTGGCAAGAAGAAAGCCCTTGTTGAAAGAAAGCCATAAGAAGTGCCGTTTGCAGTTTGCCATGTGGGGGATACAGCTAAAGCACAGTGGAAGAAGGTGCTCTGGTCTTTGGCCTGTTAGAGTCTGCTAAAGACCTTCAAGCAGGACAATGACCCTAAACATACAGCCAGAGCTACAATGGAATGGTTTAGATCAAAGCATATTCATGTGTTAGAATGGCCCAATCAAAGTCCAGACCTAAATCCAATTGAGAATCTGTGACAAGACTTGAAAATAGCTGTTCACAGGCGCTCAAGCTATTTTGTAAAGAAGAATGGGCACAAATGTCACTCTCGAGATGTGCAAAGCTGGTAGAGACATCCCCAAAAAGACTTGCAGCTGTAATTGCATAGGAAGGTGGTTCTACAAAGTATTGACTCAGGGGAGCTGAATAAAAATGCACACCACACTTTTCAGATATTTGTTTGTAAAAAAATTTGAAAACCCTGTATCATTTTGCTTCCACTTCACATTTATGTGCTACTTTGTGTTGGTCAATCCCAAAAAAATACATTTATGTCTTTGGTTGTAACATGACAAAATGAGGAAAATTTCAAGGGGTATGAATACTTTTTCAAGGCACTGATTCTCGCGGTACCCGGCTGGGCCGCGACGTCTCATGCATGCTCCCTGCTATTTATCTTGCTCCCGACTCTCACTTGGCCGGCCGCGAGGTATAATGTGTATGCGCGCCCCGCCCCCTTCAGCATGAATCCCAGCACAGCTCTTGCCACTGCAGCTTGTTATTTCTGCTGGATCCGGATCCCTGCCTGCCTCAAGGTATGTGGGGTTTTGACAGGGGCACATTTTCTTAGAAGGGTACATTGATGGGCACATTTAATGTAAGGTTTACTCTGATAGACACAACAAAATGTGCCCATCAGAGTGCCCCTTAACATAAAATATTCCCCTTAACATAAAATAAGCCCATCAGTGTGCCCCTTAACATAAAATAAGGGGCATTCTGATGGGCACATTTTATGTTAAAGTTCATTTGATGAGCATATTTTATGTTAAGGGGCACACTGGTGGGTATACTTTATGTCAGGGGGCGCACTGATGGGCACATGTTATGTTCAGGGGCACTCTGATGGGCATATTTAATGTTAATGGGCACAATTTATGTTAAAGGCCAGGCTGATGGGCAAATTTTATGTTAAGGGCCACGCTGATGGGCACCGGTGTTAGTACAGCAATCTTTCCTCCTGTTCTATTGCGTTCTGACAGGGGGGCAGCCCCTGAGAAAGAGCTCCTGAGAGCACTGATCAGGAGCTGGTTGGATGCTGCTTTTTCAGGATGCTCGTTCAACAGAAGCTGGCCAAATGGTCGGCTGCCATGTACATGGGCCCAATGTCGGCTGGTTTTCATTGAACTGGATGATGTCACCCGACATTTGGCCCGTTTGTAATAGGCTTTAACGGATGTCACATTTCTGGAGTGGAAGTGGGTATTTGTGGATTTTAGTCCTGCTTTAATTAAGATGATTTGGACATCTTGAAGTGATTTAGGTAGGGCCCTTCAAGTGTTAATTGTTTTTAATTAAAGAAATATATATGTTTTGTCAAAACAGTGCATCTTATATTGTATTTAATGACTTTTCTTTGTCTGTTTCCATTCTAAATAGTCATTGTTTTTCTGTTAAGCTTCAAAGCCATGTGTTACCGGTCTTTATTTGTTCTTGGTTAATCATTCCATACGTTGGCTGTAGCTTGGAGTTGTGTGCTGATAGTTGTTCGTTAGATTGTGTTACTATGTTAATATGCTATTACACAGACTTCATTAAAGTGTTACTAAAGTCATAACAGTAAAATCAGTCTGTATATGCTGCATAGCATGCTTGTTATACTCACTGTGGAACTTAAGGGATTAATCCTCTGCATTGTGTAAAAAGGCTGTTTTATCTTGTATGCCATAGATCCTTCCCTCCCTGCACTGTCTATCTGTGAAAGAGCAGCTAACACACAGGCAGGGTAGCCCACCTGCACATACTCAGTTGTGTCTTTTATGCTGGAGAGAACATGTACTTGTTCTCAGAGATAGCCAGGTCACATGATATTGACATCACACATGTGGGCGTGTATACAGGCTGTAGTGGAAATCTCCTCCTACCTGAAAGTAAAAAGATTTATAAGCTGTGGGCACTGTGGGGGGGATTAACTATTTTCATATTACTGTACTGAGTTTAGTAACACTATATATATATATATATATATTATTATTGAAAATGTTAAAAGCGAGTGACTAAAATAAATGTCAGTTTTCTTAAAAGATCTGGGTGACATTTCACATATTTTTGTATCTTGGTCTCCCTGTTAATCACAAATACCTCTTTGGTGCAAAGTGATCGCTTTCATGGGCTGGATTTTTTTCTAGATAAAAAACATTCTATTTAAAACGGATCTCTAGAAAAGTTGAAAAGTTAAGAAAGGTTTAGCTCTTTCAGGGTTCCATTTTTGTGAATATTCTAGCTCACTATTTTTAATGGCGACCATTGTCACAAGAAGAGAAAGTGATGGGAAAATGCAGCATTTTACGGTTGTCACCAGGACGGTAGGTGAGGGAAGATTGGGACACTGGTACTGCTGACAAATGTATGCTATTGATTTAAACTCACTTCCTGTTGTGACAATTCCAACACATATTACCTTGGCATGATCGACTGTTGTCACCAGCAGGAATCCATCCCTGAGAAATGGCATACAGCTTTTACTGGTGTGCATGCATGTAATACAGGAAGTGACTGCAAAAGGGCTGCAGGAGATCAAAAGTGCTGTTGAGACAAAGGATGAAAGGATTAAAAAATAAAATGGGGCAGTTGTTTCTGATGCACAGTGTTAAAGATAACCAAATGTCATTCAGTTAGGTTTTACTTGTAGTTTCACCAATTTGTATATATATATGCAGCATTTCTCTTTTGGTGATTATAACTGCTATAGGTGTCTCTGCAATTAGATAAGAATGTATTCTTTGCACATGGAATATTTAAGGCCTATCTGCTTTAACTGCCTGCCGACCGCTCACAATAAATATATTACGTGTGGGCAGCAAGTACAGGCAAGATCACATACATGCATGTGATTGGCCTTCTTCTGGGTTTAGGGCACGCATGCGCACACCCCCTGCCAACTGTGATTGGACAGCATGAATTGGCAGCTGACTTCGGCCAATGATTTCAGCTGAAATCAGCTGATCACTGTGTCCAATCACACACAGAGTTCTGTGTTTACAAAACTCTGTGTACTGTGAACAGTGATCTGGCTGTTTACAGGGAGAAAAATACGCCAGATAGTAAAGTAAAAGCAACACACATTACACACATTGTTAGGTACTCAGTTAACCCCTTGATTGCCCCTAGATATTAACCCCTTCCCAACAAGTGTCCATTAGTACAGCGTCACTGTACAGTATTATCACTGATTACTGTATCAGTGTCAGATAGTGACCCTCCCAGATAGTCTCTGTTAGCACCAGATTGCCCACCACACTATCACAGTCCCTTAATAAGTCGCTGATCACCGCCATTACCAGTATAGCATAATAGCTGTGTAAAATGCCAGTATATATATATATATATACCATAGGTTGTAGATGCTATAACTTTCGCACAAACACAGTTAACCACTTGCCAACCAGCTGCTGTCATTATACGGTGGCAGGTCAGCTCTCCTGAGCGAAACGACGTACCTGTATGTTGGTCCGTGCATGTGGGACTGCGGGCGTGGTTCCCGCGGACTCGATGTCCGTCGGCGACCCGCAATCGTTCTACACAGAGGCAGAACGGGGATCTGCCTATGTAAACAAGGAGGATCTCCATTCTGACAGGGAACATGTCAGAGATCTACTGTTCCTAGGGAGAACACAGTTAGAACACACCCAGGGAACACAGTTAACCCCTTGATCGTCCCCTAGTGTTAACCCCTTCCCTGTCAGTGTCATTTATACACTGATCAGTGCATTTGCATAGAACTGATCAATGTAATAATGTCACTGGTCCCCAAAAAGTGTAATTTGGGGTCAGATTTATCCGCCGCAATGTCGCAGTCCTGCTAAAAATCTCAGATCGCCGCCATTACCAGTAAAAAAATTAAATAAATCTATCCCGTAGTTTCCAGATGCTTATTGTGATTTTTTTTTTTTTACCAAAAATATGTAGAAAAATACATATTGGCCTAAACTGATGGATAATTCGTTTTTTACATTTTTTTTTTTGGATCCGTATTATAACAGAAAGTAAAAAAAATTCAAAATTGTCGCTCTTTGTTTGTTTATAGCGCAAAATATAAAAAAAACACAGAGGTGATCAAATACCACCAAAAGAAAGCTCTATTTGTGGGAAAAAAAAGGATATCAATTTTGTTTGGGTACAACGTCTCATGACTATGCAGTTGTCAGTTAAAGCAACGCAGTGCTGTATCACAAAAAACGGCCTGGTCAGGAAGTGGGTAAATCCTTCTGGGGCTGAAGTGGTTAATATATAGTTATTGGGATTTTTTAGCAGAATACATTTGTCATAAATGTATGAATGAATACATTTGATTTTTTTTGGATATGTTTTACAACTGAAAGTAGAAAATATTGGGTTTTTTTTCATTTATATAATAAAAAATAAAATAAACCCTGTGTTGATCAAATACCACTAAAAGAAAGCTCTACAGTGAGGGAAAAAAGTATTTGATCCCCTGCTGATTTTGTACGTTTGCCCATTGACAAAGAAATGATCAGTCTATAATTTTAATGGTAGGTTTATTTTAACAGTGAGAGACAGAATAACAACAAAAATATCCAGACAAACGCATTTCATAAAGTTATAAATTAATTTACATTTTAATGAGTGAAATAATCGTTTGATCCCCTATCAATCAGCAAGATTTCTGGCTCCCAGGTGTCTGCTTCAAATCTTACCTGTATAGAACTCTCTTAAGCCTCGTACACACAAGTCGACGATTGTATACAACAGGTCGTACGAACGACCGTTGTATGCTAAATCGACCGTTAGTATGCGCGATTAGAACAGCCTACATACGACGGTCGTACAACAGGAGTTGTATGAGCAAACTAGAAAACTTTGGTAGTACCAACAAGCGGTCATACGACCGTTGTATCGTGTGTACAGAGAAGTTGGTCCAACAAGTTGTATTGTGCAAAACACGCATGCTCAGAAGTCAGGATCGGCCGGACACTAATTACATGCACCTGAACTTTCTCTTTATACGTTAATAACACGTCACTACGTTCGGCTTGGTCGTACGATCGTGTAGTGCATGTCAGTATGCGAGATACAACAGCCAACATACGATTTGGTCCGTTCGGTCGTACGACCATCGAACCGTGTGTACGAGGCTTTAAGCGTTGTACAACCAGCTTGTTGTACAATCATCCGACCGTTAGTATGCGTGATTAGAACTGCCTTCATACAACGGTTGTACAACTGAAGTTGGATGAGCAGACTAGAAAACTTTGGTTGTACAACAAGCGGTTGTATGACCGTTGTACCGTGTGTACAGAGAAGTTGGTCCAACAAAGTTGTACGTGCAAAACACACATGCGCGGAAGTCAGGAACGCCCAGAAGTGTCCGTTCTGGGAAACCTACATTCCTAAGTCACAAATAACATTCACCTGAACTACTTTGTTATACGCTCGTAACACATCACTACGTTAGGCTTGGTTGTACAATCGCTTAGTGCATGTCAGTACGTGAGATACAACAGCCAACATCCAACTTGGTCCAAAGTTGGACGTTTGGTTGTACAACCGTTGTACCGTGTGTACGGGGCTTTAGCCTAGGTTCACACTGACAGCGGGAATGAAATAGTGTGAGTTCAGCTGAACTTGCACAATTTCATTCACGCATGTTAGTCCCGACTTCGGGGGCGATTTCAGAGACATCTGTGCGGGTTTCTGCACAGATGTCTATTGAAATCGCACCCTGAAGTCACCAAAAGTAGTACAGAAACTACTATTGGGAATCGGTGTGGCACCGCAAATACGGCGTCGCACCGATTTGGACGGTGCCATTGCCGGCAATAGCCACCAAATCATTGCAATGTGAACCTAGGCTCAAAGTAGGTGCTCCTAATCTCAGCTTGTTACCTGTATAAAGGACACCTGTCCACAGAAGCAATCAATCAATCAGATTATAATCCCTCCACCATGGCCAAGGCCAAAGACCTGTCCAAGGGACAAGATTGTAGACCTACACAAGGCTGGAATGGGCTACAAGACCATCGCCCAGTAGCTTGGTGAGAGGGTGACAATAGTTGGTGCGATTATTCGCAAATGGAAGAAACACAAAATAACTGTCAATCTCCCTCTGGGGAGATCTGGGGCTCCATGCAAGATCTCACCTCATGGAGTTTCAATGATCATGAGAACGGTGAGGAATCAGCCCAGAACTACATGGGAGAATCTTGTCAATGTTCTCAAGGCAGCTGGGACCATAGTCCCCAAGAAAACAATTGGTAACGCACTACGCCATGAAGGACTGAAATCCTGCAGCGCCCGCAAGGTCCCCCTGCTCAAGAAAAGCACATGAACAGTCCACCATCCTGGGAAAACTGCCATCCATCCAGGTAAATTACACCTATACCTGTCCCCACACACCATAGCGACTTCTCCTACCAGCAGTAGTCAGCCTAAAATCGCGGGCTGTCCCCCTGGAACGCCCGCGACGTCCTAAAGTCAGGAAGTACCGCATCACGCAATGGTTAACAAAAGAACCCCTGATACCAGGGTCGACGGAACTCTTGTAACTGTTCTAAGAGGGTACATCAAGACCCGACTAAGGAGTGGCAAGAGTACTAGTAACTTTGAGGTACTCCACTCTAGAACGTACCTCGGGGTCTAGAGGGGTCTCCCTCTAACTGTCAATAAAACACAAAGAAGGTAAACGCTTATTAGCGTGGTTGATAACAGTGGGAGAGTGGTTCGATGACCCGCTACCAGAACA
>BLSH010201087.1:408743-430792 GCA_018402905.1 Glandirana rugosa
AAAATAAAAAATAAATAAAAACCCCAAAAATGAATTCTCATCACCCGTAAACGCGACCACTTTTGCGCAAACCAATCAATAAACGCCAATTGCGATTTTTTTTTATCGCAAATATGAGGAAGAATATAAATCGGCCAAAAACGGTGAAAAAAAATGTTTTTTTATATTTTTTTTTTGGATTTGTATTTTAGCAAAAAGTAAGAAATTTGTTTTTTTTTGCAAAATTGTCGCTCTTCTTTTGTTTATAGCGGCGATCAGAAATGACGCAGAGGGGATCAAATACCACCAAAAGAAAGCTCTATTTGTGGGAAAAAAAGGACGCAAATTTCGTTTGGGTACAATGTCGCACGACCGCGCAATTGTCAGTTAAAGCGACGCAGCGCCGAATCGCAAAAAGGGCTCCGGTCCTAAAGCTGGAAATCCTTCCGGTCCTTAAGTGGTTAAAAAGCAAATCAATTTATAACTTTTTTGAAATACGTTTTCTGGATATTTTTGTTGCTATTCTGTCTCTCACTGTTAAAATAAACCTACCATTAAAATTATAGGCTGATCATTTCTTTGTCAGTGGGCAAACGTACAAAACCAGCAGGGGATCAAATACGTTTTCCCTCACTGCAGTTCAGTGTTGCCAACCTCCCGCAGCATTTTTTACTGGCAAAACATGGAAAATGTACTGGCGGAGCACATTTTTTACTGACAACTTTAAAAATAATAGAACTCCTATTAAAAACTAAGACAGTTGATATTTAAACACAACATGGAAACACTGACAATACCGATATCAAGTAGTTTGCTTGGTTTACACTTAAAAAGTCAGCACAGCGTGACAAATTATCAGACCCTGATATTTATAGACAGATGTAAAAATCACAGATTTTTACAAACTGTCTGTAAATTTACTGGTGGTTGGCAACCCTGCTGCAGTTGTGTGAAAAAAAATGATATAAATTTAATTTGCGTACAGTGTTGTATGTCCGAGCAAAGAAGGACAGTGCTGAATAGCGAAAAAAGCTCTGTTCCTAAAGAGGGTAAAACCTTCTAGAGGTCAAGTGGTTAAATAATGGAAATGTAATGCAAGGACACAAGAGGAGTTCATAGAAGAAGATATGCTTTGTATACGGTATAGTGCAATAACAAGTGCAAATGTTGGACAAGTGATACCTGTTATATGTATATGTATCTAGAGTAAAACATTTTAAATAAATAAATTCCGTACTCTTCTTCTTTTTAAATAAACCTAACCATCTGAAGGCTGATATTCCGCCATGTTTACAACTAATTTGATGATAACTGATGTGTTTTTGCTTTATAGAGAATTCACCTGCCCTGTCATCATCCACTTGCATACATAAATGGCTGGGTGGACGACTTGGACAAACAATGACTGCAACTGAGACTAGTCATTATGCCAGCCTTTCAATTGTCCTGTCATAATAAAACACTCTGCTGAGCATACTCAGCTATAAGATTGGGTTCTTAAACATTTTATTCTTGGGGACCCAAATAAGAAACTGACTGTACTCAGGCCCACAAGGAGAATTATTACCAAAATATCAGCAAAGCCAAACACACTCAAACAATGGCCATATAACATATTGCGGGTGCTCTTCGCCATTTCTGTAAATTTTATATTCTCTTTTGAAATTTCAAATTGTGCTTGCAGTTTTCAGTAAACATATTAATCACTTACATAGTTTATTTATGTTGAGTTTATTAGTATGTATTGTGATTTTATTTGTCTATGTATAATGAATATTGATATGTTTCTGTAGATTCCAGGTATTGGTGTTTCAACCCATTCCTTTATGATGCTCTTCCTTCAACCACTTAACGACCAGGCTTATTCTGAGGGCTGGTTCACACATAGGCGACTTGCGATCCAACTTGTGTCATTTGATATCAGAAATCCCATTGAAGTGAATGGGAGCCATCTTAATGTACACTACTGAAGTCGCTCCGATGTCAAGGCTTCTATCCGACTTGTGCCCATAGAATTGAATGGAAATTGTCTCCAAGTCGCATCCCCATCTATATTGAAGCAAATTTACAGGAAAAATAAAATAATTTACCCAGGTAAAAGGAATGATGTCAGAAGAGCTATATTCTCTGATTGGCCACAGGCAAAGTCGCCTGGCATGGAGATTGCTTTAAGTTGCGTTGTAAGTCGCCCAAAGTCACGCTGAAGTCGCCTTGAAGTTGCATTCTAATCACCTAGCAAAGTCGCCCCTGAAGTCGGATCGCCTATGTTTGAACCGGCCCTGACACTTTTTTGTTTACATGTACAAATCAGTATTTTTTTGCTAGAAAGTTACTTAGAACCCCAAATGTTTTAACAGAGGCCCAAGAGAGAAAATAGATAGCCAACATGTCACACTTTAACCACTTGCCGACCAGCCATCGTTATACGGTGGCAGGTCAGCTATCCTGCGTAAATCACCATAGCTGTACGGCGGTCCATGCATGAGAGATAGAGGGCAAAGCGATGCAGTGCCGTATCGCAAAAAATGGCCTGGTCATTAAGGGGGGAATCCTTCTGGTCCTTAAGTGTTTAAAATTGCACACACTTGTGGAATGGTGACAAACTACTATACTTAAAGATCTCCATACACAAAACACTTTAAAAAATGTTACAGGTTACCAGTTTAGAGTTACAAAAGAGGTCTAGCACTAGAATTATTGCTCTTGCTATAACATTTGTGGCGATACCTCACTTGTGAGGTGAGAACACCCTTTATATATGGGTGCATGACCTGTGTAAGCTTTCGCCTCTGCGCACAAGCATGGGGGCGATTTAAATTTTTATTTAATTATTATTATTATTATTTATTTTATTTCTTTTATTTTTACACTGTTTCTTTAAAAAAAAAAGAATCACTTTTATTGCTGTCACAAGGAATGTAAACATCCCCTGTGACAGAAATACGCAGTGACAGGTACTCTTTATGGAGACTTCTGGGGTCAGTTAGACCCCAGATGTCTTCTCTGCCCTTAAAAACATCTGATCGGCGTTATCAGATGCTTTCACTATTTAAAAATGGTGCTGGAGAGGCAGCAGTAGGGGGCAAACCCCTTCAGATATCTGTAAAAGCAATCCAATGGCCACTGTCTCTTCTGCATTAAAATTCATGCCTGTTTGCCCATCTTTAATTCTGGCCCCAAGTTCCACTTTAAGTAACACTCTCTCTGTATCTCTCTGTATAAATGCATAAATGTTCCAAATAGTATCCCCAGTGGGAAAGCTGGCTTTTTTTTGCTAGAAAATTACTTAAAACACCCAAACAGTATATATATATTTTTAAGTAGAGACCCTGGAGAATAAAATGGTTGTTGTTGAATTTTTTTATGTTGCAATGTTGCATGATATTTGCGCAGTGGTTTATCAAACTCAAATATTTAGGAAAAATACACTTTATTGATTTTTAGTAAACACAAACACAATATAATATAATTTTTTTTGTAAAACATAAAAGATGATGTTACAATGAGTAAATAGATACCTAACATGTTACATCATATCCATCCACATCCATAGGCGACACAATAAAAGCCTTTACAGGTTACCAGTTTGGAGTTACACAGGAGTGGTGTGGTGTACGCAGGAGGTTTGGTGTGAGAATTTTTGCTCTCGCTCTGATCACGGTTTACATACACATGTGGGACCTACATGCGTGTTCACATTTGCGTGTGAGAACAGGGGGATAGGGCACTTTAATTTCTTTAAATGTTATTATTTATTTTATCCACTTCATGCAAATTGCCGTATATATAAACGGCAGTCCCGATAGAAGCCGGAATCAGCTCCGATCGGGTCTCCTTCATGTATTTCCGCAAGTGACGTCACAACGTCACTTCCAGTTTACTCAACGGCCAATGGCGCAGATTAAAAAAAATTACAGAATTCAGAGTCGCCGTTTTTGGCGATTTGAATACTTTTAAGTGCAAAAGGAGGGACCCCCAATCCCTCTATAAAGAGTACCTGTCACCACATATTACTGTCACAAGGGATGTTTACATTCCCTTTGACAGTAATAAAAGTGATATGATTTTTTTTTTTTTAACGGAACAGTGCTAAAAAAAAATAATTAAAATAAAATAAATACATAAAAAAGTGTGTGGTATTGCCGCAATTGTTAGAGTGAGAGCAATAATTTAAGCACACGACCTCCTCTGTAACTCAAAATGTAACATGTAAACATTTTTAAGAGTCACCGATGGAGATTTTTAAGTGCCAAAGTTTGTCGCCATTCCACGAGTGGGTGCAATTTTGAAACATGACATGTTGGATATCAATTTACTCGGCGTAACATTATCTTTCACAATATAGAAAAAAACTTTCCTGATGTCTTATTTTTTAACTCAAAAAAGTGATTTTTTGTCAAAAAATGGTGCTTATAAGACCGCTGGGCAAATACGGTGTGACTAAAAGTATTGCAACAACCACCATTTTATTCTCTAGGGTGTTAGAAACAAAAAAATATATAATGTTTAGGGGTTTCCAGGTAATTTTCTAGCAAAAAAATACTGCTTTTTACTTGTAAACAACAAGTGTCAAAAATGGTTCCGGGGCTGAAGTGGTTATTTACATTGTAACTATACTATTTTGTTTTTGGATTAACTTTATTGCTATCACAAGGGATTAACAACATCATTGTGATAGCGTGCGCCCTGACAGGTCCTTTTTATGGAGAGATCTGGGATCTATTAAACCCCATATCTCTTCTCTGTCCTCCAAAGCATCCGACCAAAATGAGATCGATATGATCAGATGCTTTCACAAGCCTGTAATGGCTTGTTTACATGAGACTGAAATCAGAAGTGACTAAATCCTCATTGCTTGCAATATCTGACATCACACAGTGAGACGAACAACATCAGTTCCTCTATGTCCCGGGAAGCAGATACCACCAGTCACATCCTTACAGCGGCGGTGGTGGCGGCGAAAGGGGAGGGACCCCCTTCCTCTACCTTTAAAAGTGATCCAGCAGCTCTATAGCTGTTGGATCCCTTTTACGTAAGAGAATCGCTGCTGAAAAAAACAATGCCAGGATCATGGTTGTTGTCTCAGTGGTTAAATCAGAATATAATATCAAATTTAGTGCTATTACATCTAAACAAACCATTCTAACATATGAACCATGTGCTGAAAACAATGATAAATGCAAACTGAACTTTTAGCTTAAAACCCTTATCGTACGTGACTTGCACATACATTAATCAATGTGTGGCTAATCCCAATCTACCATATTGTACTGTAAAAGTACAAGTAGGCTTTCTGAATAGACAGACTGTTTCCAGTAATGACATCATGTCCTATGGTCCTACGCGTTTCATCACAGATGACATGGTTAGGGGACTAGCTGGAGCTTGTTGAATGAGCATTTTTATCAATGTATATGTGTGTGGACTATTATTTTTATACTTTTGGTGGCCCAATTCTTGGACTGGGATAGGTCAAAAATTGATTAATGTTAAAGCCACACTATAGACTAATCTTTTTATTTTCTTTTGGATGAAGCAAGGAAAGGTTAGAACCTCTGTCAAGGAAGGATAAAAACATCAGATGATGTTGTTATTCGTCTCTGTACCTTTCTGTCTTGGTGATTACCACTTCTACCAAGTTCTGTATGGGCATCTCAGGGACATTAAGTAAGAGAAAATCTCCCCAATGGGGTCACAGAAAGAATTAAAAACTTGACAGATGTTATAACTCCTCTCCACATTATCCAAAACAAAAAAGGATGTGTGGCATTAGGCTTTATCTTCTGCATGCAGAAGGGTTTCTTTACTGGCAGAGTTTTGAAAACATGGAAAAATATTCCATAAAAATATATAGAAAAACATAATACTTCCCCTTTCAGATAGAGTGCATCCATAGTAAAAAAAAATGGTCTGTTTTTCTATGGAAGAGGAAAGTGACCACGGAACAGCAAATTCCCATTCATATCCCTGTTCTAAGATAATGCACACTGAAACATCAAGCATCCTGAAGTGTGTCGCGATGCCGTTCAGTTTGAATAGTATCTATTGCATTTACACAGCACAACTGCTCTACATTGCACAATGGGGGGATTCAATAAAGAAATAAGGACATATTTTTGGTGCTTTTGCCCTTTAAAATGGCCTGCACTAAATTCAAAAATCTCTACTTGTCTATTTTGGCAGAATCAGGTAGTGCCACTTTTACAAATTACAAAAAAAAATGTACTTCCAGTTCATAGATAATGGTACTGGAGATAATTAAGACCTGCTCTAAATTGGCATACAGAGACAAGCAGAGTGCCTATCCCTCTCTGCAGTGTAACAGAGTGGCATTTTTGCCGCTGCTACTCCCTCCCTGTCACTGGTTGTTAAGGAGGCTGTTTTCTTCACATCTGGCAGCCTCCTAACAATCAATGATGCTGCAGTGGGCAGTTCCTGATGGAGAAGCTGAGACACCAGTTCTCCATCTGGGTCTGCTCTCACCTTGTAATTGACAGCAGGCAGTGGAGGGATTATTTAACCAATGGTAGGCTAACTATTGGCTAAGGATCTGCCTACTGTCTAATGTCAGTCACAAGGGGAATGGACCTCATGGGGGAACTAGTGTCTGTAAATCCCCATCAGGCTCCACCTCCTCAAGGTACAAAAATCCCTACAGCTGAGCTGTCTATGTGACAGCTTCAGCATTGGGGAGGGAATGCTGCTGTACTGAGGTTGGAGTGTCCATATGGACACTTTACTCTCAGTGCGCCTAAAGAATTCTAAAGAGTGTTTTAGACAGTGGCAGTCTATCCATAATGTTTTTTTTTTTTATGAGCACATGATTAGAGCCTGAGGCTCTAATTGGCTTCAAAAAAGGCTGGGCTCGGGGCGCAGAGCACTGCGCCCTGAGCCCATCCAGTTGTGTGACAATAGCGAATTAATCTTCGCTATTGTCTTCCTGATTCTCCTCTCGGCCAATCAGGAAGCAGGTCCTGAGACCCAATTGGCCAGGGAGTCTTAGGTGTTCGTTTGCCACCCCCCCCCAAAATATTGGGCACCAGCCGCCACTGGTCTTAGACACTCTATGAATACCAGGGAATGTGTGCAGTGGTAACAAAATAGAGAAGGAGCAATTTCTCCTGTGTTGCCACCTCTTTAACCCCTTGGTGCCAGCTGCCGCCGACCCTTTAAGGGGTTTGCCATGTCAGGAGGGAGGACGAGACTTATAGCCACGTGACCGCCGCGATTGGCTGTTATGGCGGTCACATAAGCAGAAAAGTCCCGATCGCAAATGGTGATCGGGAACCTTCTGTGAGCCGCCGATCATTGTACCATCGGCGCTATTGCACGCGAATATGTGGCCACTCAGCGCCCAGGCACGAAGAGGTTAAAATGAATAGGCCAGAGTAAAGTAGCACATGCGTTGGCTATACAATTTCAGATGTGAAGAGTTCTAAGAGATTTTTTCCACATCCACCTATAAATAAGTATAAGGTTAAATTTGCCTGGGTATTTTGCCCCAAGGAGAATGGCAGCAGCAGGAAGTGTGTTCAGCATTGTTTATTGTAGGTAATCACTGCCTGTGTGAACAGCCAAGTATAGCTGTGGCCACCAGAAACTTTCCATTGACGTGTAAAGGCACTGTGGTCACAACTAGCTGCTTGCAGGTGTCGAAAACATAACCAGGAATCAGCAGATTCCTGCCACTGCCATACGCAACGGGCCAAAATGTCCACGCGAATGTAGCCTTAAGATGAAGCACACTATTTCTAGCTAAATTTAAGTCATTATAGCTATTGACAATATTTAAAAATCATGTTGTAAGAATAAACTATAACCTGGTTCCATTATTTGGTTCTTTTATGCGTTTAATGCACTATAATTAGTTAATAACCAGAGTAAAGATGATTATTTTAAACATAACAAATGTATTGCTATAGGATAGAATAAAAAAGCAATTACAGAAGTCTACTAAGAAACAATTAGGCAAAAGAAAAAAATATAACAGTAATAACAATACTGTACGCAAATGTTATATACTGTATTTATGGTGAATGAATATTGTATTAATTTGTATGAATATAGTTTAATAAATCTAATAAACCAAATTAGAAAGTTCTGAGTTCTAGTGAAATTAATCGGAATTACATTTGCAAAGCTCGCCATTCATTTCCATGTCTATGTACATTAGAAAAGGGGGAAGAATGGTAAATTCCTATGTGAAGCACCTTAACAGGCTCTTTTACCCTTTGAGTGCTGCCTCTTACTTCCACAATGAGATTCATCTAGGAGGCCATTGTCTTTGTTCCCTCCTTGCCAGTCCGACCCCTTGCAATAGTAGAAAATGACTGTGTATGTTCTACACTTATGAAACCATCTTACAAACTTTGGTATTGACTAGTAGCTAATTGAAATGTCAACAGCTTATGCATTCCAAGAATTCCCCAGAATTATTCAGAAAACAGAACAGAATTATTTGTTCAATATTCATGGAGATTGAATTACACATTCAGGACAAAAGGGATCCCTGACTTCCCCTCATGTGTAAAAATTCATATAGCCATAATAAATACATAATAGTTGAGAGTTTTCATGTTTATAAGATTAATACATAATAGGGGGACGTTTTCATGTTTATAAGCTTTATGTAAGCAATTCTTACAAAATGGGCTCTTTGCAGGCACCCCTGTCTGATTCCCAGACCTAACTATTGGTTAATGTCACCCATTACAATGATGGGGCAACAGGAAAGTAAACTGATGCAGGGGAAGTGGGGATGGCCGAGTTGGCAACTGCTGACCACCGTTTGCTTATCAGAACTAGGGATCGACCGATATTGTTTTTTCAGTGCCGATACAATACCGAATTTTCGGCCACCTCTCAGGCTGATAGCCGATATTATGTGCTGATATTTTGTACATTTAAAATTTTTATTTTTACGCTGTCCTTTTATATTTTTTTAATCACTGGTAATGCTGTCACAAGGAATGTAATGTCCCATGTGACAGTAATAGGCAGTGACAGGTACTCTTTATGGAGGAATCGGGGGTCTATAAGACCCCAAACCCCTCATCTGCACTTGAAAAATTTCAAAACGTCAAGATCAACGTTTTTGAATACTTTCTATTTTTTTTAAAACTGTCGCCTTTAAGATGCCTGTCATGACATCGCTTCTGGGTTACTAGATCCGAGACCCGAACAAAGCATCAGCTTTGTTTGGGTCTTCAGTAGAGTTGATCAAACCTCTGGAAGTTCGGGTTCGGCAGGTTCGGCCGAACTTCAGGAAAAAGTCCGGGTTCGGGACCGAACTTGACCCAAACTTGAAATCAATGGGGACCCAAACTTTTAGGCACAAAAATGGCTGTGACAAAGTCCTGGCAAGTCCTAGAGGTCTGCAAAAGGAAGGAAAATTGGGGTAAGAGTCGGACAAGTGCCCTACAAAGAAATTGGGATAGGGAAATAACTTAAAATAATTTTTAAGCTAAAATCACATAAAAAAATAAAAAATGGAGGTTAATGTGGAGTTGGAGGTTGAGGAGGCGGTGGAAGTGGCGGTGGAGGAGGAGGAGGAGGTAGCCAACACTGTTTTTTTTTTATTTTTGTGCAAGAAATGCACCGCTGGCCGCAAATGTAGTTTTTGGAATATATATATATATATATTTTTTTTTAACCACTTCAATACTATGCATTTAGAACACTTTCCTACCAGACCAATTTTCAGCTTTCAGTGCTGTTGCGTTTTGAATGAGAATTGCGCAGTCGTACGACATTGTACCCAAAGTTTTTATCATTTTGTTCCCCCAAATAGAGCTTTCTTTTGGTGGTATTTGATCACCTCTGTGGTTTTTATTTTTTGCGCTATAAACAAAAAAAGACCGAAAATTTTGAAAAAAAAAAATTCTCTATTTCTGTCACAAAACTTTGTATATAAGTACATTTTCTCCATCACTGATGGGCACTGATGAGGCTACACTGATGGGCACTGATCTGGCAGTACTGATTGGCACTGATGAGGTGGCACTGATGAGGTGGCACTGATGATGAGGCACTTATATGCAGCAATAATGAGCACAGTTAGGCGGCACTGATAAGCAGCACTGACGAACACTGATATGAAACACTGACGGGCACTGATATGCAGCACTGACAGACACTGATAAGCGGCACTGACGGACACTGATAGGTGGCACTGATGGGCACTCATAAGTGGCACTGGGCACTGATAGGTGGCACTGATGGGCATTGATTGGGGGGCACTAGTAGGTGGCACTGGTGGGCACTGATATGTGGCACTGGTATGCACTGATAAGGGCACTGGTACACACTAATAGGGGCACAGGTGGGCACTGGTGGGCATATGTACAGAAAGGGGCCCATTCCCTGGTGGTCTAAGGTGGCATCTGAAGGTGGCACTAAGTGCCATTCATATTGGGCACTATGCCCCTTACCTGGTGGTCTAGAGTGGTCTCCCTGGTGGTCCAGATCGGCTCCCTGGTGGTCCCTGGTTGGCTCCCTGGTGGTCCTGGGTGGGGACATTGTTGGTGGTCCCTGGGCAGGCTCCCTGGTGGTCTAGTGTGGCGATCCGAGGGGGGGCTGTGCTGATAAATCATCAGCACAAACCCTCCCTGTCAGGAATGCAGCCGATCGGCTCTCCACTCCTCAGGTCTGCAGACCAGAGTACAGGAAAGCCGATAAACGGCTTTCCTGTGTTACACTGTGACCAGCCGTGATTGATCACGGCTGATCACATGGTAAAGTGCTTCGGATGGAAGCACTTTACCGAGATCGGTATTGTGGGGGGTCAGACTGACCTCCCACACCACCGATCTCCGCGATGCGCGCCCCCCCCCCCCCGGGCATGCGGCAGCTTGTTATCCTGAGGACGTCATATGACGTCCAGTCAGGATAACTGAACCACTTCCCGGCCGTCATTTTGCATACGGCGGTCGGGAAGTGGTTAAACCAGCAATGTAGACTTTTTTTTCATTTTTGTGCAAGAAATGCACCGCTGGCCACAAATGTAGTTTTTAGAATTTTTTTTTTTTTTAAACCAGCAATGTAGACTTTTTTTTTTATTTTTTGTGCAAGAAATGCACCGCTGGCCACAAATGTAGTTTTTAGAATTTTATTTTTTTTTAAACCAGCAATGTAGACATTTTTTTTTTGTGCAAGAAATGCACCGCTGGCCGCAAATGTAGTTTTTAGAATTTTTTTTTTTTAAACCAGCAATGTAAATGCACTTTTTAATTTTGTGCAAGAAACAATAATCTGTCCCTTTTAAGCAACAGCAGGAACCTCTCCCTATAGAACTAGGAGATGATTTTAGAACAATAATCTGTCCCTCTAAGCAACAGCTGGAAGAACCTTTCCCTATAGAACTTGGAGATGATTTTAGAACAATATTCTGTCCCTTAAAGCAACAGCTGGAACCTTTCCCTATAGAACTTGGAAATGATTTTAGAACAATAATCTGACCCTTAAAGCAACAGCTGGAACCTTTCCCTATAGAACTTGGAAATTATTTTAGAACAATAATCTGTCCCTTAAAGCAACAGCTGGAACCTTTCCCTATAGAACTTGGAGATGATTTTAGAACAATAATCTGTCCCTTAAAGCAACAGCTGGAACCTTTCCCTATGGAACTTGGAGATGATTTTAGAACAATAATCTGTCCCTCTAAGCAGTAGACTCTACCTAGTCCAGTCAGATCGTTCTGTGCAGCAGGATGAGGTCTGCAATCTGTCCCTCAAAGCAGCAGTACTAGTAATCTCTACCTAGTCCACAATCAGATCATTCAGTAATGCAGGATGAGATGTTATATAATATCTGCAATCTGTCCCTCACGGAGCCAGCAGCATCCTCTCCCTAAACTAGCCTGAGAGCATATGACATGCAGCACGGTGACTCCAGCCCCTTGTAGAGGCTGGGTCACATGATGCACTGGCCAATCACAGCCATGCCATTAGTAGGCATGGCTGTGATGGCTTCTAAGGGCAAACCAGTGAAACACTTGTTGATTGGCTGCTCTTGGCAGCTATTCAACACGTGGAATCAAATACCAGAACCCCAAACTCGAACCCAAGCTTATTTTGAAAAGTCCGGGTTCGGGTCCCGAACACCCCAAAGTTCGGTACGAACCCGAACATTACAGTTCGGGTTCGCCCAACTCTAGTCTTCAGCTAACCAGCAGATGTGCCAGCTGGTTGGTCAGGGCTCCCAGTGGGATGGGAGAGCCCGGGCAAGCGACGGAAGACGCTACTTGTAATAACAGCTGAGCAGCTGCTAAGTCACATCGGTTGTTATTACATGAAAGCTGACCATCCGATCTAAAGAATGGTACCGCGGTGCATGCAGCCCTTGAAACCCCTTGAAGAATTATCGGTGATATTGGGTACATTTGTGACCGATACCGATACTTCCAAAAAAGGGAATATCAGCTGCCAATAATCGGCCGCACCGATAATAGGTCGATCCCTAATTAGAACACCTTGGCTTTTGGGGAGCTCTACAGGAAGTTAAAAAAAAAGAAAGATGTGCAGGTAATATTACTTGCAAAAATACAGATGTATTGATCAGCCAGTTTATATTTCACAATATAATACACCGACAAATCATAATATAGAAAACAGATTTTTTTTCCTTTTAGGCCACATGCACACGGGCTTATGGAAATGAGAATTTGTCAGAAAAAAATGCCTCTAACATCACAATATGTATGCACATTTATGCAAGTATGGTGTAAGAGTGTAAATGCATTCAACTGGTCAGAATATTAACCGCTGGTTGTCTTTATTTTTTTCTGGACCTGCAAGGTAAAGGCATAATGTGCTAGTATGCATCGCATGCTAGCACATTCTGTGAAACTTACCTGAAAACAAGGCCCTCCTATGATGCAATGTCATCACTGGAGGCAGCGTCCATCTACACCCATCTTCCATCCGGGTCTGCGGAAGGAGCCGCGATGACGTCACTCCTGTGCATTAGTGAGGGGAACCATCATTCACAGCACAGGATTCTGAAGGAACAGCACAGGAGGCCGTTCCTTCAGAGCGCATTCGCCGATGCTGTCATCAGGTGCATATATTATGGAAAATTGTTATCAAATATTTACCATAATTTTCCTTTCCTGGCCTATCCTCACGTCAGCACACAATGGGTTAACGCTTCTTGCAGGCGCTGACATGACCACCTATAACTAACTGAATAAAAGACAGCCCCTCCCCCAATAAAGTGTTCAATAACTTAACCTGTGACAGGCCACTAGGGAGGGAGTCCTGTGCTGACCTGAGAATAGGCCAGGAAAGGAAAATTACGGTAATTATTTGATAACAACCCATACCTCACGTCAGCACACAATGGGATATAACTAGCTGAATAAATGGGCGGGAGAGAACACATGAAAAGGAACATTGACAATCAAGGAAAAACTGCCAAAGACAAGAAATATTTGTTGGTCTCATCCCAAAACTTGTAGAACTTTTACTGCATGCCTGTCGAGGGAAAGGCTAGCTGTCTCACATACAGTATATCTTCCAATGAATCCTGGCACAACTTCCCCAAAGGGATGGAACTTGCGCCTGTTCCTGGTCAGAAAGGTCTAATTCCTGAATCACCCTGGTAAACCAACAGAAGATGACTCAAGAACCTGACAATGAAATGAAAAGATTATCCAATTCCCTTCGTCTTTTGACGTTTGCCTGTACACTGGTCACAACTTGTGTAAGGACCTGAAGTCCTCCTTCTGTTTACTCAGTGACTTCGGGTGAATGCCTGGAGGGACTGTTCCCAGTTTTCCTGAAAACTGCACATCACTTTAGAATTGAGCTTTGGAGATGAACGTAGTATCACAACTTCTGGTAAAAAGACACAAAAGAGATCTTTGCTGAAATCTCCAACCTCCTTCTGTCTGAAGCAACGCTGTCAGAGGAACTAGTCTAACCACTAGGAGCCACACTGGAAATGAAGCTATTGAAGCACGGGATGCCTGTACTAGTTCTTTCAGAGCCAAGCGTAAGTCCTATGAAATGGAGCAAGGATTTCCTTGGTGGTTGTATATGATTGTATATGGATTATGGCCTGCATGAAGCATTTGTTTGATGGCTCTTCCACCAGCCTGAAAAAGAGGATAAAGGCAGAGACCTGTACTATAAATAGAGTTGTATGTCAAACCCACCTGAAGCGCCAATTGTAAAAAAAGTTCCAGGATATTGGCTAGAGCTGGGGATGCCAGAGAGAAAACTTTGCTAAGCAAACAGAACAAACTTCCTCCATATCCTCTTATATATAGCGATCATGGCCTTGTGGTCTTCAAGGTCTGAACCACCTTGGATGAGAATCCCTGCACCACTAGTCTGGCTGATTCAATAGCCAGGCTATTAAGAGTCTCACTGGATCGGGGTGCTGCCATTGACGTTGGCATAAAAGATCTTGTTTGACCAGGAATGGGATTGGTGGTGCTGATGACATCTGGGGATGAAAAGCAAGACCACATTTCTATCACTACACCTTTGTAACTTGTTACAAATACTGGAAGCTGTGTGTTCAGTGGACTCTCTATGAGAACTACTGATGATTGTTGTAAAATAATTTGCCTAACCGATCAGTTAATGGATCCTGCCTTTCCAGTAAGTAAACTGCGGATAACTGTAAGCGGCTCTCCGCCCAATTAAAAGTTTATGTTACAAATAGTAACAGGAAAAGACAGACATTTGGTGCCTCCTTGGTGGGCAATGTAAGCTACTGCTGTCTTGGTGTCAAACGTCAACTTCACTCGGACCTCTTGGAGAAAAGATCCTGAAAGGTTTGCAAGGCTAGAAAAACAAAACTGCCCTAATTTACTAGTCACTAGGCTCCAATGCCCTTGCACTGGTCTCCTCAGACTGGAGGCAGACTGGCATCCGATGTCAGAATCATTCCATCTCCTGGGCTGAGAGGCACGCCACAAAAAAGAGGCACACTGGTGACCAAAACTTCCATTCTTGCCAACTTGTGCAGACACAAAGACCTTCTGATCCATAGTCAGCCCATCCCATTGACTGAGGAAGGCAAATTGAAAAGCCCCTATGTGCCACCTGGCCCAAGACAGCACTGGAATGGCCATTGTAAAATGTCCCAATGGAGACAATGCAATTCCTCGTTGATATAAATGCTGTCTCCATGACTCTTCATAGGCAGATTATCATTTTGCAAATTTTGCAGTTTTGGAAAAACCACTTGACATATTCGGGTATGAATCTGTGAAGGATCTTGGAGTAGTTTAAGAAGGGCTTAACTGTTTTTCCTGTTTGTTCACTAGTTGACTGAACTTGGGAAAAGGATTTCTAGGACAAGATTGTGATGCTTTGCCAGCTCCTGGCTTACACCTGCGACAATCAAAAACAGTGTTCAGGTAGTGGTAGAGCCTTATTCCCAAAGACCAATTACTGCCACTACTGCTGACAAAATGTTCAAAAGGTTTCTTGGTGCTGTGCCAAATCTAAACATGGCAAACACCCGAACTGGAAATGACAGCCAGTCACCGCAAATCTCAAATGTCTCTGGTGTTACGGACCAATTGGTACAATGGAAGTATATGGCAGCCAGGTCGATTGACTAACCGGTGCTCATGCTGAACTATCGCCATGACTGTTTGCACGGACTCCACCTTGAACCTTTCGTTGTGTATGTACCCATTTGATTTCTTCAAACACAGACAGTAGGGAAAGCTCCTGATGCCTTGGGTACTAGAAAGAATGGAGAAAACTCACCAGATCTGTTCAATTGGTGGCACCAGCACTATGGACTTGTTGCAGTATAATTCTTATATGTGATCTTGCAGTAATTCTTTCTTCTTGAGATCTGGTGGTCCTGAATGAAAGGATTTGGTGATTGTACTCCCTCCCAGCTAACTGTCTTTGATGTTTGTTGCCCAAACCCTCCTAAAAAGGAGGCTATCCTGGCTTCCACTGGAAGACACTGGTTGGGCCCACCTTCAAAGATTTTCCACATGTCTAGCAACCTGCTCTGGGTTTTGATTCCATGTAAACAAGAAGTTTCAGTGCCCTTCACTGTGATCTGAAAAATTTCAGTCCGGCCTATAAGATTTGGCCTCCTGAACCCTTCTGAAGATCGACCGACTTGAGTAAAAGGATGGCTCCTTCCCTTTATTACACTGTGGCCACACTCTGGACATTTCTTCTGTCACTCACTTTGTCCAATGTTTTATCAAAGAACAACCTCCTATTATGGAGAATGTTACAAAGGGCTTGTGTGGAAGCTTTAGCCACCCTCCAGTGGCGCCACCACAAGGCTCCCATTGCCATGACTTAATGCGCCAACCTTAGAACTTGGTCTATTGAAGTGTCGGCCAAAAGTCAACAGCCAGCTTCAAGTTCAAGTCCAGAAACATGCCCATTCCTGCCGGTTCCCCTTGAATTAAAGGCCACTTTTTGTAATGCTTTAAACATCACAGTTAACGCTGTTGCTAGTCAACAGGCAAAAAAAACTGCTGCTGTATAGATTTTCTGCAAGTCTGCAGGCCAGTTTAGAGTTGAAAAGATCTTTCTCTTTCACCTTTCTGAGGTGTTCAGGTGCTTTTTCAATGCGTTTGTCATGTTATAGATGCCTTCTATAGAGAAAAAATGTGACATGTTCTCCTTCAGTTGACTGTACTGGAACACACTGCACTGGGGTGGCGTAAGCCATTGGAATCCATGGTAAACACTGCTCATGCATCTTTGACTCCAAAAAAAAACGCATTGGGCTGCATCTGGTGTGAACCAGCCTTAGGTCCACTTTCCAATCCGTAGGATTCCTAAAGGTATTGAAAGGCAAAGACATTTGCGCACCAGACGCTGGCAGGCCCCATCCACTCCTGGAAGTGCGTTGCTTAAAACATGCATCAGACAGCTTCATTGGATAAAGCTTGGAGACCATTGCTGTAAATTGGTCTTCTTATCACATCTCTTCCATTCTTCATCAATGAGCTTTTAACTCCATCATTATGAGAAAATAAGTCATTTCACTTTTGGAAAGATGTGCATGCGTTTGCGATGGTTGGGCCTGCGTCTTGCCTGTGACATGGAAAGTTGCTGCATACGCTTCCTTATCCATTGGCATTTGAGGCAATCCATGCCGATTAATGGCCAATATGCATACAGGGCTTGGCAAGGCATTTACAAATGTGCTGCTTAAACCGCATGTGAGCCATTGCCATGTTAGTTGCTTGAGGAGCATTAAAGCTGCCCTGTGCAGGAATGCAGGTTGACCTGGTCATGGGGATGACCAGTGGTGGGTCTTATGTGTTTGCGTTTAGGGCTTCTGCTCCTAAAATCATGCAAAACACCATACTATTTACATTCCTTGAGCATTCCTCACTCTTTTGAAGACATGCCCCAAGCTGCCCCCTCGTACCTTTGCTAATCTTCTGTGCCACTGACAGGCGTGGTGGGCCCATGCAAAAACAAAATTAGATTCTGTCACCAAGAAAAAACAGGTACACTGTCCCTTTAAGGCATATCTGCTTTCATCCACGTACTTAACAAGCAGCAACAGGTGAGCCAGGCAGCCTCCCAGCAGCAGACAGGAGACAAAAAACAGTCAAAGTGTCTAACCCCCGGGAACACAGCACAGCAGGGGAGCAAACCGCAACAAGTCTTCACCACACATTGAAACCTGACAGGACTGCAGAGAGATGGAGAGAAATCAGATCCTCTGCCGGCTCCAAGATACTGTTGCTGCTTGTTGGTGACTGCCAGACAATACCCCACGCCCCCGTCCCCCTGCCCTCTGTGACATCATCCACCGCCGCTCTCAGACTGACAACAAAACCAGGAGAGCGGCATGCTGCCTATACAAGACAGTAAAAATCCCAATGGTGACATTGCAAAGTTTCCTCATACCACACCTGTAGAAGTGCTGTACAAGTAACATTGCCCGCTCCCGGCACAACGGATACCCAGTTTCAGGAAGGTTTACATCCAATATTCTGGGTCTTCCAACTCCATGAGAGACTGAACATGGAGGGGCAGGTTTGGTAGGTCCAGCAACAAAACTACTTACCAACAGCAATCCACAGGTGGCCTGGAGCAGACCAAGAAAAAAGAACACCTTAGTGGGGGAGGGGCTGTCTTTTATTCAGCTAGTTATAGGTGGTCATGTGAGAGCCTGCAAGAGGCATCCATTGTATGGCCAGGAGAGTAAATATCTCCTAAACGGTGCTCGTTTAGGAGATATTTACAGTACCTATAGGTAGACCTTATTATAGGCTTACCTATAGGTACAAACTATGCATGGGACTTCCTCTTTAATTTATTCTGGCCATTGTAATACATTTAGACACGTTTACGTGCATACATGCTTTTTTCTGCTCAAAAGCTCCTTTTAGAATGTGCCTTAGGTACATTTTTTTCTGCATGTAAACATTCCTCTTAAAAAGGAACTGCAGTCTGCTCACATAATTTGTAATAAAAACATCTTTGCCTTTCTGAAGCTTCCCCCCACCCACTTTGCATATTATTTTATATGTACTGTGATTCTGTACTTGCCAAATATGCTGCAGAAATCTTCCTCCACTAAGTCTGGCTGCATCCATTTTAACTGAGGGCAGCTGAAGCTGCTGCCTTGCCTGTTCACTTCCTGGATTTACACAGACACACAGAGGCACACCTCCAGCCCTGAAACCATGCAGCTCTCATTGGCCCTCTTATGGCTCATCCACCCTCCCTTCCTGACAAACTCTCACAAGAGTGAGAGAGAGAGATATCTGTGCATGATATCATAAGCCTAGGCTAATGACCAGACAAGAAAGATGAAGTGGGCTGTATAAATTATTTACTATCGGAAAAAAAAATGTTTTACTATCCAAAGTTAAAATAACAAGGGCAGAAGATTTAACAGATGGAAAGTTGAGAGCCACTTTAAAATACACCTGTAAACGCCTATGTATGTATGGACACATACTGTAGGCTAGCATAGATGTGTTTATACAGGTATGAACAAACCCTGCTGAATGTCTGTGAAAGTGTTTTTTTTTTTAAGCTTCATGTGCATAAGGCCTTAGGCTTGGTTCACACCTATGCAATTTGCTTTTGATCCATTTCTGCAGTGCCTTTTGCAGTGCATTTTGTGATTTTTACATCAGCGTTTTGCTGCATTTAGCATTTTATATGCTTTTTTTGCCCAATTTGTTATAGGGTGGAGTAAAAAATGGAAAACACAAATCTCCGCAAAATCGTGGCAAAAACGCACTACATGCTTTTCTGCAGCTTCTCAATTGAAGTCTAATGAACCAAAAACGCACCGTTTTGCTTTTAAAAAGTCCCTGTCTCTTTCCGAAAAAGCAGGAGCTGAAAAAAAGCATTGATGTGAACGCGTCTCTTCGAATACCATGTTAAATGGTCTGTAGTGTGTTTCTGCAAAAAACGCATAGGTGTGAACTGAGCCTTATAGTTTTCAGTCAGTTTTAAAAAAAACATCCCTATTCATTTCATGTAAAGACTTTACACAAACATTCTATTTTTACCAACTAGAAAAAGTTAGAAATATAGAAGATTGTTCTTCATGAGTTTTTTCTTGTTTTGTCAATTAACCACATCCCGTCCGGCCGTCATTTTGCTATAGGTGGTGGCTCCCCCGTTCTGATTGGACGTCACTCGCACGTGCAGCGATCAGTCGTGGGGTGTGTCGCTCTGACACACTGCATCTCTGATCATGGTAAAGAACCTATGAAGTAGGCTCTTTACCATGTGATCAGCTTTGTCTAATCACAGTTGATTACATCTTTACCAGTTATCGGTATTCCTCTATTCACTGCTAACAAGGCGTGAGTAGGGGAGAGCCGATAAGATGCTCTCCTCACAGGGGGGGTCAGCACTGATAATCAGCCCCATCAGCAAGTCCCACCAGTGCCCACCTGTGATGCCCAGCAGTGCCCATCAGTAATGCCTGTCAGTGCCCAACAGTAATATCTGTCAGTGCCTCCTCATCAGTGCTGCCTATCAGTGGCCATCAGTGCTGCCTATCAGTGCCCATTATTGCTGCATATCAGTGCCCATCAGTGCTCATATCAGTGTCGCCTATCAGTGCCCATCAGTGCTGCATATTAGTGCCTCCTCATCAGTGCCTCCACATCAGTGCCACCTCATCAGTGCCGCCTCATCAGTGCTCAACAGTGGCACCTCAACAGTGCCCGTCAGTGCAGCCTCCTCAGCACCCACCAGTGAAGGAGAAAACTTACTTATTTACAAAATTTTATAACAAACTAGAGAAAACTTTTTTCAAAAATTTCAGTCTCTTTCATTTGTTTAGCAAAAAATAAAAAACACAGGGGTGATGAGAAACCACCAAAAGAAAGCTCTATTTGTGGTAAAAAAAATGATAACAATTTCATATGGGTGTGACAGCGCTGAAAGCTGAAAATTGGCCTGGCAGGAAGGAGGTAAAAGTGCCCTGTATTGAAGTGGTTAATGTTATGTGAAATTTTTTGAAAACTTTTTTCACATCATCAGTAAATAACTAGTTAGGTGACTGTATGAAAATTACATTTAGCCTTTAAATGAAAACCACTGGAACAATATTTTTCCTGTAATAGGCGTCCTCCATTAAAAAGTAAAGCCAACGGTGTCTAATTTCCTTGATCTTAATCATTCAGGAGATTCTCACCATCTGTCTTCATTTGACACCCTGGATAACTGCTAGTTACATTCAAAATTTGCAGAATAGTTCTCATTGAACGCAGGTATAATTCCCAGACTCATTCAAGCTGACAGGACCGGTTTTGCAGAAGGAGGTACTATACAAAGGTGATCAGTAGCACAAAATAAAATACTAGGAAGTTCCAATTGTCATTTGTCCTTGCCCTTCACTTGCTGGTTCTAAAGGACGTAGTCTTTTTCATGCACAGAGATAATTAAATTCACAAATCCCAGTTGTAAAAAGCATAGTTACTGTACATAGTTACATATAATTACAGAGTTAATTAGGTTCATAAAAGACAAATGTCCCTCAGTTTTAAACACTCAAAAACGTCAGAGGCAATACCTAAACTCTTCTGGGTAGCTCTGACTAGGGACAGGGGAGGCAGGTGAGGCAGAACCTCACCTGCCATGAACATAAAAAAAAAAAAAAATTAAAACAAACAAAAAACCATCAAGCTTTGAGGGTCGTAGCTCAGCGACCTAGGGGCCGAAGTCCTACCCCACCACTGTTAAAAATTTGGGTCTCCTATCACCTACATTCTGGAGATACTGGGCTCATTGCGCAGCCTGTCAGAAGCTACATACAGAGCGGTCAGTTTAAATACAAGCTGACACTGTGTTTGCGGCAGATTGAGAGGATGAGCTCACAGTGCCTCTCACTTCTTGTCTGAGGCACTGAGCTCAATGGATAGCTTGGAGCCCTGGACCAATGGTAAAGTACCATTGTTCCAAGCTGTCCATTAAAAATTCTGCAGTGGATACTCTCCTCTCACTGCAGTGTCATAGAAGGGGGCATATGTCTAAAAGACAAATGCTCCCTTCCAGCCCAGCCCTCTTAACTACAAGGAAAAAACATGAGTTTATGTGTATAAGGTTTACCCATAATCCCATGTTTTTCTCACACAGTTAAGAGGGAGAATCTTCTGCTGCTGAAAAGGGACTGTTCTAACTAGGGATGGTCCCCCGGTTCGAGTCGAACACACGTCCAACTCGAACATCGGGGGTTCATCTGTTTGATGAATCCTGTACTTTATGAGGCATTCGCGGGAAAATCGAGCGCCCCATAATGCATACAAATCACTGGGAAAGGCTGCCCGCTGATTGGCCAAAGCATGCACATGACCTGCATGCTTTGGTCAATCACAGCAAGCCAATCATGGAACAGGGGTTTCACTTCACACCCACACTATATAAAGCCACGGTGGCTCTATGTAGTGTGGGTAAAGCAAGGAGAGAGACAGTTTAGCTAGTGTTGGCAGTTCAGTGTAGAGAGAGATAGTGTGATCTGTATACAGTTAGTGCAGACAGTGTAGACTATATACAGGCAGTGCAGGCAGTGTAAGAATATATATATACAGCCTGGTATATATATATATATATATATATATATATATATATATATATATATATATA
>BLSH010201087.1:451511-471164 GCA_018402905.1 Glandirana rugosa
TTTTTTTGATAAAACTTTTTTCTTGTTATAAAAAATGAAAAACGATATTATGTTTAGGTTTTTTTTTTATAATTTTTTTTTTTTTCTTAGTAGCCCAAACCGGATATATATAAGAATATGTATAAAAACCTTTTTTTTAACGTTAACCGCATATAACTAACTATAACTAACGCGTTTTCAATAGCGTAGATGGTTGATATCCTTAACTAAATACCGTAAAAATAATAAAAAAATGATCATTACCACCGTTAGACGCTAAAAATGGCCCTGAAACTATAACCCCCCCTGTACAACCTGTAAAAACTGTGCCATAAATCAATTCCTATAGTTGGTAGATGCGATAACTTTTGCGCAATCAATATCAATCAATATACGCCAATTGCAATTTTTTTTCCAAAAATATGTATAAGAATATATATAGGCCAAACCCGATGATTCTTTTTTTTTTTTTAATATTTTTTTTTTGGATTTGTATTATAGCAAAAAGTAAAAAATATTGTTCTTTTTTCAAAATAGTTTTTTTTATGTTTATTTATAGCACAAAAAATAAAAACCGCAGAGGTGATCAAATACCACCAAAAGAAAGCTTTATTTGTGGGGAAAAAATGATAAAAATTTTGTTTGGGTACAACGTCGCACGGTCACGCAATTGTCATTCAAAATGCGACAGCGCTGAAAGCCGAAAATTGGTCTGGGCATGAGGGGGATTTAAGTGCCTAGTAAGCAAGAGGTTAAGTATGGGGGTAACTAATGCATGATTTAGAGAGTTGGGGAAGATGCCAGAAGAGAGGGAGAGATTAAAGATGGCTCTGTGAGCCACGTCTGCGCAGACATGGCAGCACATTGAATTGAATGGGCTGAAGTGTCTGCGTTTCATACAGGAAAAATGTTCCTACACATTTTTTTACAATGCAGCCCCAAGGGAAATCACATGGTGCTCTTGCAATTTCCCACAACCGATAATGCACTGCATTTTCAGATGCCTGGGGGTGCCAATGCGGTTTGGCTGTGGGTGCTTGCGGGTGTGGGAACAGGTGGGATTTACACACCATCCCGCACAAGTGTGAGCCTAGCCTTATACAGGCTGGCATTCAACCCAGAAAACTGAGTTTAATTTTTACTCTTAGTGGGCTATTTTACTGTATGTAAGTTTTTCATTTTTTTTATTTTAACCTGTAGTTTTGCTATACAGGTTTCTTGCAAGCAGGAACTGGACTGCATGTAGGGGCTTGGAATCTTACAGCTAGCCTTGCAGGATTTTGCACCATATCATGTGGCCCCTTTTTCCTCTGAAGACCTTGCAATGTTTTTTTTTTTTAAATATATACTTATATTTTTTAAATGTTTTTGTGACTAAAAGGAATTCTGTAAGAGATAACTGCATTGTATTATTGTGTTATCAAATTGCTGAAATGAGCATATAGCATTGCAGTTATTAAAACAACTGGAAAACTTGTACACCCAAACTACAATGAATGACCAAATGTAAATTTATAATGCATGTGTATTTCACAGCAGGTAGGACATTTTACGAACCTGTTTCTAATTTGCACTAGCTTGAAAGAATTTCAGCAGCAGATGGTAAGTAAAATAGCTAAAGTAGGATTCCCCAGATGTGACCTATAACTGTTTCACTAGTGGGTAGAGAAAGAGGTGAAACTGAATCAAATTAAAAACTCAATGGAAATGATTTATAAACACTTGAAGAAACTAAAACCCAGGTTGCTCCTAGTAACCAGATTCCAGCATTCATTTACTAACTTACAGTAATTAATGAGCATAGTGCCCATGCTGACATCTGCAGAAGAAAAGATTAGGTCCCAGCAGCTGTCTTCCTGTAGCCTCACAAAAAAAAAATGTAACAAACTGACATTTAGTTTGCCATAGTCCTGTGTATCATAAACAGTTTTTGATCAATAAATGTAGTTTTAACTTTTTCCTCTAATCTTTATTTCAACTTTTTTCATCCTTTGTTGAAACTTAATTATGCTGCTCTTCTGCAGCCTCTTTACATCCACATCTTGCCTTTATGCACTTGTTCCAATGATGTCTGAATAGCATTTCTCATGGTGGGTTTCCTGATGTGACAACCGAGGAACAATACCTGTTTAATAAGCGTTCTAACGGCCATTTCTAGTCTCCAATGGAAGCTCATCTTTCATTTTGGCAACACTAGAAGGCAGTTAGGAGACAGGGATAGACCATTGTCACTCTATATTAGGAAGTGCCTGGAAAAGGATCTTCATTCCAGGATCACCAAGTATTATTTTAATGAAAGCTACAGATTTAAAAACACTAAACATGCTATTAAAATTACATGTTAAAACTCATATGAGATTTTAATAATGGGATTTATGTACACGTTATTAAAGCCCATCTCTGGGCAAAACCTAACTCCCAAAAGTAGTAGAGAAGCTCAGAGTTCAGTAACTAAATTTCAAAGCCACTCATGATATATTACATAGAAATTCATAAGACTACCTGAAGACCAGAATACATTTCATAATAAAAATACATTTAGCAACACAGTAGATCATCATGACCCCTTCTGATACATGGAAGATCATAAACGCGCTTGGGAACAGGTCGTGAAATGAATAGCAAGCTACTGAAATGCCTGATGTCCTAATAATTCCATCTGGTAACCAGAGTGCTCAAAAATTCTAAATTCACCATTTATAGGGGCCAGCACCCGCACAAAGGAGTTTAAAGTGGATGTAAACCTTCTCCTATACCCAGTGAAGTGAACAGCCTCAGATGATACATGGAGATCAAACAAATCTCCCCACATACGTTTTACATGTATATCTGCTGTCTTCAGCTTTATATACTGTTTAGAAAGTTCAGATTGTGTTAGGGATTTTCTCTTCCTGTTCAGCATTGGGAGCGAAGTCTGGGCATACAGCCAAGACACCTGAATGGAGGAAAGGCACACACCCTCACTCCACAGGCAGTGTTTCAGAGCTGTCCTGTGACACGGCAAGCTCTCTGCTAATCTATTTATAGCAACCTCCCAGACACAAAATTCAGCTTGGTTTTATCTCTTTTGTCGGAGAACTTATCAGAAGTTATCAGACTGATAACAGAGTTACTGAGCAGGAGAAAGTTTCTGCTTTGAAAAGAGATAAGAAAACACTACAGATATATGTGCCCAGGTCAAATGAATTAATTTGGTTTACATCCACTTTAAGACTAGGTTCACATCTATACTTTTTTTGTGCATTTTGCAGTTTACAGAAACGCACTACAGTCCTTTTAACATGGTTTCCTATGGTACACGTTCACATCTAAGCGTTTTTCAGCTACTGCGTATTTGGAAAGGGTCAGGGACTACCCCCCATCAGATTGCATTTTACGTGTAATAGACTTCAATAGACCCACGCCAAATGCAAGTGTGTGTTTTTACATGTGTTTTTTTCTCCATAGCAAACTGGAGCACCATGATTGATTATGGATTTACTTTGGGGGAAATTGCAATAAGCTTCACCCCACAGACCCCCACAACCACCGCCCAGGGTTATGGGGAAGAGGCCCTTGTCCCTATCAACATGCCCCCATGTTGAGGGCATGTGGCCTTGTATGGTTTGGGGGGGTGCTCACTTGTCCCCTCCCTTTCCTGACCTGCCGGGCTGCATGCTCGGATAAGGGTCTGGTATGGATTTTGGGGGGGACCCCACACCATTTAAAAAAAAAATTGGCGTGGGGTTCCCCTCAAAATCCCTACCAGACTCAAAGGGCCTGGTATGCATTGGGAAGAACCCCATGCTGTTTTTTTTATTGCCGGCAATTTTTTTTTTATATATTCAGCTGACAGCTGATGATTCATTGGTTGTTAAGGACGCATCGGCTGCTCACTCCTTAACAACCAGCTATTCACAGTTTGTTAAAGAGAAAAAGAAAATGCAAAACACATGAAACCTGCATGCAAAAATGCATCAAAATCGCGTGTTCTAAAACGCACACCATAAATCCGCATTAACCACAACTACATAGATGTGAACTTAGCCTTAGGCTGGGTTCACACTTATGCGAATTGGATGTGGCTTAAACCGCATCCAATTCGCAGGACACTTGAAAACACATTGTTTTCAATGTGTCCAGTTCACATATGTGCGGTGCATTCGCACTCCGCATTGCACAAAAAACGCACACGTTTTTTGTGCAATGCGGTGCGAATTCCCAGCCCGTTGAGTCCAGTGGGAGCGCATCTAACACGGAGATGCACTCCGCACTGAACGGGGATATTTTCCCCTGCTCGCGGCTCCTCCCCCATCTCTCCCCCCGCAGCTGCTGCGCTGTGGGAACGGACAGGAGCCGCCGAACGGCGGCTCCGTCCCTTCCCGGCAGCAGAGAGGCTGGAATTCGCACCGCAATGGTGTGAATCCAGCCTCAGAGTCTTTTTTTTTTTTTTTCCCAAGTCAGGTAACTCAAGGGTGAGACTATAGCCACTGCAAACCATTGAACTGTTAAGCCTCATACACACGGGCGTATCTAAAAAAATAAACAAAACGTCGGGTCCGACGTCAAGGAAAAAAAGTCGATGTTTTTCGGCGTTATGCATTGGCGTTTTTGAGCATTAGTGAGCGTCGGCGTCAATAGGCGTTTTTTTTCAAAAAATCATCCCTCTGCTATTTTTCAACCTAAAAACGTTGGCGTCAAAAAACGCCGGAAAACGCCGGTACAATATTAGTTGGCGTTTGTTGGCGTTTTGTGGCGTCGGCGTCAAAAAACGTCAAAACGTTACAGCCTCAGAACGCGATGGCCATGGGTTCTACTTTCTGCTCACTAACGCCGACGCCACCTACAGCTCAAAAACGCCGACATTTTTATGGGGCCATTGACTAACATGGAGAGCTGCAAAAAACGCCAGAAAATGCCGCCGTCAAAAAACGTCCGTGTGTATGAGGCCTTAGGTGACCCAGAAGCAAAGAGGACTCAGTGCTGTGTGGCTGCATAGTGATTTATAGCAGTAGGATTTGGCAAATACATTTTTGATTAAAATGGCATGTACTTATAGTTTGGAAACCTCTATGGGATTGCCATGGAAAGCATGCTGTTCGTTGATGATGAATAACCAATTAACATTGATTGACAGCGCTTGTGTTCAGCACCAGGCGTTTGCCTGTGACTAGCGCTGTCACAATGCATTAAGAAAGATGGGGTATGTCAGCACGGCTGCTTAGAAAACATATATATTGATTGACATTGTTTGGTGTCTTGCGGGGAACTTACCTGGATAGACTGTGCAGTGTCCTGCTGGGAGCTTGTCTATACAGGCTCTTTCAGACAGGTGGCAAGGGGGGGGGGGGGGTAAAAACAGGTTTTACAGCTTCCCAGCCAACTCCTGAAATGCCAGCAATACAGCTGGACTGGGCTGTACACATGTTGCGCTGCGATGCTTTCCTTTATGGCTGCAGCAAATTTAGCTTGGGGTGCATGCTTTGACAGGCTGCTACGCATGTCAAACTCACCCATTGAGTTCAATAGTTCAATAAATTGTATTGGTGATTGATATTCCTATAGACCTCTATCATTTTTAGTGCCTTTCTGGAATACAGTCTCCAGAATTTTAATTTGACTGCCCATTAGGAGCCCCATATGCAGAAAAGCATCACGTTATTCAGTCTCCTAGTATATGCTATGATCTATATGTTCTGCCAAAGTCCCTTTTTCAAGCTGTTACATACCGCTCAATACTGTGTTTCAATTTCAGGGCCCTGTCTGCCTGGCCTCAGTGCTTTCTGGTCTCCCATAATAGGGGTTATATCACTTGATGTTTTTTCCATATTACTTGTCCTCTTGGTCCAGTCCACATCATATAACTATTGCAGTGGGGGTGAAGTAACCAGGAACTTCTAGAGACTGTGTTTTTGTTTAACATAACATGGAATACATACGTGTACATTACTGGAGTGAATGTAAGTATAAGATTTACTATTCATGGTATCAATACATTGTAAAATTGTCAGTTGTTGACTTTGTGTTTGCATTATAGACAATTGATATCTTCCTGACCCCTGATGAAGGAGATGCAAACAGACTCTGAAACGCGTCAGTGGAAGGATATCATTTTGTTTCATGTCCATACATTTTATTGTTGTATTTCCAGTTGATTAGGCCGTGTACTTTCCATGTCTTAGTTTTTAAGTATTTTGATACAAATAAAATTAATTTTTAATTATGTCAGTGCTATATGGATTGAGTGCCTTTAAAGTCCCATCCTAGGGCTCCTTCTTTTTCCTATGGGGCCACACCACAACTCATTGCAATGCCTGCTTTTGTTGCATGGTAGTGTGGCATTAGTGCCTTTCACACTGCTTGCATGCTACACTCTCCTTTTTAGCATGTGGGCAGCTGTCAGTTTTGGGCTGCAGTGAGGCACAGTTTCCCTTTTTTTTTTTTTCACCAAAAAAAATATTAATAGTGATGACAAACAGCCATAGGGATCCAACGCATTTGGCTCTCAGGCCATGATTAAAATGATACAGGTAAATATTAGGAGGGCTGAGATATGCATAATTAGAATGCATTAAGATAAACATACCTTCTGACTTTACAACCACTTTAAGGCCTGAGGGTCGAAACACGTTGGATTTTTATGGCTGTTCGTCACTGTTATTAATAAGGGACTGTATGTTTTAGCTGATATACACTGATGCCAGAATTCTTTTTTATGCTCAGTGCAGCGCAAAACACCAGTCACCAAACTATGTGTGAACAAATCCTTACAGGATTAAATCAAGTAGCGAGGAGATGATATGACGCCTCCTCACTGCCAAATACCTTTTGTAAAGTGATCTGAAAGTGGATGCTCTTCAAAGGGCACTGCAAGTGTGAAAAGGACCAGTCTGAAGACGTCAGTGTCCCTGAGATTTAAAGCCAATGGAAAACATGAACACTGCTTTATGCTGTATGGTGTACATCCCTATATAGTGTGCTAGACCAAGGCTGATAAGAGTGGGGCCTGAGATGCATGGTCACTGCTGAGGGGAGATCCCGAATGAGCGCTGATTAAACTCCAAAATGGGAATGTCCACAATTTGGGCTTCGACTAGGGGTGGAGCACAAAGGCAATTATAGCAGAGATGTTGTTCTATAAAACAAGATGGTATTTGATATAGAATCATCCATCATCTCTTTTCACAACCCAAGAGAAGTATTTAAACCTGAGGTTCAGGTATGTAACAACCCTTGTGGTGAGAAACACTGTGCTGCAAGGGTTAAATGCAGGGCCATCTTTAATATTGATTGGACCCTGGGCAAACACTTGCTTTGTCTCCCCAGTGGGCAGCATTCAGTATCGGTGATGGTGGATATGACCTCCTGGGGGCATGGTATACATATGAATGCCTTTATTTACATATGAATGCCACCGGCTGCCACTATTTACATATGAATGCTGCCACTATTTACGTATCAATGGAGGTTATTTACATGTAAATACAGGGTCTGCGGGTGAGTCATCTGTACACAACAATAGGGCAGAGCTGGGCAGCATTGGTAGCAGTATTTCACACTGAGATATCGGGACAAAGCACAGGACTAAAATTCAAGGGACATTGAATTTAAAGGGAATTTAAACCAGGATAGTTGGCAAGTATGAGGCAGCTGCTTTGGGCCCCACAAAAATTACAGGGCCCAGGGCAGCTGCCTCTTTGGCCCTGCCTTAAAGACGGCCCTGGTTAAATGCTTGTTTTTTCTAGAGGTGCAAAGATAAGGAGGCATACTTACCATACTGATGGCTCCAGCAGACTCCTTCAAACTGTGTGACCAGTTCCCCACTGCCTCCTCTCTGAGGTGCTTCAAGCAGCTAACCCCCACCATGTACAATACAGGGTTAATGGCAGCCCCATACATCTAGCAATGCACGTCTGTGCATGTAAAATCGCATACTAACAAAGTATCATGGGTTTTGGTGCAGCACAATTTTTCAAAAGGGTCACAAGCTTCTTTAATTCATTTTTTGTGTGTAACGCAGCCCATAGAAATCAATGGGCTGCTCTAAACGCGGTGTGCAGAAAGCTCAAAAACTTGCATGCGTTCCATCACACCCAAGTCTGTGTGAACGGAGCATCCATAAGCATTTGTTTTTTTCCACTTTCTTTAAAAAAAAAAATAGCAAATAAAAAGAAAATACATATACAATTGCTACACAAGCCATATTGTAATTGAATGTTAATAAAATCACCTTTCTTTTTCAATCTGCAGCAATGTCATTTTCTGTAAAATGTGATATGGCAATCTAGAGGTGTCCTGTACACAATTGGGATACAAACCACCCCCCAGAAATGTCATTTCCTGCTTGTGTAATAGGCTCATCGATTTTCCCAGAAGTCTACACTAAGATACAAGTCCGATTTTGGGCATCCTTTGCAACAAAATTTTAATTATTTGTGAGATACTCCTAAAGGGAAATCATGTCTAGAGGGATGCAGACCCTGTCATTTTCCATGTTAGAATCCTGCAAGTGCGGCAGTTGATTGATAATTATAAAATCACTCCCATTCACATTCATTTTGCACATGGACGCAGGTAAACATACAGCTATTTCTTCAGAATAACTACAGGTAGGAATCTGCAACAAAGTTTGTTAAAATCCCTGCAATGTAAATGGGAATGTTGTTTTTCTTTTCTCAACAAAAGTGGAGTTACGTTTTAAGCTATTCATCTAGAATATTCATCTTGCTTTGCTAGATTATTGGATTATTACACTAAGATTGCATTGTACATTTCCAGATGAAATAACTGGTACTAGTGACTACTTAATAACATGTAATCTTGATTTGTGCATTACACTTTAAAACATTTCTTGTAACTCAATAGAGAAGTCCTTCCCTGCTGGAAAAAAATAAGCTGTATTGTCTGCATATTTTAGGCACACATGACTGTTTCCCTCAGGCATGGGAGAAAATGAACATCAAAAGGAGGACATTTTAGTGTGGGAAGTTTTCAAATAGAGGAACTGCAAGCATCACACAGACCCTTCCTTAACAGGATCAACAGAGCAGCACTGATGTGTAAAACAGTAAGCTGAGATATGGTAATGCTAGTGAAAGAAGCAGCTGGCCGGGCTCTATATATACTGTTTGAGTGCCTGAGTCATTGTTTACTTTACCTGCAATGCTTCGTGTGCTCAATCTGGTAAATGTCATCACACCTGAAAACTGTAGTAAAATGAGTTAGCTCTATCATGTGGGAAGGTCTTTGCTGCTTTTCACCAAAATAAAAATTAATCTTATATTGGATGATGCACACAGTAGAGTAAATACAGTGGGTAAAATAAGTATTGAACACGTCACCATTTTTCTAAGTAAATATATTCCTAAAGCTGCTATTGACAAAGTATTAAATAAATTTCAGTTAGCACGTTCAATGCTTTTTCCATTTTATTACATGTAGCGCCCCCTACTTAGGTAGGAGCTAGTAAGTGTTTTTTTTTTGGTAAGGTGAGGAAAATTTAATCAGGCCCGATCGAGTGCAGGCCTGGTTGTTTTTGTTTCTGGGCTGGGAGTGTCTCAGGTAGGACTGGGTGATTCACAGATGAGGTCACCAGGACCATCCACTTCATTTCAGAAGCTGATGGAATGTGCTGGACAGAGAGCTGGGAGGGAGGTGTAGCCATCTGGGGTATTCTAAGAAGCCCTGACCAATCCCCAATCTGAATTGGCAGGGGGCAAGTCTCCTTAAATAGGCCAGTCTGGGAGGAGTGAGTTTGGGTGGAAGAGCTGGAATGTAGTTAAGGTTGTGCAGGCCTTACCTGGGAGCCCCCAGTCTGGGGTAGATGACCTTGAGGCCTGGAGCTTGGATGTATCCAGGAGAACAGTAAGATCCTGGAGGAGAAACACAAGGGAGCAGGAGAGCAACAGACAGTGCTACAGGAGAAGCTCAGCAAGGAGTCCACCAGTGGTCGGTGAGTGACACACACCCTTAAAAGCTGTAGAGGCATGCTGGAGCGCATTGGGGGTGAGAGACAATCTACAAAGGATGCAGAAGTCAGTAAGGGACTGTGGTCTCATGGTGGTAGTGGAGAAGGTTGTCGCAGCTGAAGTGGCTGACAGAGCCTGGAGCAAGAGGATGGGCTGGGAGTAGTAGTCCATCAGGCCGGCTAGCACAGTAGTATTTTTCTACACAATGGGGGCCAACTGTCACTACCTGTAATGGGTAGTTCGGAGGTCCTGCGTATAATATGGCAGGCCTCACAATGTGCTAGTCAGGCTGAAGTAACGTTGGAGGCCTAGTAAATTTCCTTCTGGGCCTCACCTGGAGAAGATTACTGTGCAGGAGAGAGGAACTGGAGTCTGTAGAAGCAAGTGATGTGTTGGAGGAAGAGATGTGATGTACATACAGAGGTGTATATAGAGGTCCTGTGTAAATTTTGAACTAATTCTTTGGGCATCCGATAACATTCCAACTCCCTTCCAAATTCAATTCCCCTAATAATACAAAACAAAGTACCAGCCTGTTCTGTGACTTTGAAGTGGTATGAATGTGATTGAGGGCAGTGTGAGCAGGTGAACCACAACACTCAGCCACCCCTAAGAGGGTCATTGGCTACATACACATACCTTAACTTCTGATTTCTTATTTGTTTTGGTTTCTTTATATGCATGGATTGTATGGGTTACAGACATGTGGTGAAAATGTCATGTCAATAGCACCTTTAGAAATATATTTATCTAGAAAAATGGTGACATGTTCAATACTTATTTGACCCGCTGTATATTAGCTTCTCAGTTATAGTGCAATATTCATAATTATTATTATTATTTTTTTCCTTGTTAAATTTATTTATTGGGTTTTAACAGTGATCATAGGTAAATTATAATAGATGGTAAGACATGGATTACATATATAATAATGGGAATTGAGAAGAAGTTCCACCATCAAATGTAGATATACAAATGGTACATTTGTTACATAAACTATTCAATACACTAATAATGTGTTAAGAAAAATTGTTACTAAGATTAGTTTGAAGTGTATGTGACCTCTGAAATTGTTATAGAAGTATCAAGTAAAAAAAAGATATATTTACACAATCCAGTAGTTTATATCATGTGTAGGAACTATGTATCCTTGTTATTATATGTTACAAAACAACTTATTTTATGTTACCATAAGTATTTAATTATAAAATAGAAAAAGAGGTAGAAAGAATAGAGAAAAGTGTAAGATGAGAGAAAGAAAGAGAGATGAAAGGTAAAGGGGACCCCGGTGTAACTCTTGGTTTTAATTATATTTATAATTATTTATGACAGTTGGTACATTATTTTTTTTTTTTAATGAACTGACAGATAGATGGGTAGATATGGGATGTTATGGATAGATAAAAATGGTCTGACATTAAAAAACGAATTATGACATGCAAACTGATATTTATGGACACAAATTATCAACACAATCGAGGTCCTCCTGAAATTACACATTTTAGATTTACTAAAACCGGAGCAGTGTTTTTGTAACTTCAGTTTGCTCAATTAAGCTTTGGCAATAAAACCTGGAAGCTCATTAATTTCTATGCAGAATTGCATAATTTTGCACTCTCCAGCTTTAGTAAATAACCTCCATAACCTCCTTTCATAATGGAGCTTGGATACTGCTATCTGGACACCTTCACATTATGGGGACTCTGACCTGTCCCATATCCAATCACTGTCCAAATCTTGCAGACTTCACCTTGTGACATCTTCAAAATTTGCCCCTTTTTCACCAATGAAACCACCAAGCAACTAATTCACTCTCATGTTATCTTTCACCTTGACTGCTGAAACCCCCTCCTCATAAGCCTACCACTGCAGGCTATCCCTCCTTCAGTCTATCATGAATGCTGCTGCCAGGCTAATCTACCTTACCAACTGCTCAGTGCCCGCTACCCCTCTCTGCCAATCCCTCAACTGGCTTCCAATTGCCCAAGAAATAAAATTCAAAATCAGTGGCAGCTGGTGGTATATTTTTTTTGGGGGGGGGGCGGCAAACAGTGCACCCCGACCCCCAGGTCACCCGCAGCGCATCCCTCTGGCCGACAGGTGCCTCCTCCTCAGCATCACAGCAGTGTCCTCACTGTACATCTCCTCACTTGGCCAATATGGTAGCCTCTCCTTTCAGGCAATCGGGAAACGGGTCTCAGGGCCCACTTCTTGATTTGCTGGGAGGCATAATCAATGTGATAATAGTGAATATTCACACAACTGGACTGCAGGTGCCCTTTTTTGAAGCATAATAGAGCCTCTGGCTCTAATCACATGCTTCAAAAAAAAAATCCCCATTGGAATCCATGCGTCCGGCACCCTGCATGTAGATCAGGGGGCCGGACGCATGGATGGGGGGGTGGCACCCGTGCACCCAAAATTGACGGGCTGCCACTGCTCAAAATACTAACAACCTATAAAGCCATTTACAACTCAGTCTCAAACTACATCACCAATCTTGTCTCAATGGGGATGACTTACTAAAACTGGAGAGTGCAAAATATGGTCCAACCAATTTGAAGTTTTTTTTAATTAAAGCTTTATTGAATGAGCTGAAATTAGAAGAAGATGATTGGCTATCATGCACAGATGCACTAGATACACTCTCTGGTTTTAGTAAATCAACCCCAATACATCACCCAAACCATCCTCTCTGGGCCCTCTTAACCTGCTTGTATTAAATTGTATTGTAACTGTACTGTCTGTCTATATGCAGTAAATGCTGTATAATAACAATTTATAGTAATAATATAATAACACCAATAGCTAGTTAAAACAGAAACTTTTTTTGTACAGTGCATTTCAGTACCCATATGGCCATGCTAAGGCTAAACAGCTGTTTGCTGCTCCACAAAATATGCCCAAAGTTCCGCCACTATTGGCCAAACAATCTTCTGAGAGTGGGGGAGGGTTGGGTGAGATATGCAGCGCTTGTTGTTGGATGGGCTCCAATCAAATTTGTCAGAAATGAGGATGGATCCCAGCATTACAGGGAAGATTGGACTCGGCAGTAACTGCTCTTATTTTGAAATTCATGCTGCCAATGATGCATAATCAGCCCCGGGAAATCAGCAGTTTTGATGCCTTTTTATTTAAATATTTGACACTTTTACAGAAAGCAGACTGTCAGCTCCATAGAAACAGCATGGAATTGGAGCTCCTGACACTTCTCTGTGGAGACAATTATTTAATGTGGCGGCTACCAGAGTGAATTTATTATTACTCTGAAACATTAATTCCACCACTGACAGTCTCTTCAGAAATATGCTTCTTTAATTAGTGACATCATATCCAAAAATGCTGTTTATTCTGACATAATTTACAGCTTATGCAATTTGCACTTCATAGAGGGGGTGTATTATAACTAAAAAAAAGGCATCTGAAAAGTTTTTTTTTTTTCTGGCAATTTCATTCTTGGAACCCCATTGACTTCAAGTAATTTATGAATAGTCTTGCTTTGGGCATCCCCTCAAAAAGCAACCCCGTCAATTAATTATGCTCACAAATGCTCTTTCACATAAAAACAACTAACGTTTTTCTTTTTTTTTTTAAACAGAAATTGGAGTTTATAACTTAGACATACAGTAGGTCCCCTTTTAAAGCAGTCGTATCCTCTATAAAAAATAAATAAATAAGGTTTAATCAATGTAATAGCTTATTATGACTTAAACTAGTGTATTTATAATTCATGTCAATTATTCTTACTGTAATAAATAGTAATTCTTGTGTGGTTCCGGACTTCTGTTAGTCGCCGCCATTTTGGATGTGGGCTTCCACGTCATGTACTGTTGTTTATTTCCGCCCTCAGTTTGTTTTCCGGTCCGTAATCATGCGAATGCGCATTACAATCGTCTCTTGACGATCCCTGTGCAGGGATATCTTCAATATCATTTGTAACTACAGTTGAACACTGTCTGTCCTAACAAAGGGATAAAGGTGTGGAGGCTGGCCTTCTAGATTTGGGCGGCACAGTGGTGTAGTGGATAGCACTTTCGCCTGGCAGCAAATGGTTGCTGGTTCAAATCCCAACCACAACACTACCTGCCTGGAGTTTGCATGTTCTCCCTGTGCCTGCATGGGTTTCCTCCCAACCTCCAAAGACATGCTGGTAGGTTAATTAGATCCTGTCTAAATTGGCCCTAGTATGTGTATGTATGTGCATGTGAGTTAGGGACCTTAGATTGTAAGCTCCTTAAGGGTAGGGACTGATATGAATGTACAATATATATGTAAAGCACTGTGTAAATTGACAGTGCTATATATGTACCTGAAATAATAATAATTTGTATATTACTGAGGACAGACTATGGGACAAACTTGTTCAAATACAATTGCAGTCAACCATAGCACCTCTTCATGAGAAATGTCTAAAAGGAAAGAAATATTACAAAAATGAAGGCATGCTGTGTGAATTAGCATGCACAACAAACATATAGTGAGGCTTTCTCAAGTTTGACTGCAAAAGTGGAAGAACGCTTCAAGCATGACTATTAGAAAGTTAAGAAATGTTGAATGATGATTGCACACACAAGAGCACCTTAATGAAAACATTGATCAGGAATGTCACAACTACAGGCTAATCAAGCTTTTCAAGTAAAAACATCAAAAAATAGTAGTTTACCTGGTATATGCTACAATATAAGGGCTTTCCAAGTTATTTTGTATAGAGAAAAATTTTGAGAGATTATATCATAGTTACATCCTTAGGTTGAAAAAAGACACAAGTCCATCTAGTTAAAAAAAAAAAATAGAAAAATTATATATAACCAAATAATCCCATATACAATCCTTCACCCACAGTTGATCCAGAGGAAGGCAAAAAAACCCAGCAAAGCATGGTCCAATTTGCTATAGCGGGGGAAAAAATTCCTTCCTGATGCCCCGAGAGGCAATCGGATTCACCCTGGATCAACTTTACCTAAAAATGTTAGTACCCAGTTATATTATTTACATTAAGGAAAGACCACTTCCCGACCGCGTGCCGTGTTTTCAGGGCAGCAGTCGGGATGCTGAGTGCAAATCGCCGTAAAAACACGGCAATCTGCGAACAGCCGCCAGGGGGCGCGCGCCCGCTGCACTCAAGAGGAGTGTGCCGACGGCTCGGGCAGACCCGATGTCCGCCGGTGAGCCGCTCTGCCACGGCTCGGGCAGACCCGATGTCCGCCGGTGAGCCGCTCTGTTAGTGGGGGCATGAGTGATCTACTGATCCTTGTCACTGGGATCAGTTCGATCTCTCATGCCCATGGTAGCCCAACCCCCCCACAGTAAGAACACACCCAGGGAACACGGTTAACTCCTAGCTCTCCCCCCCCAGGTTAACTCCTTCACTGCCAATGACATTTATACAGTAATCAGTGGACATTTACATTTCTGATCACTGAATAAATGTCATTGGTCCCAAAAAAGTGTGACAAATGTCCGACATGTCCGCTGCAATATCGCAGTACCGCTAAAAATCGCAGACCGCCGCCATTACTAGTAAAAAAATAAATAAATAAAAACCCCAGAAATGAATTCTCACCATCCGTAAACGCGGCCACTTTTGCGCAAACCAATCAATAAACGCCAATTGCGATTTTTTTTTATCACAAATATGAGGAATTATATAAATCGGCCAAAAACGGTGAAAAAAATGTTTTTTTATATTTTTTTTTTGGATTTGAATTTTAGCAAAAAGTAATAAATTTGGTTTTTTTTTGCAAAATGGTCGCTCTTCTTTTGTTTATAGCGGCAATCAGAAATGACGCAGAGGCGATCAAATACCACCAAAAGAAAGCTCTATTTGTGGGAAAAAAGGACGCAAATTTTGTTTGGGTGCAATGTCGCACGACTGCGCAATTGTCAGTTAAAGCGACGCAGTGCCGAATCGCAAAAAGTGCTCTGGTTCTAAAGCTGGAAAACCTTCCGGTTGGTAAGTGGTTAAAGCACTCTACAATGCTGGACAAAACTACCTCTGGATGTTGTCTATTCCACATTTTCACAGCTCTAACTGTGAAGAAACCTTCACACGAAGCTGGAGCTAAATTCTTGACACAGACTCAACCAATATTGGAATTTAGCTTGAACAGGTATGCTGGGGCAGCTACAAGCCAGTTAGGGACTAGGGATGTTAGGAAATGTTTGCCTTTTATCATGGACTGTTGATTGTCATTGTCATCATGTTAACTTAGTCTTCAAGTAAAATTTTTGAAACGTTGCCTTCTCCTGGTCAGAATTTCCTAAAGGGGTGCAATGTAAGTGACCGGCACATAAAGTCTACAGCTTGAGTCCCTAAACACATTGGGGTATGAAGATATCAGTACAAGGAGTTCCTACAGTGTGAAGACACAAGTGGTTACCAATGGTTATGAAGCAGCCTTTCCTTAAGTGTGTACATTTGGAAGGTGAGACAGCCTCTTGCAGCAAGGGAGATGTTGTCAGCACCCCTTCAGCCGCAATCCATCTCTCATAGCAACGGGAGCAGATCTGCACCGCCGAGGCCCTCAACCTGTACACAGGTATGGGAGAAGTAGAGTTAACCACTTCCGGACTGCCCGCCGTCGTTTGATGGCGGCAGTTTGAAGTGGAATGCCGTTGTTATGGTAACAGATAGCTACCATAACCCCGGTATATTTTTTTTCTGAAGGCAATTCTGCATCTGATAAAAGTGGTCTTAGAGGCGGATTCGCCACGAGATCACTTTTATCAGCGGTGGGAGAGGTTCCCCCCCTCCCGTCGCTTTCCGGTCATCTCCGCCGCATACCGGCGACCGTCCCCCCCAGTGTCCGTGAGCCGAATGAGCGACTGAAGCCGCTTACTCGGCTCCATAACATGGCTGGGCGGAAGCGACGTCACAAGTCACTTCCGCCCAATGGTCTTAAAGGGGACATTTTTTTTTGAGATGTCATTTTTCTCAAAAAATTTTTTTTCTTTGTTACATTTAAGTGTAAATATGAGATCTGAGGTCTTTTTGACCCCTGATCTCATATTTGGGAGGTCCTGGCATGCTTTTTCTATTACAAGGAATGTTTACATTTCTTGTAAGAGGAATAAAAGTGATCAATTTTTTTTTTTAATTACAGAGTAAAAATAAAAAATAAAAAGTAAAATAAATAATTAAGAATAAAAATTTTTTTACAGCACACCGTCCTTGCGAGCTCGCACGCAGAAGCGAACGCATACATAAGTCCCGCCCACATATGAAAACGGTGTGCAAACCACACATGTCAGGTATCGCTGCGATCGTTAGAGCGAGAGCAACAATTCTAGCACTAGAGCTCCTCTGTAACTCAAAAATGCTAACCTGTAGAATTTTTTAAACGTCGCGAATGGAGATTTTTATGTTGCAAAGTTTGTCGCCATTCTGCGAACGGGCGCAATTTTGTAGCATGACATGCTGGGTATCATTTTACTCGGTGTAACATTATCTTTCACAATATTGAAAAAAATTGGCCTAACTTTACTGTTGTGTTATTTTTTAACTCAAAAAAACTTGTAAGACCGCTGCGCAAATACGGTGTGACATAAAGTTTTGCAATGGCCCCCATTTTATTCTCTAGGGTGTTAGGAAAAAAATATAATGTTTGGGGGTTCTTAGTAATTTTATAGCAAAAAAATCTGATTTTAACTCGTAACCACCGAACCCAAAAAACAGGCTCGGTCTTAAAGTGGTTAAGTGAAGTGCATGCATGGAGTCCGTGCTGAGTGCACAGTGGGACCCCATGCCATTACTGGGAGTTCGGTAACTGACAGGTGTTCTAATCCCTCTCCACTTTGTCCAAAACTAAAAAAAAGTTTTGCCTTTAGTTATACTTTATGCATACTCAAGCAACGAAGGGTTACTTAGTCTATCGGTGAAGGCAGAGTATCTCAACAATATTTAGTTCAAACTAACACAAGTGGAAGATTAAACAAGAAATGTAAATTTACATTATATCAAAAAGGCAGAAAGACAGGCTCTTCAGAGCTTAGCTCAGGAAACGTGGCCTTCACATGGAAACACAATTGGTTTTACTTGATAATTAAAGCTGAACTCCATATACAAAAGACACACATTAATGCAGCTCCATATTCATTTATAAATTATTACATCTATTTATTTATTTTATTTATCTATTTTAACGCAACAAGTATAGATACCTGAGTTTGACTTGACATCAACCTATTGCAATCATCTATACAGCAGTACTTAGACTGGGAGTGGGAGGTTAACTACTTCTGGACTGCCGCCATCATAGGACGGCGGCCCTTTTGCAGTGGAATACCGTTGTTATGGTAGCAGATAGCTACCATAACTCTGGGATTTTTTTTTTCCAGCCAGCGATTCTGCGTGTGATAAAAGTGGTCTCAGAGGCGGATTTGCGTTTTCCCGTCATCTCCACTGCTTACCAGACCCGATGGTAGCAGCGGAGACAATTGCGTCAGCTCCCCCCCTGCACTGGAAGCCGAGTGAGCAGAAGATGCTGCCCACTCGGCTCCATAGCATTACAGGGCGGAAGCGACGTCACAAGTCAAAAGTGACTTTTTTTCACTGCTATTTTTTTATTTTGCATTTAAGTGTAAATATGAGATTTGAGGTCTTTTTGACCCCAGATCTCAAAATTTAAGTGGTCCTGGCATGCTTTTTTCTATTACAAGGAATGTTTACATTTCTGGTAATAGGAATAAAAGTGATCAATTTTTTTTTTAAAAAAAGGACAGTGTAAAAAAAAAAAAGTAAAATAAATAATTAAAAATAAAAATTTAAAGCACCCCATCCTTGTGAGCTCACGCACAGAAGCGAATGCATACATAATTCCCGCCTATATATGAAAACAGAGTTCAAACCACACATGTGAGGTATCGGCGCGGTCGTTAGAGCGAGTGCAATAATCTTAGCACTAGAACTCCTCTGTAACTCAAAACTGGTAACCTGTAGAAATGTTTAAATGTTGCCAATGGATTTTTAAGTTGAAAAGTTTGTCGCCATTCCGTGAGTGGGCGCAATTTTGAAGCATGACATATTGGGTATCAATTTACTCTGTGTAACATTATCTTTCACAATGTGCAAAAAAATTGGGTTAACTTTACTGTTGTCTTATTTTTTAACTCAAAGTGAATTTTCCCAAAAAATGTTGCTGCGAAAATACGGTGTGACATAAAATTTTGCAACGACCACCATTTTATTCTCTAGGGTGTAAAAAAGATATAGAATGTTTGGGGGTTCTAAGTAATTTCATAGCAAAACAATGGTTTTAACTTGTAAACACCGAATCCAAAGAAGAGGCTCTGCCTGGAAGTGGTTAACCACTTCAGCCCCGGAAGGTTTTGCAGCTTTAGGACCAGAGCACTTTTTGCGATTCGGCACTGCGTCGCTTTAACTGACAATTGCGCGGTCGTGCGACGTTGTACCCAAACAAAATTTGCGTCCTTTTTTTCCCACAAATAGAGCTTTCTTTTGGTGGTATTTGATCACCGCTGCGTCATTTCTGATCGCCGCTATAAACAAAAGAACAGCGACCATTTTGCAAAAAAACCCAAATTTCTTACTTTTTGCTAAAATTCAAATCCAAAAAAAAAATATAAAAAAACATTTTTTTTCACCGTTTTTGGCCGATTTATATTCTTCCTCATATTTGCGATAAAAAAAATCGCAATCGGCGTTTATTGATTGGTTTGCGCAAAAGTGGCCGCGTTTACGGATGATGAGAATTAATTTCTGGGGTTT
>BLSH010201087.1:477078-515183 GCA_018402905.1 Glandirana rugosa
CGTCACGTAACGTTTTTCAACTTGTTCTTTTCTTACACGTGAAATATTCAGTGTTTCCATTTCCACTTGAGGTCAGTATGTCGATGTCATTTATGTGTCTATTTTGTATATTCCTCGACAAAACGGAATGTTTCCTAAACATAAAGAAAGGTAAGTGTCGTGGGGATGATGTCAGTGTCACCACAGGAGAGAGGTGAAGGTAGACAAATTTCACCAACAGTTCAGTTAATTTTTTTTTTTTGTTTGTGGACGTTCTCTTTTCGTATTACTCGATCATACGTAGCGTATGATCGAGTAATACTTTACGAATGGAATCTAGCTGCGACATCGTCGCCAGTGACTCGTGGCGACAAAAACTAACAAACTCAGACCCAACCGCGAGGGGACTATATTACCACACGGTTTAAGAATACTATACCCACAATCAGAACCATATATGAAAGAGATACCTACTATAGATATATAAGAATTTGGCACACCATTATATCAGGGGAGCGCCAACCCAGACTCAAACAATCAAAAACAGCGGTGCTCAGTGACCGCTGCTACAGCGTCGATCTAAGGTAAGCATTTCATAATGAGCTAGTATGCGATGCATACTAGCTCATTATGCTTTTCTCTTGCAGGTGTTTGTTTTTTTTTTTTAATTGACTTGACAACCACTTTAAACAGATGGAAGTGGAGAGAGGACACCACTGTGACTGTAGTAGGGGTGCTGTGAATGGAAAGAAATACAAATCCTTTGTAAGGCAAAACAGCTCCTTATATGTTTTATCTGTGTATTTACTGTAGCTGTATGACTGGAGTTCACCTTTACCTTTGTGACTTATAAAGTGCACATTCTTTTCTTGTTCAACTTTTTGCAATGCACTGCACCACACCCGTGAAACTTGCCTGTTTATACAAGTTAGAAGTCACATTTCCTGTGCATAAAATGAGGCTTTAATGTATGGTATAGGAGGAAATTGACAAATAATATATACTACCAGCTAATTAGCACATATGTACATAAAAAGCACTACAGGACAAAAAATTAGCTCCCCCCTCCCCTCATCATATACCAGCCTGGCAGTCCAGGCATTTAGTTAGCAGCAATACTGAGGAGGAGGAGGATTCCCCTAAAAGAGGGATACCCTCCCCAAACAGTAAACCATACAGGCTCTTTCCTACATCCAGTTCCCATGAGATGTGGGAAAAGTTAATGAAGACACACAAGATGTTAAAAACAGTGCCCAACACAGCAACATTGACATTCACTTTTTTGTCTATACTTCTGTGGGTTACAGGAGTCCATTTTCAGCCAACAACGGGCTAAAGCCTGCTGTCCAGTGACATCACAGACCCAGTCCAGGCTCTGAAAAGATCCCAACATACGGTCAGGATCCACATATACTCCTGGACCGGCAGCTGGCTCAGCATTTCAGCCAGCTACTGGTAGACTGAGCCAGTCACTCCCACCCCCTGCACAGCCCAGCGCTCCAGTGAGCACTGGAGGAGCAAAGCAGAGAGCTGGTGACTAATAGTCACCAGCTCTCTGCAGGCTGAGGAATGAGAGCTGAGTGGTCAGCCATCTAGGTGAGTTTTAATTTTGAGTATGATTTTCTAAATTTTGAGAGCCTCCACAGTGAAGGCACATGCATTACAATGGATAGGCAGAAGGCAGATGAGCCTGGAGGGAGCTCACCCCTTCTTAAAGGCACAGGCACACATTGGAAAACTCAACTGGAGGCTCTCAAAAATTATAGTTAGGACTGCAGATAATACTGGGATGCCATGAAGTGGCTCTGCAGCTTATGCATGTATTTGCAAATGTGTGCAAACTGAACCCCTGTTTTTAACGCATACTGTTAGACAGGATAATTGGATTGGATGCAGGCTGGTTGGTGAATTGAGCTGGGAATTTCCTTTGGCCTTGTTTGACATGTGCTCCTTGCTACAAAGGCCATTTATAGGTGGCGTGCAGTGGCCATTTGTTTGTACTGTGTGCAAACTCAGGGATGGGTATAAAAGCATCCTATAATGAAGATTAGGTACAATTCAAATGTTATATTCAAGTGAACACCAAGTCAAAACATTTTCTATGGGAAGGATGACAACATTTTTCAGATCTGCTATTGGGCTCTGTTATAGAGAATTACCCTCACTTCTTGCCCTGCCGATAGCAGTTTCACTAAACAGAAAGTGAGGAAAAATCTACTTGATACATAAGCTCTGGGAATCTGTCTTTACCTTGTACAATTTATTTACCCAGAAATCAATTTCTTATATATATATATTCTTATATAACTCGCCCTGCTTAACTTGTTGCTGCAATTGTTACCGTAAGGGAAATACTCTCTCCTTCCTTTCTTCATCTTCGTAGTAAGACACTTGATCCCTGGGCACTGGAGATCCAATACCACCCTTTCCCTCCCTGAATGGCTAGACACTCTCAATAATCTTATGCACATGGAAGAATTGGTGACTGAGGACAAGAATACCCATGATAAATGTAAACACGTCTGGCTGGCCTGGAGACTGTTTAAGGACTCTCCTAAACTGCAGGAATTTCTAGTGGTCTTTGCTAGGGATTATTGTTATGTTCCCTCCTATACAACTGCACATTTCCTTCCCTTGCTCCATAGCATTAGCCTCCCCCCCTTTTTTTTCTTTATCCCCCTCCCTTGATAATTATATTTACTAGTGAGTACTGCTGTCATCCTCTATTCACTGGCCTTAGGGTCCCCCTTCGCTCCTTCTTTCCTTTACTGACTGTTTTTCCTTTTCCCTTTTTTCCTTTTTTGTCCTTTCCTTGGTTTTTCTCTTCATTCTTCTCTCTCCTGTTATTTAGAGAGTACACTTTTTTTTTGTTCCTGTCCTTCTGATGGGAATTTCCTGTGACATACTTTGACTTCCGCTTATGTTCTAGTACAGGGATGTTAAACTCAATTTCATTGCTGGCTGCATGAGCATTATGGTTGCCCTCAAAGGGCCTTTTGGATCTGTAAGACTAGATGTCCATAGCACCCTCCCCCCCTTACATCAGTTGTCAAGAGTCCCCCGCCACCTTCAGAATTTAAGAGTCCCCCACCCTCCCTTACATCACAGTGCACCCCCTTACCTTGTGCTGCTGCCGGGAAGAAGCTGGGGGTGGAGCTGGGAAGCAGAAAGTGCAGGGTCTGAAGGAGGAACAGAGGAGCCTCTTCGCGGCTGCACGGAGTAGCACAGAATCTGGCAGAGGAGTTCTGTCCTCTCTCCTGCCGACTACTGAGACAAGGTAGAGAAAATGATGGTGCCGCAGCTACAGGACAGGTGTGAGGGCCTCGTGAAATGTGCTGGCGGGCTGGCCTTAGGGTCCCCCTCCCCTCCTTTTTTTCTCTACTGCAGTGGTTCTCAACTCCTGTCCTCAGGACCCACTAACAGGCCAGGTTTGCAGGATAACTGAAATACATCACAAGCGATATCATTTGCTGCTCAGTGATTGCAGTATTCTAGTCTGCATCTCCACCAGGTAATACTTAAAATCTGGCCTGTTAGTTGGTCCTGAGGACAGAAGTTGAGAACCACTGCTCTACTGACTGTTTTTCCTTTTCCCTTTTTTCCTTTGTCCTCTCCTTGGTTTTTCTCTTCCTTCTTGTCTCTCCTGTTATTAAGAAAGTACACTTTTTTTTTTGTTCCTGTCCTTCTGAGGACAGTTTCCTGTGATGTTCTTTGGCTTCTGCTTCTTATGTTCTAGAACAGGGGTGTCAAACATAATTTCATTGTGGGCTGCATCAACATTATGGTTGCCCTCAAAAGGCCTTTTGTATCTGTAAGACTAGATGTCCAGAGCACCCTACAACCCCACTTACATCAAATGTCAAGAGCCCCCCATCAGAATTCAAGAGTCCCCCACCCTCCCTTACATCACAGTGCACCCCCCTTACCTTGTACTACCGACGGGAAGAAGCTGGGGGTGGAGCTGGGAAGCGGAAAGTGCCTGGAGGAGGACCAGGGGAGCCCCTCCATGGCTGCACAGAGTAGCACAGGATCTGGCAGAGGAGTTCTGTCCTCTCTCCTACCACCTACTGAGACAAGGTGGAGGCAAAGACAATGATGGTGCCACAGCTACATGACAGGTGCAAGGGCCACAAGAAATGGGCCGGATATGGCCCAGGAGCCTTATATTTCACATGTGTTCTAGTACATGCAGGTTTACGAAATGTATCTTCTTTTAAGGCTATTTATCCCTTCTGTTAGAAAAACCCTTCTACATATGTTATCAGACCCCTCTTACTTGTTTTTCTTATTATTGTACTTTCATATTTCTCATTAAAAAACACAGTTGCATAAAAATCTACTCTATTAGAGAAAAGATAGAATTTTTTATTTCTGCCTGCCTTCCAGTTGAAAAGTTCCCCTTACTTCCTATCTGCAAAAACATCAGCAGGTCAAGGAGTTAGGGGGAATCTCTCTGACCAAGACCTGTCAGTGTTTGATTGATCGTGAAAGGATTAGAACCCCTAACACAAAAAAGTTAACGATACACTTTAGGTGAACCAAAACATTGATATATCAATATGCAGTCACATAAATGTACATATATTTTGTGAAAACTGATTATGTACTTCACAATGATATAACTGACCCCTTAAGCTGGCTAAAAAGGGATAGCCTATGACATCAGCAACCGGTACATCTGACTTGAGTGGTAAGGCCCTCCCTTAACAACAGGAGAGGACTATTCCCCAGAAGGCTCTATAAACATGGAACGGAAAAGTAAGTGTGTGTGTGGGGGTTGCAAAACAGTATTAGTATTAAAGACTGCAGAAGTGCAGAACACATTTTTTGTGTGTATATATATTGTGGGGGGTTAGCTCAATGGGGTCACCTTCCCTGGAAAAAGGCAGTCAAAACGGAAAATAAATCCTTGCCATCCAGGCACTTACTAAACAGTACAGATATACTAACTGACCAGTGTAGGGCTTCACCCAGGTGTCTATGTATATGAAATATTACATAACATTGTATATGAAATATTACACAACACCAGACACCCACAAAACATAGACCGCGCAAACCTTTTGTCTTAGTCCATGAGCAAACTTCCCTGTGTCGGCTCTCTCAAGCTGATGGTTCCTGAGTTCCAGGCCAGAGCCAAAACTTTCCTCTGAGCCTGGTTATTTAAACCAGTGGTTCTCAACCCTGTCCTCAAGTACCCCCAACAATCCATGTTTTGGAAATTTCTCTTAGATAAAATAGCTGTCCAAAACACCAAGCCATCGACTCTGATTTAAAGCACCTGTGCAAGATAAAGGAAAATCTGCAAACATGGCCTGTTGGGGGTACTTGAGGACAGGGTTGAGAACCACTGATTTAAACCACCTAATGGTGGATACCAGTGGACCACAAAATCCGGTCCGGAACCAACCCTGCCAAGGTGGCTGGTAAAACCCAGACCGGATTCCACCTTAGTCCATTTCAAGTGAACGCATGTGAGGCGACATAGCGACCATTGATCACCTCACCTCGCATAACGTCACAATATATATATATATATATATATATATATATATATATATATATATACACACCCCTCACATTTTTGTAAATATTTTATTATATCTTTTCATGTGACAACACTGAAGAAATGACACTTTGCTACAATGTAAAGTAGTGAGTGTACAGCTTGCATGACAGTGTAAATTTGCTATCCCCTCAATACACAGCCATTAATGTCTAAACTGCTGGCAACAAAAGTGAGTACACCCCTAAGTGAAAATGTCCAAATTGGGCCCAATTAACCATTTTTCCTCCCAGTGTCATGTGACTCATTAGTATTACAAGGTATCAGGTGTGAATGGGGAGCAGGTGTGTTAAATTTGGTGTTATCACTCTCACTCTCTAATACTGGTCACTGGAAGATCAACATGGCACCTCATGGCAAAGTTCTCTCTTAGGATCTGAAAAAAAGAATTGTTGCTCTACATAAAGATAGCCTAGGCTTTAAGAATATTGCCAAGATCCTGAAACTGAGATGCAGCACAGTGGCCAAGACCATACAGCAGTTTAACATGACAGGTTCCACTTAGAACAGGTCTCACCATGGTCGACCAAAGAAGTTGAGTGCACGTGCTCAGCCTCATATCCAGAGGTTGTCTTTGGGAAATAGACATATGAGTGCTGCCAGCATAGCTGCAGAGGTGGAAGGGGTGGGGGGTCAGCCTGTCAGTGCTCAGACTATATGCCGCACACTGCACCAAATTGGTCTGTATGGCTGTGGTACCAAAAGGAAGCCTCTTCTAAAGATGATGCACAAGTGAGCCCGCAAACAGTTTCTCGAAGACAAGCAGACTAAGGACATGGATTACTGGAACCATGTTCTGTGGTCTGATGAGACCAAGATAAACTTATTTGGTTCAGATGGTGTCTAGTGTGTGTGACGGCAACCAGGGGAGGAGTACAAAGACAAGTGTGCCTTGCCTAAAGTCATGCATGGTGGTGGGAGTGTCATGGTCTGGGGCTGCATGAGTGCTGCTGGCACTGGGGAACTAGAGTTCACTGAGGGAAACTATGAATGCCAACATGTACTGTGACATACTGAAGCAGAGCATGATCCCCTCCCTTTAGAGACTGGGCCACAGGGCAGTATTCCAACATTATAACGACCCCAAACACACCTCCAAGATGACCACTGCCTTGCTAAAGAAGCCGAGGGTAAAGATGATGGACTGGCCTGGATGTCTCCAGACCTAAACCCTATTGAGCATCTGTGGGGCATCCTCAAATGGAAGGTGGAGGTGCCCAAGGTCTCTAACATCCACCAGCTCCATGATGTCATCATGGAGGAGTGGAAGAGGACTCCAGTGGCAACCTGTGAAGCTCTGTTGAACTCCATGCCCAAGAGGGTTAAGGCAATGCTGATCAAAAGTTTACATAACCTGGTGATTTTGGCCTGATAACATGCACACAAGTTGGGTTTGAATGGCTGTTAAAGGTAACCATCCTCACTTGTGATCTGTTTGCTTGTAATTAGTGTGTGTGTATAAAAGGTCAATGAGTTTCTGGACTCCTGACAGAGCCTTGCATCTTTCACCCAGTGCTGCACTGACATTTCTGGATTCTGAGTCATGTGGAAAGGAAAAGGTAGTTGTACTGTATAAAACAGGAAAGGGATATAAAAGGATAACCAAAGAATTCCAATCAGCAGTGTTCAAACTCTAATCAAGAAGTAGAAAACGAGGGGTTCTGTTGAAACCAAACCACGGTCAGGTAGACCAACTAAAATGTTAGCCACAACTGCCAGAAAAATTGTTCAGGATGCAAAGAAAACCCCACATATAACTTCAGGACTCTCTGAAAACTTGTGGTGTAGCTGTTTCAAGATGCACAATAAGGAGGCACTTGAAGAAAGATGGGCTGCCATTACTATGCAAATGCCACAAAGTATCCAGCTTATAATACGCCAAACAGCACAGAGACAATCCTCAAACCTTCTGGCACAAAGTCATTTGGAGTGATGAGACCAAAATTTAGCTTTTTAGCCACAACCATAAACCCTACATTTTGAGAGGAGTCAACAAGGCCTGTGAAACACGGAGGTGGGTCGCTGATGTTTTGGGGATGTGTGAGCTACAAAGGCACAGGAAATTTGGTCAAAATTGATGGCAAGGTGAATGCAGTATGTTATTAAAAAATAGTGGAGGAACGTTTGCATTCATCAGACAGGAAGCTGCACATGGGACGTACTTGGACATTCCAACATGACAATGATCCAAAGCACAAGGCCAACTCGACCTGTCATTGGCTACAGAGGAATAAAGTGAAGGTTCTGGAGTGGTCATCTCAGTCTCCTGACCTCAATATCATTGAGCCACTCTGGGGAGATCTCAAATGTGCAGTTCATGCAAGACAGCCCAATAATTTCCAGGAACTGGAGGCTTTTTGCCAAGATGAATGGGCAGCTTTACCATCTGAGAAAATAAAGAGCCTCATCCACAAATATCACAAAAGACTTCAAGCTGGCATTAATGTTAAAGGGGGCAATACACGGTACTAAGAACTTTTGATCAGGGTCATTTGGGTAGTTTCTGTTGTCATTATGATTCATATTGTAAAGCGCTGCGCAAACTGTTGGCTCTATATAAATCCTGTATAATAATAATAATTTAAAAAGTGTAAACATAGTTGATTGATAATAAATGGCTTCAGCCAAACACTAACCATGAGTGAAAGAAATGTTTTCATGTTATCATTCATATTCTCTGAAAAATGGCCAAGAAATCATAAATTCTGTCAGGGTATGTAAACTTATGCGCACAACTGTATGTATATACAATGTATATATATATATGTATACTGTATATTTATGCTGTACACTGCTTTTATAGATGTAATAATATTTGTCATCAGTTGCCTGCACAATGCCTGCTTTATTTATTTCAGGTACTTATATAGCACTGTAGATTTACACAGCGATTTACATATATATTGTACATTCACATAAGTCCCTACCCTCACAGAGCTTACAATCAAAGGTCCCTAAATCACATTCATACATATAATAGGGCCAATTTAGACCAGATCTAATTTACCTACCAGCATGTCTTTGGAGAGCTTTATATTATTATTATTATTATTATTTTTATTTGATTTTTTATGACATATTTTATTGTTGTGAAATCCTTGAATATTTCTCGACTCATCTATTTTTCAGTTTATGCGTGTGTCATCACTGGTAATCTCTGATCAGCTTCACGTTCACAGATTTGCCATGACTCTACATTAAGCTAATTGAAATGGATCCTTAGGCTAAGCATGTGGGATGACTCTAATATTGACCTTGAAATATGGGGTCATCCACATCCTGCACAATTCCATATCTTAGTTTCCTTTTTTCTGGTTGTAATTGATAGTGTACAAGTGAGAAACAGAACAATACAGTGGATAAATTACAGAGGCGCTATGGACAGAAGTGATAACATCATCGTAAATATAGTGAGAGCAGATGTTATCTGTGACATGTGAAGACTGTTCACATAAATATAAGTTTTTATTTAACTCTAGTACTTATTGTTTCTTTAATACTGTATATATTATAAAAACAATCTTTACATTTTAGATAAGGGGTTATATAGAAACTAGATTTATTAGGATTTCTATACTTTGACCAAAGGGTCTAAAGACGTTCACTTGAAAAATGATCAGTTCATTATTGTTGTTAACAGGCAATGGCGGCTATACATAATTATTCCCCCCTCCTTCCTCCCCAAGGCAGAGCCACTTATCTTATGGGTTCCAGGCTGTTAGTAAAGTGCTGGGAGCGGAACACCTGATTGAATAAGAGCACTGCCTTTTCATAAAAAGCAGCTTCTTTCTGCTTATTTTTATTTTTCACAAGACAGATAAAAGATGGGTGCACTGTGCACAAGCATCCGAGAAGAAAAATAATGTAAAAATGTAATAAAAAATAATTTGAAGCCTTCTGATTTAAATCATTATACAGGGTCGGCCATTTATATGGATACACCTTAATAAAATGGGAATGGTTGGTGATATTAACTTCCTGTTTGTGGCACATTAGTATATGTGAGGGGGGAAACTTTTCAAGATGGGTGGTGACCATGGCGGCCATTTTGAATCCAACTTTTGTTTTTTCCATAGGAAGAGGGTCATGTGACACATGAAACTTATTGGGAATGTCACAAGAAAAACAATGGTGTGCTTGGTTTTAACGAAACTTTATTCTTTCGTGAGTTATTTACAAGTTTCTCTTTGTTTACAGCCATTGACATGTCGCCGAGGTTAACACGTGCGGAGCGGATAGAAATTGTGTTGATGTCTGGTGAACGCAGTAACCGAGACATTGCAGCAGATTTCAATACAAGACAGCCTACAAGACCACCCATCTCCCATGCTACAGTTAGCAAACTGCTTGCTAAGTTTCGTGAAACTGGTTCAGTGTTGGATTTGCCAAAATGTGGACGCATGAAATCTGTCACTAATGAAGAAACATCAGTGGCTGTCCTAGCTTCATTCAGCAAGAGCCCACAGCGTAGCACTCGCCGCATGTCACTGGAGAGTGGCATTAGTCGAACATCCCTTTGGCGGATATTAGGTACTCACAAATGTCACCCTTACAAACTCCAGCTACTGCAGCATCTCAACGAGGATGACCCAGATCGGTGCACTCAATTTGCAGAATGGGCAAAACAAAAATTGGAACAGGACCCTCAGTTTACGCAGAAGATTTTGTTCAGTGATGAGGCAAACTTTTATGTGAATGGTGAAGTTAACAAACAAAACCACCGCTATTGGTCTGACACTAACCCACATTGGATAGATCCCTCCAAGACAAAACCTCAAGGCCACTGGATATGCGAAATTGCTACATGATGATGTGTTTCCCTCTTTATGCACTGAAGCTGGCACGTTCCCTGAGTTTTTTCAGCAAGATGGTGCACCACCACATTATGGGTGTCAGGTCCGAGCATTCCTAGATGAACAGTTTCCTGGAAAGTGGATTGGTCATCGTGGGCCAGTTGAATGGCCCCCAAGGTCTCCCAATCTGACCCCCTTAGACTTTTATCTTTGGAGTCATCTGAAGGCAATTGTCTATGCTGTGAAGATGCGAGATGTGCAGCACCTGAAAATACGGATACTGGAAGTCTGTGCTAGCATTTCTCCTGCGGTGTTGCTATCAGTGTGTGAAGAGTGGGAGAAGAGGGTTGCATTGACAATCCAACACAATGGGCAGCACATTGAACACATTTTATAAGTTGTCAGAAACTTGTAAATAACTCATGAAAGAATAAAGTTGTGTTAAAACCAAGCACACCATTGTTTTTCTTGTGAAATTCCCAATAAGTTTGATGTGTCACATGACCCTCTTCCTATTGAAAAAACAAAAGTTGGATTCAAAATGGCCGCCATGGTCACCACCCATCTTGAAAAGTTTCCCCCCTCACATATACTAATGTGCCACAAACAGGAAGTTAATATCACCAACCATTCCCATTTTATTAAGGTGTATCCATATAAATGGCCCACCCTGTAGTCATGAAGACGCAAATTACCCCTAACCATTAAAGAGTTAAAGTGGTTGTAAAGGCAGATTTTTTTTTTTTACCTTAAGGCCCCATTCACACTTGTGCAACTTGTCCTGCCACTTGGGACTGCAAAGTCGCATGACAAGTCGTACCCCATGGTTTCCAATGAGTGCCATTCATATCGGTGGGATAGTCCCTGCACTACTTTGGTCTGACTTTGATGCGACTTGAGGTCCATAGACCTCAAGATGACATAGGCATTGCTTTAAGTCGCGTCGAAGTTGCGCCAAAGTCGTGTGACTTTCAGGTCGCACAAGTGTGAATGAGCCTAATGCATTCTCTGCAATATGCTAAAAACCTTTTGGGTTCAGCTCTGCTCTCTGAGCTCCCCCTTATACTTACGCGAGTCTGATGTTGATCCAGTGTTGTGCCCGAGGGCAGGCTTTCTCCTCTCTCTCCCTCCTCACTGGACATGGAGGTAGCAACAAAGCCACTGGTTCCTGCTTCCGTCAAGTTCTGTGAGGAGGGAGCAGGGGGTGGGGCCAAGCCACCCTGTGTGTGTAATAGACACACACATCCCAGCTCGTGATCGAGCCCGCACGAGTGCACCAGTAGCAGACAGCTTGGTATAGGGGCAATTGGAAGGGAGGAGGAGCCAGGAGCTTCGCAGGGGAGCCGATGTTTATTGTTTGTTATTTTTAACATGAACATGTTTGTTATTTAAAAAAAAAAAAATTAAACTTTAGAATTACTTTAAGAAGACTATGGGGGTCAACTTACTTAAAGCTGTAAACCCAAAACAGAAATTGTATTATGTAATATATTACAGCTTACCAGTCATCAGATATGGTGGCTGCATTTGCTTTCTTTTTTTATGCTCTTTTCCCTAGGTTTTCACCGGGTGATCTGGCCAGTAACACACCTCCTGTATCAGGGTGTCCCCACACTGGATGGAGGGGCACAGGGGGCACAGCAAACAGCAGCATTATCAGTCTGGGGGGAGGGGAGTCTTATATGTACTAGCAGAAATGAAGCCAAATTTTAGCTGACACTTTATAAGTTACAGCAAACCGTTTTTTTCTTTGAAGATAAAGGTTTTACATAAATAAATAAAAGCTGATCATTGTCACATTGAAAGTGTTAAATGGTTTCTCTCATCCCTGTAAACTGATGCATTTGGGAGAAAGCTTGTTCTTTTGAAAAACAGACTTGCTGGCTGGATCACCAGAAGAAATTAAAACCTAAAAAATAGTAAAAGGGATACAATGTAATAAATATTTGCTTTTGGGTTTAATACTTAACCTCTTCCCGCACGCGATATAGCTGAAAGACGGCTACAGCGCGGGCCTAAATTGCCAGGAGGGCATCCATGTATGTCCTCCCATGCATGAGCTAAGGCTCGATCTGAGATCAGCAAGTCATAGAGACTCGGCTGATCACAAAACACAGTAAGGGGCCAATCCCGGCCCCTTACCACGTGATCCGCTGTCAGCCAATGACAGCTGTTCACGTGATGTAAACAGAAGCCGTCAATCAGCTTTTTTTTTCTCGCGCTAACAGCGGGAGGAGAAAAAAAAAGCCAATTACCGTCTGGAGTAAATGGAACAATGGTCCTGCACACTCCAGACCTACTGTGCCCACCAGTGCAATCTACCAGTGCCCACCAGTGCCCATCAGTGCCTCATCATCAGTGCCACCTATCAATGTTGCCTATCAGTGTCACCAACAAGCGCCTATCAGTGCCCATCAGTGCCACATATCAATGCCAACAGTGCCACCTATCAGTGCAGCCTTATCAGTGCCGCCTTATCAGTGCCCACCAGTGCCACCTCATCAGTGCCCATCAGTGCCACCTATCAGTGCAGCCTCATCAGTGCCACCTTTCATTGCCTATCAGTGCTGCCTATCAGTGCCCATCAGTGCAGCCTATCAGTGCCCCTCAGTGCAGCCTCATCAGCACACATCAATGAAGAAGAAAATTTACCTGTTTGCAGTTATAAAAAATTATTACACCGCTGGCCTTTTTTTTTCCCTGCAAGGCATACTAGAACATTATATGAAACTTACCTTAAAACTAAGCTGTTCCAGTGCCGCGATAGCAGCACTGCCACCGCTTCCATCGTCACCCATCTTGCTTCCGGGTTCACGGGCTCCGGCTCTGTGACTGGCCGAAACATGCGCACGTGAGCCCCCTTTCATGGCACAGGGAATGGCATGGGTGGCTGTTCCTTCAGAGCGCATACCCCAGTGATGTCACTATCTGTTTGTATTGTAAATATCTCCTAAACGTTGCATGGAAAGGTAAAAGTCAGGAAAGGAAGTTTACTTCCTCTTTAATGCCACCCAGTCTTAGAGTCACCTATAAAAGGACAGTTCTAAAAAAGAAAGCCAGTTATACCTACCTTTCTGGTGACCTATGCTTGGAAACACTGCCGCTTCATTGTTCTGTGGAGGCTGCAGATATTCTAGACATACAGATTTGTAAATGTCCGCTCCTCCCACCAAACAGAGTGGTCCTGCCCACTGGCTCATATGTCACTACAGCTACTGGAAGTACAAGCTGGCGGGAGGAACCACTGCTTGTAGCTGGGGAACAGATATTCAACCCATCTGGAAGGGTAAAATACCTGCAGCAGCTGGGGAGCAGTGAAGTGGCAGTGTTTTAAGACACGAATATCCAGAAATGTAGGCATAGATGAGCCTTCTTTTACAGGACTGACCATCTATAATAAGTGAGCCTGTGGTGAAAGGGGTCACTGTAAGAGTCATTTTTACTGAATGCTTTATTTAATGATAATTTTGTATTTAAAATTTGTAGTTTGTGTACAAAATATGACATAGGTGTGAATTTTTCCAAAAGTAATGTTTATTTAACTACTGAGTTGGTAGGTTATCTCATGATTCTGTATTTTATCTCCGACTTGAGTTTCCTGCTTTCCTCAATTGACTCCCCATGAAGGCTTCATGCACACAGGACAGCCAAAAAACATCAGTAGCTTATCAGTGACTTTATTGAGCGTTTTTGAGCTTTTGTGAGCGTTTTTGCACTGGCATTAGTGAGCGTTAATGGGCGTTTTTGGGCGTTTTTGAGCTGTAGACCACCTCTCTGATATTAGTAACTCCCATTACCCAAGTAAAACACATCTATGCATGAAAACCAAAAAAAAAAAAAATGAATGGGATAAAAACGTCGGCATTAGTGGGTGTTTTTGGGCGTCAGAGCGTTTCTACAGCTGAAAAACGTTCAAAAAAAACCTCTGGTCTTGGGTTTTTTTTACAGCTCAAAAACGTCACTGCTAAAAACAGCCTGTGTGTGCATGAACACATAGGATAACATGATGGAGGGTTTATTGACTGCAGAAAAAAATGTCCGCAGCTCAAAACAGCTGCTGAAAAACAGTCAAAAAATGTCCTGTGTGCATGAGGCCGAACTCTCACGATTATTGCCAATCAGAAGCTATAGGAATGAAAACCTGTATAGTAATGTTTGTTAATTGGCCCCTGTGCCATCTCAGAAAGTGTCCTAGTCTTTGTACTGGTGTTGAGTGGAGCCGCATTGAGATGACAATAAGATTTCACAGATTTGTCAAAAAGCATAGAAGAGACTCCAGGGAAGGTGAATCTCTCCAGAAAGGATAGAGGCAAAAAACACTTGTTTCCTCTTTTTTTTTTCATTTTTCAGAGCTCCATGGTGTGGTACATTGTCGAATCCCCTGTGAACACAAAAAATGTACTGTGAAATCACAAAAAAGCACACATAAAATGCATGGTGGATACAGTAATGGTCAAACCTCTGGAGAGCAAGGGCCTCTAACCTTGAACCTCCCAGGACTCTTGACAGGTACTTTATGGTCTACCTAGGCCAAAGCTAAGTGGACCCCACTCCTTAGGGACCACCCAAAATCTGGTTCAACAAGTACTTGGCGAGGAGTCCTCTCGAAAAAAGACCCCTCCAGTTGGCGAAAGGTAAAAGACCTGAAGGCCACAGAAATACCCCTGACATCAGGGCAGGCCCCAATACCCTGCACCCTTCGTCTCTGTGCATTAAAAAAAAAAAGCGACACAAACATTGCAAGTGTTCATGATAGATAGGCACATAAATAAAAAGTGCCAAGTGCAGATATACAAGGCAGTATAAAAATTGTTCTTGGACTAACCACAAGTCCTGCTCAAAAGGCAAGTGCAAGAAAAACAATTAATGACATGACCTAGTGTCGGTGAAAACACAGTGGGGTTCCATACCTATAGTGATTTTCCGGCACCACGGGAACATCACCCCCAGGGGGCACATCAGTGGGAGATTCTTGCACCTCCCAGCCCCTGGCCAGACAAATGCAGCTTATTCCTACTCTCTCTCTCCCAAAAAGCACCAGCTTTCTTCCTCCAGAATACTAATAAGAACAGATACTATATTTGATCTTAGCCAAAAGGGTTCCAATGTTTCCTCACTCTATCCAATAGTGCAAAAAAAGTTTTGGCTACAGAGCTCAGAAAATCTGCCTAGAGGGAGCAGAGCCAGTGGAAGTGCATACCCATGGAGGGATATTCATCAAGTACATTAACAGCAGAGTGTTGTATGATTTTAGTCATTAACAAAAGTAGACATTTGGACATAGGGTGATACCAATTATTGGCTAAATAAAAAGATTGTAATGCAAACTTTCAAAGCACGCTGGCCTTTGCTTCAGGCAATCAATTAGCATGTGTCAAAAGCTTGCACTTCAATTTATTTAGTAAGGCTGGCCATACAATCTCCTGCTGAACTGGTCGAGATTTAATCCATTAATGGGCACTTGGGCAGGCTGAATGTACCAAGTTGATCAAGCTATAGCCGATAGCAAAGATCCCTGTCTTCTCCTGGTGGGGACGGATTCCGTTGCCCTTCCCCACCCCTGAAATTCCCCCATCAACACTGTCTGTGTTGATGGGAGGAATCAAGCTAATTTTTTACCCTTGGTTGCAGGAAAGAAATTTGCTCCGTATATGGCCGGCCTTAGCCAATAATTGGTATCACCCTAAATCCAAACTTCTACTTTCAAGCATGTTAGTGAACTGCATGCATTGTACACGATTGTGGGGCACCCCAATCAGTTGAAAGGGCTTCATTCAATGGACAGAACTGCCTGCCAAACACAACAGCAGGGATAATTCTTGTTGCACCGTCATGCTTTGCAGTTGGGAGTGGTAAAAATGCAACTCAACTAAATGTTTTCTGTCCCTCCCTCGCCCCAACCACAGGTATAAAAAAAGCCTTAAGAACTGGTAAACGGCAGGTTTTGTATTGCCACAATGCAACTTTAGTACAGCATTCTGGGAGGCATTTATTAACACAGCTGCAATCTAATAGCTGTCTCATAACCATTTATTAATTTATTGATTAATAAATGTCTCCCAAGGATGCAGACTTATTGCCTCATTCAATCTCCAAAATGAGAAATAAATAAATAAGATATTCAAAATGTATAATAAAATACCTTATGTACGTTTATACGTATTAATGACGCAGCTGAAATTGTCTAGCTTATTAATTTTGGCTACTTGAATGATTATAGACAGTTGACAATGGAAATGATATTGTGGCCAATTAAGTGAGGTACTGTAAGTGGGTACCATACCATGCCAAATGTATACAACAGTATTTTGAAAGTTAAGGAAAGAGTTTTACAGTTAACTCTTCATATAGGTTTCCTTTAAAGAGCGATTTATACAAAATATTAATAGCGGAAATGTCTTTACAACAAACCTTATTATTATTTCATTACAGTGATGAACCCATTACAGCATGGTCTTCAAATGATACATTCCTGAAACCTGACAATTGTCTTACATTTCTCCTTGTCATCTTTGGAGCATAATGGGAGCAATCTATCACTCCAATAACACTCTAATGAATACAAATATTGATGCTGCCAGGCTGCTCAGCCATATGTGTTGTCATATGCCAACTCCAGGCTCCTGGTACAACGACATGTATACTATTCTCCATTTAGGCAAATCAAAAAAATATATATGCTAAAGTGCATAAGCTATGAACTTAAGGCAAATTCAGATGAGCTGCAAGGAATTGAGCAAATGGTGATTAGGCAACAATAAGCAGTTGATAAGGGATGAACAATCACATTTGCTCCTTGAAAATTACTTTCCCGAATTTTCTTAACAAGTGAACCTTGCTTAAAATGTATGTCAGGGCAAAATAGAAAAATATATGAAGAACATCTCTGCAATATATGTATATTTCTCCATCTTTTACTCATGTAAAGACCCTGCAAGTACAAAATAATACTTATTGGTTTGCTAGAAATACACTTTTTTAAATAATAAAATAAAACATTCTGAAATATATATTATTATTATTATACAGGATTTATATAGCGCCAACAGTTTGCGCAGTGCTTTACAGTATGAGGGCAGACAGTACAGTTACAATACAATTCAATACAGTTGGAATGAGAGGGCCCTGCTCATTAGAGATTACAATCTAGGAGACTTAGCTCATAACTGCTTGTTGTGGGCTGAAAATACAAAGAATTTTTGCAGACCGAGCTATGTCAGTCCTGCCCAGGGCTACTACTCAGACCTTCCTTCTCTTCCAGCTCTACAACACAAATACTAATTGTTCTGTAGTCCCAAGATAAGAACTGGGAGGGCTAAATAAGTACTGTAGGATAGCACAGAAATTGTGCACAAGACACAAGACTCTGAATTTCTGACATGACTAAAAGGTATTTTTGGACTTATCGAACAAATTTAACAAAACACTTTCAAAGGTATAGTTAACAGACCAAAAGTGAGCAAATAAGAGAAGTTAATTATTAAGATTTACAAACACTTCAGTGATTTTTAGACCTCGTTAATTACTGGTTGGCATAATTTCAATGACATATCTAAGCACTTCAGTTCATTTATGGTTGGGCTATTCTTGGGTTTACAAGTGGTTGCTCAGTGGAATAAGAATTACCACATAGGAAAGTTCATTATAAAGCCATTGGCATTGTGACTTTTTAGTGACACCCCATGTGCAAAATGTTTGACTGAACCACCAGTGTTGAACCCAACTCCATCCAAGAACATCTTTTATAAAGAATGGTTTAAAATATATGTCAGTTACCGTGTATATTATTATTATATAGTTTCATACACTGATATGATGGTCAAAAAACCTGAAACATCTGTATGCAGTTTGGAATCAGTTGGTTCATAATATTAGACAATATGTTCTCTATGCACCATCAGGTTTGGATGCGCATTTAGTCTGTTGGGGCATAAAGGAGTGATTTGCAGGTCGCCACCCTCTGTTATAAAATGAGGAACAATCCACTTATATTTGGTATAAATAATGGAATGAGGCTTTCTTTTTTTAAAAAGGCTTTACTATTTTGTCTTTTGAGGGAAAATGTTCCTATTTTTTTTTGTCCTGATGACCACACAGGAAGTAAGTAAATCCCCCCAATAGCAACACAGAATTGAAAGTCTAATAGAGGTTCTCATCCTACCCTAAAAAGTATTTTCTGGCTCTGCATCATGTCCTCACATAATGAATGGTCATCTCTGCCCCTTGCCCCCAATAGGACAAGCCTAGAAGGATTACATACATTTAAGGTGTCTGCGCAGCTAGGCATTCTCTTTTTGCCCTTGCTTCTCACTTCCTCAGATAATAGTTTTGTTATTAATGCCCCATATTTCTTACTTGAGTTCTGTCCTTTCTGGTGGATGACCCTCTTGTGAATCTTCCTAAAGGATGGGTGCTCTTGGTGCTTGAGCCTAAAGCAGCTTGCACAGTGGGCAGTAATGGTATAGGATGAAGAGCTTTCCTTTCTCTGGCTTCTTTACATCTCCCCTTTTGCAGGGTCGCAGGGGATGGGATGCATCACTATGCTCACTGTTCTCTGTGCTAGGTTCTGCCTTGCAGAGCTGGCAACTGTCTCGGGCCCACCCACTGCTTTTCTTCAATCGCCAGGGCCATGAGTGTGTGGACTTCAAGGATCTTGTTGGCCATATGAGCACAGTTAGAATTTGAGTTGGCCAGCATTACTCTGGAAGATCTCATGTTATCTTAAGGATTTATAAAGGATTTATAGAGGGGAACACTCTTCAGAAAGACTTTGGACGATACAGTTCATTATGTGGGTAATTTTAGTGTAAAAATTGCGCAGCATTCAAATCTACACTGATCAGCGCCCACGGTGCATACAGTCACTGGAATATCATATGTCTATTACAACACAAAAGCTGGTAATAAAAGCCGCCGTTTTAGCTTAAAAGAATCTCTACAAGGTATACACCCAAATTTAACAACCACAACCAAAAGGAGTGTATAAGAGCACTTTCATAGTCCACAGAATAGAAGGGTGCAGGAGTCTCAATTTAGTCTGAGTGAAAGTTCTTTCAAGCTTGAAGTCACCAACCACCAGGTGTAAATCTACACAACGCGTGCGCCTTCCCCAGTGAGTTGCCTGCTTACCAGAAACTTTCTTTTACAGCGCCCGCATCATTACTTGGCAGGTCTGCCTCTCATCAGTCACTCCACGATATCGATGTGTATCCAATGAAAGAGAGCCTCACATAGTATAACTCCGTTAAACACCTTTATTGCACCCCCCTTAAAACACACTTACAAAATTGAAAGATAAAAACAGCGAGTGTCTAAGGGTGTGACCCCACGACAGGAAGTGACGCTTGCACTCCAGGACGAGTTGAGGGAAGCGGTGTACACACGCCGTGAGGACAGCTGGAGCGGTGAGACATCTGAACGACAATACCGAACGACAATATTACTCTTGACCATTCATTCATTTCTCTTATTGGCAAGATCTGGAGGAAAAGATTTATGATTTCTAGTTTCAAAGCATTGCACAAAGGGGTCTTCATCTCCAATTCACAAGTTCCATACTTCAAGTGGCTGTCACTAGAACAATATATCTTAGAATTATTACAGGAGAAAGGCATTGTGCCCCTGCCAGAAGATGAGAAGGGACAAGGATTAATTCTTTAATGTTCCTTGTGAGACATCCAGCAAATGGAGACTGGTCCTGGACCTCTAGACTCTAAACTTCTTCTGTATTGAGTCACTGTGGACCATAACTTCTGTCATTTAGAGTTTGGATAGTGTCAGTCAGTGGACCTCGAAAATGCCTACTTCTATGGTCCCATAGCCAAGGAACATCAAAGATATCCGAGATTCCACTTCAACGGTCACCATTTTCATTTCCAGTGCTTACTATTTGACTTGAGTTTAGGTTCCTAGAATCTTTTTGATTGTGCTTGTGGTGGAAATAGTCTATTTCCATGGTCAGAATGTCCGGATATACCACAACCTGGACTATATCCTCATCCTGGCTCAGTCCTATTTCATCATCAACACTGTGTTCTTCAGACCCTAGTGAAGCTGGACGCTGAAAGCCAGTTAATTGTGAGTATTTGGGTATGTTCTTCAACACATTAAAGGATTTTCCTTTCTCAGAGGAAGATCACCCAAATCCAGTTGAATGCCAACAAGGTGATATCCTCAATCTCTTTATTGGCTCACTAGTGCTTGAGTTTTTTGGTGATGCTAACTGCTCCCATCTCAGGGGACCCTTTGGCACAGTAGCACACAAGGGCAATCTAGTTCTGCTTCCTGAGACAGTGGAATCACAGTTTATCCAACTTCGGCAACCTATCCATTGGGGGACAAATCATCCTAACCTCTCTCCCTGTACTGTCCACTCTTCTGTCTTCTAGCAAGGCTTCTACAAGATATACATATCAACACATTTCAAAGAAGTTTTGTTCATTTGTCTCCTTGAACCAGTTCATCCTCTGATTTCCATTCTCAATTTTTTCCAAGCGGGTCTTGAAGGCAGGTTAAGCCCCAGCACTCTCAAAGTGAACATCTCGGCATTGCCTTAAACACCACCTATGATCTAGAGAGTCATTTGTGGTCCAGTTCTTGAGGTTAGCATCAAGATACAACCTCTGGTCCATCCTATATTTCTGAACTGGAACTTAGTGCTTGTTTTGAAGAGATTGATGTTTTAGAGTAGTTTTAAGAACTTAGTTTCTTACCCAAAGTAGCTTCAGAATTCCACTTTATTTTGAATTGACTTTTGTTTCACCAAACAATCTCAAAAATGGCTCTTCGGCACCCCTTTCTGCATGGGTAGTGAATACCATTCAGATTGGTTTCCAACCTTTTCTCCTCTCCATTCAGACTGCCTATGCACTGGAAGGTTTATAGCATAGCATTAAAGTATTTTTCAGCAGTATCTTGTGGCTAGTGTTGTTTCTTTCTCTCCCTATTAAAGCCATGGCTAGTTAGGGCCATTGTGTGCTGACATGGAAGGAAAATGGAAGATTGTTTTCAAAAATTTACCGTAATTTTCCTTTCCTAGCTTTGCCTCATGTCAGCACATATCCTTCCCTATTCTCTCGCAAGTCTAATCGCAGAACACCTAGCTATGATGATGAGAGATGATGCTGACCCAGAGAGAAGAGAGATGATGCTGACCCATTGCATACTGACATGAGGCAGAGCCAGGAAACAAAAATGATGGTAACCATTTGAAAACAATTTTCTGTTTTAATCGGTGTCTGTGCCCCAATAGAGACATTTTGCTTACTTCTTTTATTGGCAAATGCATAAGAAATAAGGAAAAATGGCTAGAGTTGAGCGAACACCTGGATGTTCGGGTTCGGTGGGTTCGGCCGAACTTCGGGAAAAAGTCCGGGTTCGGTACCGAACTTGATCAATCTGTCCCTAAAAGCAGTAGTAGTAGTAATATCTACCTAGTCCACAATCAGATCGTTCTGTAATGCAGGATGAGATGTTATTATATCTGCAATCTGTCCCTCACAGTGCCAGCAGCATCCTCTCCCTACACTACCCAGAGAGCATGTGACATGCAGCACTAAGTGACTCCAGCTTATAAAGAGGCTGGGTCCCATGATGCACTGGCCAATCACAGCCATGCCATTAGTAGGCATGGCTGTGATGGCTTCTAAGGGCAAACCAGTGAAACGCTTGTTGATTGGCTGCCCTGCAGCTATTCAACGTGCGTGATCAACTACCCGAACCCAGAACTCAAACCCAAACTTTTTACAAATGTCCGAGTTTGGGTCCGGGTCACTGACACCCCAAAGTTCGGCACGGACCCGAACTTTACAGTTCGGGTTCGCTCAACTCTAAAAATGGCCAATGGTCCCGGAACCAGAAAGAAAAATGAAAATGGTTCTAGTCCTTCTCCACTGTGTTCAAAGAAAAAAAAATGGCTTGAGTTGATCTTTTAACAAATCTGTTTTTTTTGGGGGGTTTTTTTGGGAAGGGAGAAGGTATGTAACACTTATTACGACACCAGTCCAATATTTGTTGACAGGCATATGGGCTGGTATCAGTATAGCAGGTGGCTGCATTCTAACCAACCTTCTTGTTATAAGGCCCACAGCAAGATGTGCATGGCTAGAATCACTAGAGGGGCCTCTTATTTTTTAAAACATTTTTCAAATTATATATGCTAAATTATATAATATTTTGCAAATCGGATTCTATTTGCAGATCCCTGAATTGGTGGAATCTTAATGAATACAGAATACTTCTTTTACCTGTTGTCTAGTCTTAAAAAACTTCTGGCAGGTTTCCTTTGATAGTTATAACTGGCAGTGTATGTTTGTCTACAACAGGTCACCAAGTAATGTTATAAATGAACTGATAATGTGTCTGTTAGCGACTGACAACGGCTTAAACCCCCCACTCCTCCCTCTGACTCACCAGACATAAACATAAAAGTACTCTGTCATCTCAGTCTCTCTTTGACTGGTTTCCTGCAGATGAAGATAGTTTCCAACCTGCATGGAAAGGAGTGTATGTTTTACAATAGAGCCATCTAAGCGAGTTTCATTAAGGGCTTAGCTGTGTCAGACTTCTGTCATACCTCCCTAAGAATGTGGACTTCCTCACTGCTAAAATGCTACTAAAACAACATCCTTTATACACCCAGAGAGCTTATTTAGATTACAAGCGCTCGTTTTTTAACTTCTTGAACATACTGTAGCAACCACTAACGGTCTCAAATTAGTTTTTGTCTTTTTTGTTGTTTTTTTTTACAAACAACATACTATTTCTAGGTATTAATTAAAAATTGCAATTGAAAATGATTGCATTCCTATTAAATAGAGCAGGTAAAGGGTATCTAAAATAAAGACTTTTTTCTTCTTGGTGATCCAGCCAATAACACTCTTCTTGTCCTAGGGTGGCAACGCTTATTTACTGTACTGCATCTATGGAGGAAGAGCATTGTCACCCTAGTATAGGAAGTATATTAGGACTCTAGAACACCCCCCTTCATTCCTATAACTTAGGAGGGAATTGTTCTATAGTCTTAATAAACTTCTAGATAAAATTGTTTAACCACTTCCACACCGCGCACAGTATATTTACTGCGGCAGTGTGGACGTGTACCGCGAATCGCCATAAATAAACGGCGATTTGCGGATCGGCCGCTAGGGGGCGTGACGCATGCTCGTGCCCGCCGTACTCCGGAGGAGTGTGCCCGCGGCTCGGGCGGACCAGATGTCCATCGATGAGCTGTCAGAGCCAAAGAACGGGGAACCAGCGGTTTCTCATTCTAACAGTCAGGACATAACAGATCTACTGATCCCTGTCACTGGGATCAGTTAGATCTCTCATGTCCCTGACAGCCCAGTCCCCTCACAGTTAGAACAGGCCTAGGGAACACAGTTAACCCCTAGATCTCCCCCTGCAGGTTAACCCCTTCACTGCCAATGACATTTACACAATAATCAGTGCATTTTTATAGCACTGATCTCTGTATAAATGCCAATGGTCCCAAAAAAGTGTCAAAATGGTCCTATATGTCCGCCCCAATATCACAGTACCGCAAAAAAACGCAGATCGCTGCCATTACTAGTAAAAAATAAATAAAACCTCGGAAATTAATTCTCATCATCCGTAAACGCATCAACTTTCGCGCAAACCAATCAATAAACGGCGATTGCGATTTTTTTTCACCAAAAATACGAGGAAGAGTATAAATAAGCCAAAACCGAAGAAAAAACATGTTTTTATATTTTTTTGGATTTTTTATTTTAGCAAAAAGTAAGAAATATTGGTTTTTTTTTGCAAAATTATCGCTGTTTTTTTGTTTATAGCGGTGATCAGAAATGACCCAGAGGTGATAAAATACCACCAAAAGAAAGCTCTATTTGTGGGGAAGAAGGACGCAAATTTCATTTGTGTACAACGTCACATGGCCGCGCAATCGTCAGTTAAAGCGACGCAGTGCCGAATCACAAAAAGTTCTCTGGTCCTAACGTGGGAAATCCTTCCGGGGCTGAAGTGGTTAAGATAACACAGCAAAGGACACAGAGCAGCACTGGATTTCTGGAAGCATCAACATATTTTTTAACATATTAAACAAATACAACAAAACACTATCAATGGTATATTCAGCAGACCAGAAAGGAGCAAATAAGAGAAGTTCATTGTTAGGGGTAAAGTGTTACTAAACCCTGCATTGACTATATCTGATCTCCTACAGCAGTGGTTCTCAGCCTCAGTCCTCATGTGCCCCCAAGGGCCATGTTTTGGGAACTTCCCTTAGATAAAATATCTCTTATCAATACCATGTTATTTATATTGATCTAAAGCAGCTGTACAAAGTAAAGGAAAACCTGAAAACATGGCCCGTTGTGGGTACTTGAGGACTGAGGTTGAGAACTACTGTCCAACAGTACACAGAACATGAAAATGCAATTATTTTAATAAATATAAATTGCTAAATACCTTTTCTCACCAGCAGTATATAGCAGTCTTGTGACTTCTATGAGTGTCTGGTTAAAGCTTGTAGGGAGAGTTTTCATTCTGCACTGACTGTCCTATCAGGACGCAGGACCCCTGACCCTCTATCTGGACAGTGCTGATTGGCCCTGTGCAGATCACACGCACCCTCCCAAGAAAAACTCTTTAGCAATACACAGCAAACTGAGCATGTGCAGCCTATCCCCTGGCTCTGTATCATCAGAAAATATATTGGGGAAAGTGGAAGGAGGAGAGGAGGAGAGGAGATGGGATCAAACAGCCTTTTTACACAATGCAGAGGATTAGCCCCTTATTTTTCACAGTGAATATAACAAGCATGCTTTACTGCATATACAGACGGATTTTACTGTTGTGGGTTTAGTAACACTTTAATTACATTTTAACCTTGTTGACAAGAACTCATGGAGCTATCCTCTTTTAGGAAAAAGCTGTGGGGGAGGGGGGGGTTCAATTTATGATCGTAATTCTGGTGGCTGCTATCAGATTAGGTTTAAAGAAGAATGGATAAAATAGAAATTAATTATCAAAAAGAATGTTATTAGAGGGAAGTATTTTGTAAAGGAAAATACCATAGTTGCTTTTAGCTTAATTTTATCAAAAGCAGATGTTTCCTATTCTCGCAACGTTCCAGTTGTACAGAACTGACATATAGGATTGTATTTCCAGATATTATCTGGAATTGATAATAATATCATGGGAACATATGATATCTCTGTTTTTTATACTTCTGGTCTGTTTACAGTTTTTACTCTATTTTCTATAGTATAGTAAAATGTATACAAGTTTCTATACTCTGTACAAATCAGTTCTAGTTCCTGTTTCTGCAGGTGTGTTATCAAAACCCGAATAAAGAAGTCTTTTAACCACTTCAGCCCCGGAAGGATTTCCAGCTTTAGGACCGGAGCACTTTTTGCGATTCGGCGCTGCGTCGCTTTAACTGACAATTGCGCGGTCGTGCGACGTTTGCGTCCTTTTTTTCCCACAAACAGAGCTTTCTTTTGGTGGTATTTGATCACCTCTGCGTCGTTTCTGATCGCCGCTATAAACAAAAGAAGAGCGACAATTTTGAAAAAAAAACCCAAATTTCTTACTTTTTGCTAAAATACAAATCCAAAAAAAACAAACATTTTTTTTCACCGTTTTTGGCCAATTTATATTCTTCCTCATATTTGCGATAAAAAAAATCGCAATCGGCATTTATTGATTGGTTTGCGCAAAAGTGGTCGCATTTACGGATGATGAGAATTCACTTTTGGGGTTTTTATTTTTTTATTTTTTTTTTACTAAAAATGGCGGCGATCTGTGATTTTTTGCGGTACTGCGATATTGGGGCGGACATGTCGGAATGTTTTAACACTTTTTTGGGACCATTGGCATTTATACAGCGATCAGTGCTATAAAAATGCACTGATTACTGTGTAAATGCCATTGGCAGTGAAGGGGTTAACCTGCAGGGGGCGCTCTAAGGGTTAACTGTGTTCCCTGGGCGTGTTCTTACTGTAGGGGGACTTGCCTAGCTGGGGAAAGGAAGTGGTCACAGCCTTCACTTACAGGAAGGCTGTGATCACAGCCCTTCCCCCTCACACAGAGCGGAGGTCCGTGTTTACATACACGGACCTCCGCTCATTCGCTCTGGGGGGGGCATCGCGGGTGGCCGGCGGCAATCGAAGCCGCCGCACCCGCTCCCTGGACCCCCCCGGACACAGTGAGCGCTCACAGTGGCTTTATATCGCGGCCGCCGTCGTATGACGGCGATTCGCGTTACAGAGCCACATTGTCGCCGTCAATTGCCGATCAGCCGTCGGCAAGCGGTTAAAGGAGAAGTATGGCCAAAGGTATTTTGTTTTTATTTCTCCTGTTCATTCTGCACTCCTGTGACCCGTTTTCAGCCAATGGCAGGCTAAAGCTTGCTGTCGTCTGACGTCACTCAGCTGGTCCGGGCTCTGCAAAGACTTCCATTTTACAGTCAGGATCTGCCCAAATGCCTAAACCGGGAAAGTTGGCTCAGCCTCTCAAGCCAGCGAGTCACTGGGAGACTAAGCCAGCTGTTCCCGCCCCCTGCACAGCCCGGTGCTCCAGTGAGCGCTGGAGGGGCAGAGGCTCACTGAAGGCTGGGAAATGAGCAATCACCAGTCTTTGCAGCTTAGTCTTAGAAGCGGAGGGGGACAGTCCGATACTGCATCCAACTAGGTGAGTATAATTTTTTTTTCTGAAACCCATTCTTTCAACTACAGGTACTCTGTCTCCCAGACTACAGGCCACAACAGAATTGACGGGAGCGCCGCGTTTTTAACCCCCCCACAAGGGATTAAAAAGGGGTTAAAAGTGCCTGCGCTCAGCGCTACCGAAGCAGTGTGCAACCGCTTCGGAAGTGCTTGCCATTCATTTCAATGGCAGGGGCGGTGGAGGAGCGGTATATTACCACTCCCCTCACCGCCCCAAAGATGCTGCTTGCAGGACTTTTTGTAACGTCCCGCAAGCGCACCGCCCCAGTGTGAAAGCACTCAGGGCTTTCACATTGGGGCGGATTGCGGGGGAAATTAGAGGTGCTTTACAGACGCTATTTTTAGCTAAATAGCGTCTGTAAAATGCCTCAGTGTGAAAGGAGCCTATGTGCAGTAAAGAGTTAGTTCAGGCCAGCTTAGTTAAAGGGACATTCAATGTGGAGATCAGTTTTAAAGTGATATTAAAGGCAAGTTTAAAAAAACAAATCAAACATCAGAGGTTTTGCACAGAGCAGCCCTAATTCTCCTCTTCTCGGGTCCCTCACCAGTGCTTCTGGCCCCTCCCTCCTGCCAAGAGCCCCCAGAGTAAACAGCTTTGGGGGCACCCACGCAGGCTCCCTCCCAAGCCACTGCTCTGCATGTCCATTCACACACAGAGCCGCAGCTTGGCCCCACCCCCTCTCTTCTCATTGCCTCGCTGGTTGTGATTGACATCAGTGGGAGCCAATGGCCAGCTAATGAGTAGCAAGCATCCTCGGAGAGGTGAGGCTCTCGTGCACATCGTTGGATTTTGATGGGGTTCAGGCAGGTATTAGTGGAGGCTGGGGCGGCTGCTGCACACCAATGGTTTTTACCATTATGCATAGAATGCAAGATGGTAAAAAACCTTGAGCCTTTACAACTGCTTTAAGTGTGAATAAATATGATGCATTCATTCACAAACTTTTGTGCACTGTAACTAGTATTACTTCTTCTGCTAACAAGAGCTATTCCATTATCCTGATGCTTGATACAAGATCTTCTGTCTCTATGTTGCCTGAGGAAAGCTACCAAAGTTACTTTGCAAAACAAACACTTACTGCCCCTACTCTAAAACTGGATAGTTATCCTAACCACTTGCCGACGGCTGATCGGCAAGTGACGGCAACAGAGTGGCTCTGTAACGCGAAACGCCGTCATACGACGGCGGCCGCGATACAGAGCCTAGTGAGCGTGCGCGCGCTCACTGTGTTGGGGGGGGGCCAGGGAGCGGGTGCGGCGGCTTCGATTGCCGCCGGCTACCCGCGATGCCCCCCCCGGAGTGAATGAACGGAGGTCCGTGTATGTAAACACGGACCTCCGCTCTGTGTGAGGGGGAAGGGCTGTGATCACAGCCTTCCTGTACGTGAAGGCTGTGACCACTTCCCTTCTCCTGTTAGGGCAGTCCCCCATACAGTTAGAACACGCCCAGGGAACATAGTTAACCCTTAGAGCACCCCTGCAGGTTAACCCCTTCACTGCCAATGGCATTTACACAGTAATCAGTGCATTTTTATAGCACTGATCGCTGTATAAATGCCAATGGAGCCAAAAAAGTGTCAAAATGTTCCGACATGTCTGCTGAAATATCGCAGTACCGCAAAAAATCGCAGATCGCCGCCATTACTAGTAAAAAATAAAAACCCCAAAAATGAATTCTCATCATCCGTAAACGCGACCACTTTTGCGCAAACCAATCAATAAACGCCGATTGCGATTTTTTTTATCGCAAATATGAGGAAGAATATAAATTGGCCAAAAACGGTGAAAAAAATGTTTTTTTATATTTTTTTTTTTGGATTTGTATTTTAGCAAAAAGTAAGAAATTTGGGTTTTTTTGCAAAATTGTCGCTCTTCTTTTGTTTATAGCGGCGATCAGAAATGACGCAGCGGTGATCAAATACCACCAAAAGAAAGCTGTATTTGTGGGGAAAAAAGTATGCAAATTTTGTTTGGGTACAATGTCGCACGACCGCGCAATTGTCAGTTAAAGTGACGCAGCGCCGAATCGCAAAAAGGGCTCCGGTCCTAAAGCTGGAAATCCTTCCGGGGCTGAAGTGGTTAAGGACCCTAATATCGTGCTTGGTTGGCTGGCCAGTGACTGTAAATGTGTAATCTACTAATGTGGAAGTTGAATTCTACATTAAAAAAGAAAGGCACAGCTATTCTTGGCAGGGATATTTTTGCTGCACTAATTTTACAATTAGCAGATGGTCTTATGACAACAGCTTAAATTACTCTTGTGCTACAAGTGTCCAAATTTTCACCACTAAGTGACATCTCACTGGGCTGTGCAAAGGATGCTGTACAAAAAATTAAAGTGTGATCACTTGTTAAACCAGTGTGTCATAATTGAGATGTTTACACTTCTCTGTGAGAAAAGTTTCTTCCCAAGAATTTAAGAAATGACTAGAAGATGCTGTTGGAAAAAAAAAACAAACTGATGCATCTAATGGGTAACTCCTATTGTGGTTACAAGGAAGACAACAGGATGTTTTAGATTTTGTGTTGACCTCTGTGAATCAATTAAAGCTGTTGTTATTGATAGTCACCCATTGCCATATATTAAAGCGGAGTTCCACCCAAAAATGGAACTTCTGCTTTAAGCACTCCTCGCCCCCTTACATGCCACATTTGGCATGTCATTTTTTTTTGAGGGGGGGGGGGAGTGTGTCCCCAAGTTTCAGAGGGACTTCCTGTCCCTCTTCCACCTTCCGCCTCTGGGCCGCCTAGGCAACTCCTCCTCTCCTCCTAGGCGGCCCCTCCGTCCTGGCAATCTTCTGCGACTCGTGCATGCGCAGTGGGTGCCCAGCTGTGAAGCCGGGCTGGGTGCCCACACTAGGAATGGCGGGGCCGTCAGGAGGAGGGGTGAGATGAGCGAGGCTTGGGGCGCAGCCATCGCTGGACCGGGAGACAGGTAAGTTACTGTTTATTAAAAGTCAGTAGCTACACTTTTTGTAGCTGCTGACTTTTAATAAACAAAAAAACGAGTGGAACTCCGCTTTACTAAAATATTTTCAGAACTCAGAGGAGCTAAATTATTTTCTAGCCTGGATCATTAATGTGCATATCATCAGGTTATGCTGAATAAGAAAAGCAGAGAACTCACTGCATTTATTATTCATGAGGACCTGTTCCATTTCAGATGTGTACCTTATGGATTATCTTTAGAACCCAGTTGCTTTTAAATCTTTCTAAATGCTACTTTAGACAAGCTCAGCTGTCATTTCTGGGTCACATTATATCACAAGAGGGACGGTTGCCTGAAAGCTCTAATACAAACACCTACTCCTTTGACATTTAGACCTACATGCTTTCTTTGGTATTGCTTTATGGTATTCCAAAGTATTTCCATTTATACTATACATTCTGAGCATTACTAAGTGGAAATGCAAATATGGTCTAGTCAGAAGCCCCCCAGCACTGCAATTCATCCAGAACCCATTCAGAAGCAGAATGAAAGTGTTCTATTCTAGGGAAAAAAAGCCCAAGCATGTTTTTGGGCCACAGAAAAATGAAGAACATACCTGTGGGGTCAACAGCTTACCTTGTGGATTAACCATAGTCCACTAGTCACATAGTCCACACTGCTTACTACAAAGGAAGCAAGCAGGAATGCATATAGCTATATTGTTAGCAAGGCTACTTAAAGCAGAACTACACTGAATCTGAGCACCACAAATCAACAACGCTATTTAATTCATTTTAATATTCAAAGAAAACTCACCCAAACTCACATGTCTCCACGATTTATTTTACTAAGAAATCCGTTTGAAAACCACCCCCTAGCATTTCTGGCAGTGACCATCTTGAGTAAGGGCAGGTGATTTGTATATCATTTACTTCCTGGAAGCTATCTGCCGTTAGTTTAGGCATGCAGGCAAGAAGGTATGCTTAGCTGAGAAAAACCCTCCTAGTGTGTGGCCACCACTATTTTCCAGCACTGCCTTAACCCTTTTGGGCATGGAGTTCACCAGGGCTTCACAGGTTGCCACTGAAGTCCTCTTTCACTCCTCCATGATGATATCACGGAGCTGGTGGATGTTAGAGACCTTGCGCTCCTCCACCTTCCATTTGAGGATGCCCCACAGATGACCAGTAGGGTTTAGGTCTGGATACATGCTTGGCCAGTCCATCACCTTTACCCTCAGCTTCTTTAGCAAGGCAGTGGACGTCTTGGAGGTGTGTTTGGGGCCGTTATCATGTTGGAATACTGCCCTGTCTCCGAAGGGAGGGGAACATGCTCTGCTTCAGTATGTCACAGTACATGTTTGCATTCATGGTTCCCTCAATGAACTGTAGCTCCCCAGTACCGACAGCACTCATGCAGACCCAGACCATGACACTACCACCACCATGCTTGACTGTAGGCAGGACACACTTGTCTTTGTACTCCTTACCTGGTTGCTGCCACACAAGCTTGACACCATCTGAACCAAATAAGTTTATCTTGGTCTCATCAGACCACAGGACATGGTTCCAGTAGTCCATGTCCTTAGTCTGCTTGTCTTCAGCAAACTGTTTGCAGGCTTTCTTGTGTATCATCTTTAGAAGAGGCTTCCTTCTGGGACAACAGCCATGCAGACCAATTTGATGCAGTGTGCGGTGTATAGCCTGAGTACTGACAAGTTGACCCCCCCCCACCCCTTCAACCTCTGCAGCAATGCTGGCAGCACTCATACGTCTATTTCCTAACAGACAACCTCTGGATAGAACACGGAGCACATGCACCCATGCAAAGGCCTGTTCTGAGTGGAACCTGTCCTGCCAGCAGTTTAGACATTAATGGCTGTGTGTTGAGTTATTTTGAGTGTTGAGTTTGCTGAAGACAAGCAGACTAAGGACATGGACTACAGGAACCACATCCTGTGGTCTGATGAGACCAAGATAAACGTATTTGGTTTAGATGGTGTCAAGCGTGTGTAGCGGCAACCAGGTGAGGAGTACAAAGACAAGTGTGTCTTGCCTACAGTCAAGACACACTTGGTGGTGGGAGTGTCATGGTCTAGGGTTGCATGAGTGCTTCCGGCACTGGGGAGCTACAGTTCATTGAGGGAACCATGAATGCCAACATGTATTGTGACATACTGAAGCAGAGCATGATCCCCTAGTGATGGTATCACGCGTGAGACCCACGCAAAGTAATGATACCACGCACAAAGCCAGACGGACTCCATTTTGGAAGGGGAGCTACTTAAATGGCTGCACAGTGGTTGTTTTTTCTCTCCTTCTAACATGGCAGTCTGAAGTAGGACAAAGCTTCTCCTTTACACCCCCTCTCTCTCTGGCCAGATAAACTTCAAAGGGGGCCCTCTGATTATGGTTTATGACTGGTCAGGAAGAAGCCCTGTTTGCTTATCTTGAACAAACATAAAACAAACTGATGTTTGCCCATAAATTCCCCTGGCAACTCTAACCTTGGGACCACCCTCTCTCTGCCTTAAAACTTACCCAAAAGCTATATAAACCCATAATTTCCGGTAGAAATATGCCATAGTGATAAAACATACATATTTGAATGTAGAAGAGTGGGATTCCCGGCTGAGCTCATTAGTGATCAAGGCCCTCAGTTTGTGTCTGACTTGATGCACGCTCTCTGTCAGAAAATAGAGATGACGCATATCATGGCCAGTCCTTACCATCCACAAACGAATGGTATGTGCGAGCGTTTCAATGGTACCCTGAAACAAATGCTGCGCACCTTTGTGGAGTCCCAGGGTAAGGACTGGTAAAAGTACCTGCCTCATCTGCTGTTCGCTTACCGAGAGGTGCCCCAGGAGTCCACAGGCTTCTCGCTATTTGAGCTGTTGTACGGACGGAGGGTTAGAGGACCCCTGGACCTAATCCGGGAGACCTGGGAGGGCAAGATCGCCGACCCAGAGGTCTCTGTGGTGGATTACATCCTGAGATTCCGGGATAAAATTGAGACGTTGGTGTGGATTGTGTGGGAAAACATGACCCAGGCCCAGAAATGTTGGTATGACCGCAATGCTAGGGAGTGGGCATACAACGTTGGGCAGCTAGTGTATGTTCTGCTCCCCTTGCAGCAGAACAAACTCCAGACCGTATGGGAAGACCCGTACCCCATTACCCAGCGTCTGAATGACGTTACTTACCTAGTCCAGTTGGAAGAAGAGAGTAGACGGCAGAAGGCCTTCCATGTGAACATGATTAAAGCCCATCATGAGTGCACGGCCTATGCCATGCCGATCTGCAGCAGGCTGGAGCCTGAAGAGGCTGACCCACTCCTAGACTTGTTAGCTGAAACCAGGTCAACTCCAACCTCCTGATAAACCCCAACCTTACCCCTGCACAGGTACCTGGCCTGAAGGACGTGCTGACAGTCCATGGGAGCCGGTTTATGGGGAAACCGGGGTGGACGGACATCGCTGTTCACCAGGTGGACACTGGGGCACATCCCCCCATTACACAGTCGGCCTATCGCGTCTCTCTGGAGGTGCTGGCTGACATGAAGAGAGAGGTGGAGGAGATGCTGCATCTGGGGGTGATTCGGAGGTCCCACAGTGCTTGGGCGTCCCCAGTGGTCCTGGTCCTCAAAAAGGATCAGGCGACCAGGTTCTGTGTGGACTACTGAAAGCTGAATGCGATCACCACTGCAGACGCCTACCCCATGCCCCGGATCGATGAGTTGTTGGTTAGGCTGGTGGCAGCCCGCTATATCACGATCATGGATCTGAGCAGAGGGTACTGGCAAATTCCTCTGGCCCCTGAAGCTCGGGAAAGGTCGGCCTTCATCACCCCATTCCGCTTGTTTGAATTTACTGTCATGCTGTTTGGGATGAAGAACGCCCCAGCTACCTTCCAGAGGGCCATGAATGACTTACTGGAGGGGGTGGAAACCTTTGCCGTGGCTTACCTGGACGACATTGCAGTGTTCAGCCCTACCTGGGAGGAACACTTGGTGCACCTGTCACGGGTCCTAGACCAACTGACAGCTGCCAATCTGACTGTCAAGTCCAGCAAGTGTCAGATCGGCATGACTGATGTCCAGTACTTGGGACACCAGGTGGGAGGAGGCACTCTAAGACCCGAGACAGGGAAGGTGGAAGCCATACTGGCCTGGCCAACCAATCAAACCAAGAAACAGGTTATGTCATTCTTGGGGACAGCTAGTTACTATAGGAAATTTGTAAGTAACTATAGTAGCCTGGCAAAACCTTTGACTGACCTAACCAAGAAAAAACTGCCCAAAGTGGTGTCCTGGAAACCAGAATGTGAGAGGGCATTTCAGGCCCTGAAGGAGGCGCTGGCCAGCGCCCCAGTGCTACAGGCTCCAGACTTCACCTGCCGTTTCTTAGTGCAGACTGATGCCTCTGCCTATGGGTTGGGTGCAGTCCTGAGCCAAGTGGATGACACCGAAGAGAGGAACACCCCATCCTCTACCTGAGCCGGAAACTGCTTCCCAGGGAAGTAGCCTATGCCACATTTGAAAAGGAATGTTTCGCGATCGTGTGGGCTCTCCAGAAGCTGCAGACGTACCTCTATGGGAGGCACTTCACGGTGATCACCGATCACAATCCCTTGAGCTGGCTAAATCGTGTTGCTGGGGAGAATGGCAAGCTACTTTGTTGGAGCTTAATCCTTCAGCAATATGATTTCACCTTCCAGCACAAGAAAGGCAGCGCCCATGGGAATGCTGATGGTCTGTCCCGCCAAACTGAGCCCGTAGGCGTGGATTGCATCGCGTTCCCCTCCCATGCAACCACCTCAGGGGGGAGATGTGATGGTATCACGCGTGAGACCCACGCAAAGTAATAGTACCAGGCACAAAGCCAGACGGACTCCATTTTGGAAGGGGAGCTACTTAAATGGCTACAAAGTTTTTTTTTTCTCTCCTTCTAACATGGCAGTCTGAAGTAGGACAAAGCTTCTCTTTTACACCCCTCTCTCTCTGGCCAGATCAACTTCAAAGGGGGCCCTCTGATTATGGTTTATGACTGGTCAGGAAGAAGCCCTGTTTGCTTATCTTGAACAAACAGAAAACAAACTGATGTTTGCCCACAAATTCCCCTGGCAACTCTAACCTTGGGACCACCCTCTCTCTGCCTTAAAATTTATCCAAAAGCTATATAAACCCATCATTTCCAATAGAAATATGCCATAGTAATAAAACATACATATTTGAATGTAGAATTTCGGCCCGGATAATTCAAGTATAAACTTTCACCCCTTGTTACCCAAAGAGGGATAGAACTAGTCTATTCCCTCCCCAGGGTCCTAGAAGATCTCAGCACTCTCATGTTTGGAATCATTTAAAAGCTTTACGCATGCCGAGATGAAATTTCTTGCTGGGAGATGTGCCGGGCAGCCCAATCACAAGTTATGATTTTCATAATCCATGCCTGGATTATGCTGCATGTCTTGCAACGGCCCCCTCTGGACATTATCTAACAACACGCCCTCTCATACAAATGGCCAGATGGGTATGGCCACCCCCCCCCCCCTTGTGATCCAGAGAAAAAGGACTGCCAAGTTCAATTGTCAGTTCTCAAGTAGCATCAATGAAACAACACCAGAGAACCAGGAAATCATCTTCGAAACACTGATTAGGCACAGACATTTCAATTGCAGGTATTTTCATTCTGTTCTTTGTCGCTGTAATTTTTTCTCATTAGTTTGTATATTTTTCTGTAAATATTTTACTGCACCTATAACTCTACCTTTTCATAATTAAACTTTATTTTGAAAAGTGTTAATTTTGTCCCTAAAGCTCTTAATGCAACGATTACGAATCTGTTCCTTTGAAGAGCGCTACTGTTTTTAAAATAATGCATCTGAATATACCTGTCTGCGGTGACAGTGTGTGTTACAGGCGTTGTTTTAAAATACTGGTATTGCTGACATACGGGTCTTCTGGCCGGTATCCAGAAGTGGTGGCAGTGAAAGGGTTAATTGTTTGAATTAGCCCGGTAACAATCGCTCTCAGGCGGCTTACACTTAGACGGTGGTCCCGCAAACTGGGAAATCTTTGTGCTGAAAGCAGCTGATAGTGGCATTGTTACGTTTGTGACAAGTGCAGTGTTAGATCAGGGGGGTCCTCGGTCGCCGGTCAGTGAGGAGGGAAGCGATCTGATACCCGCATTCATCACACCCCTTTCTTCGGAGACTGGGCCACCGGGCAGTATTCCAACATGATAACGACCCCAAACACACCTCCAGGCATTGCTAAAGAAGCTGAGGGTTAAGGTAATGGACTGGTCAAGCATGTCTCCAGACCTAAACCCTATTGGGCATCTGTTGGGCATCCTCAAATGGAAGATGGAGGAGCGCAAGGTCTCTAACATCCACCAGTTCCGTAATGTCATCATGGAGGAGTGGAAGAGAACTTCAGTGGCAACCTGTGAAGCTCTGGTGAACTCCATGCCCAATAGGGTTAAGGCAGTGCTGGAAAATAGTGGTGGCCACACAAAATGTTGACACTTTGGGTGTCAATATTGCATTGCTGGAAAATAATGGTGGCCACACAAAATATTGACACTTTGGATATTTTCATTTAGGGGTGTACTCACTTTTGTTACCAGTGGTTTAGACATTAATGGCTGTGTGCTGAGTTATTTTAAAGGGGCAGCAAATTTACACTGTTATACGAGCTGTACACTCACTTCTTTACATTGTAGCAAAGTGTGATTTCTGTAGTGTATTCACATGTAAGGATATGATAAAATATTTACAAAATTGTGAGGGGTGTACTCACTTTTGTGAGATACTGTATATATGCCTTTGCAATCTCCTTAAAGCAACTCTTTACACTTTACAGGTAAATCTTGGAAAGTTTTTATTACAGAGTTCTTACATGACTACCGAGCAGCCAGACATGCAACTACACAAGTATCACCAACTAAACTACTACATGACAGGCAAATGAGCACTAAATTACATGTTGCAGACATACAACTTCCACAAAGTTGGAAATCATCAGTTGCTAAAACTGTTTACTAGTCAACAAGATTAAAGTAAGGCATATACTGATCAGAAACATGGTGCCAGAGAGATATACGGTACTTTCAGCCTGAATCTCCAGCTAAAGTTAAGTAACCTGGTTTAATGAATACAGAGATAATTCAAATTTTCCAGTGACAAGTCAACAAAAACCCCACACCTATGAACTGTCTGATGGACATACCTGTATATGAAATGCCAGTCTTCTTGTGCATGTTAGGCAGGACTATTAGAAGTCTCATTTGATGAAGGACATGTTCCTATCCCTACAAAAAATAACAAAATTGGAGACCAGGAACCCAAACTGCCTAGACATGTTCAAAGAATCAGGCCTCCTGTGTGGACCAAGGATTATGCAAAGCACTGTTTTGTGATATACAGTAATTATTTACATTGGCTTTGTCTGTAGTGTTAAAAATTGAGGAAAAATACTAGTTTGTACTATGACAGGAATATGTGGTTTTCATACCTCCTGCCTGTACATGTTACTACTTACAGTTCTTCCATATATAACACTTACTATAATCTATACACCTTAGTTCAAGTTCCATTCCTTGTTCCTGTTATGGTATAATCACACTCAGGGCTGGGACAAGGCAGGGGACAAGGCCAGGAGCACCTGCCCTGGGTGGGATGGCTATGTGTAGATCAGGGTTGCACCATTACCGATACCAGTATTGGTGCAACCCTAATCTACTACTAGTAGATTAGGGTTGCACCAATACTGGTATCGGTAATGGTGCAACCCTGGTACTACTTGTACTCGTGCAAATGTTCCGATACCTGGGCAGTCAGGGATGATTGGTGTGGCGGTGGGGGCAATTACAAGCACCGATTTCCCCGAATAGATTTCAATAAAGAAACTGACTGCTGCTTCCTCTCCCTCCAGTGGCTTTCAGCTGCTTTATTGTTCTACACTGTACCCAAACAACATTTTTATCATTTTTTTCACACAAATAGAGCTTTCTTTTGGTGGTATTTAATCACCTCTGGGTTTTTTTTTATTTTTTTTTTTTAGTTTCTATGATAAATAGTTGCAAATAAGTAATTTTTATTCATAAATTTGGGCCAAAACCTATACTG
>BLSH010201087.1:527540-552462 GCA_018402905.1 Glandirana rugosa
TCGGTAACACAAGACTGTCCCCCCATGGGGGGGGGGGTACGAGCAGGTTGTCTTCGGTCGGTTTGCCCGACGCTGTCAAATTTGTGACTGGTATAAAGTACGATGTGGAATTCAACTTTGATAATCGTCCAATAACTTGGTACGCGAACCTTTGAACAACATACGTCTCTTTTGAAATGAAAGTACCTCTTTATATAATGTACGGAAAAATCGTATCTGTCCTTCTCTTGTTGTTTGTTCATGTGTGAATCTATGTCTTCCGTGTAGGACAATAATGAATGTCCTATAATGTATCTTATGTGTGACGTCACGGTGTCAATAACCTGCTAATAGTTTCAACTTAAGGTGTAGCATGAAATATGGTCAGTGTTTAAACTGTCGCAGCCCGTTTGGCTGGCTTCTGTTGGACGAGCATGGGGGGGGGGGTACCCCCCTGTCAGAACACAATGGCTCAGCAGGGGAGATTGCTGCACTAATGTTGGATCGTTAGTACAGCGGCTTTGACCAGAGCTGTCAGTTCTTTTTCGTTTAACCCAGCGTCATTCATTTAGAGAATCTGTGATTGGCAAGACTGTATTACCATTTACTACTGTGGAGGTGTGGTGACATCATGTCACTTGCAGTCCATTCATACTTCCTTCAGCCCTGTAACCAAAGGTCCATTCAGTATGGACCAGGGCTGGAGAAATAGTCTGCAGGAGTCCAAAAAAAATAATAAATGCATGTTTCTTTTTATAATCAAACCAAAAGCTATATTAAGTTATACTGTGATATAATTTTACTGTTCATATGCTTTTGCATACTGCTTTTGGTTATTTTAAAGAGGAACACTGTCCTTATGATTTATATTTTTATTTGAATGCTGTAATTACTATTTCCAATTTTTAGGCCTCATGTGCACAGGGCATTTTTATAGTCGCTTTTAGCAGCCTCAGGCTTTTTTTTTTGCTTTTTTTTTTGCTTTTTTACAGCATAAAAATGCCTCTCCATGTTATTCTATGAGTCTATGTACACATAGGCTTTTAGGAGTTTTTAGTGGCATAGGTATTTTCAAGCTGTAAAAAAAAAACAGGGCCAGCGCCTTCTGGAGAAGCAGCATTACAGCTGTAAAAATGTCCGGCAATGCTGTATACAGCGTTAAGCCATGTCAGACATTTTTACATTGTAGTAATTGGATTTTGTAGTGGAAAATAGAAGAGGGCCAAGAAATGCTGCTAAACGCTAACGCGACTACACGTGCATTAACACCAATGCAAAACACTTCTAAGGCCTCATGCACACTGAACGTTTTAAAACGTTATAAAAAACTTCAGTAGCTTTGCAGTGAGTTCTTCAGCTTTTTTCAGCGTTTTGCACTAGTGTTTTTGAGCAGTAGCGACCAAAAATGCCCAAAAACGTTTTTGAGCAGTAGCGTTTTTTTTTCCCTCAATGGATCTAAAAACGTCAAAAATCGTTGGTGTGCGGCGTTTTTGTGCATTTTTGAGCGTTTTAGCGTTTTTACAGATGAAAAACGTCTCTCAGAATCCACTGGTCTTGGAGTTTTTTTACGGCTCAAAAATATCCCAGCCGAAAACAGTTGATAACAGCCTATGTGTGCATGAACACATTGGATAACATTATGGAGAGTTTATTGATTGTAGTAAAAAATGTCTGAAGCCAAAAACAGCTGCTGTAAAAACCTCCAAAATTGTCCAGTGTGCATGAGGCCTAAAAGCGCGTTTATACAGCCACTTTTTCCTGGCGTCGGTATTGGCTTTGCAGCTCATTTTTTTAACGCCCTGTGTGCATAAGGCCTTAGGGCTCTTTCACACGAGCGGATCGTTCGGGTTTGCCTGTCAGTTTTTCAGGCGGACCTGGACAGACGCTCCATTGTTCTCTATGGAGCGACGGATGTCAGCGGTGACATGTCCGCTGACACCCGATCTGCTCCGATCCGCCAAAAACAGAATGATAGAAACCCTATTTTCCATCCCTCTGGAGGATCGGATCGGATCATCTGATCCTCCATAGAGGAGAATGGAGCTGTGACAGATGATAAACGGATGGATCCCCGCTGAGCAGTGGAGACCGTCAAAATGGGCTCCGCTCGTGTGAAAGGGGCCTTAGGCTATTGGTTGATTACAAAAGATATTTGTTTTATGGCCAGTCCCACCCACTGTAATTTCAGAACATTGTATGTTTTTTATTGAAACAAGATACCTACCCAATAAATGGTATCAATTCAATCCACCAGACCTCATCAGCAGGTATTGAAGTGAATACCATTTTAGCTTTTTTTACTCCCTTGGTTCCATACATGCTGACCACAGTGCCATTTACCCCAACGTTCTTCCTTTCTTTTCTTTTTTTTTGAACAGCTATACTTTGTACCTCTTTGTACCTCTCCCAGGCAGCCTTGTCTGAACTCTCACTGTTTCTACTTAATACTGGAGTTACAAAAGAGAAAGGTCTCAAAGCCAGAAGCACAGACTTACAATATGACAAAACTAGACAGCGAGACATAATCAAGAAAGGGATCAGCGATAGCTCTTTTCAGGGTGAATGCAGATGAGGTATTTAACCTATGCTAACCTCTGCTAAAAATAAAGTAAACCATTGGTTAACAACACATGTAAAAGCAGGGCCTTGCTGCACGCAAATTAATAATAGCAACTAGTCCCTTTAAACAAGCACAGTGTGCAGCAAATGTAATTGCATTGTTATGTACTCTATTTTATTACTTTTGTTCAAATATACAGTACATCAGCAATTTATCCAGCTTTTACTTGTCAATGACTGCCACATGCCTTAAATATTGCATTAATTATGGAACCTTGTTTAGTTTATGATGTTAACGTGGGTTGTTTGATGTCAACTAAAAATAATCAGTGCTAACTGGACACATTATTAAAACTTAAATAAACACAAAACTACATAATAAGAAAATGATTTCTTATTCACAAGCGGGCTGCCTATTATTGCACACTTCTATATTTAGAAACGCCATTCTAACGAGATCCAGCATCACGAAGACACATTCATCTGCAAGACCTCCAAGAATTAATAATTTGCTCCTCATATATCCCACATATTGCATTTGCTGTCATTAATTCCATGGTAAGGGTTCCCAGCTATAACCCCAGTTTTCCCTCTTCTTGGCATTTTCTTGTCAGCTGTGGTTCTAAAATATGGCAATCATGCTGTGCAAAATGCAGCAACCCATAGCAACCAATTAGAAATCCCAAAGTGGAACTTTAATCAGAAAATTAAAGTGATATTAAACCCTTGTTTTATTTTGTTTAAAAATAATAAACATGTTATAATTACCTGCTCTATGTAGTGGTTTTGCACTGATCCTCCTCTTCTCGGGTCCCTCGCCGGCTCTCCTGGCTCCTCCCTCCTGCCGAGTGCCCCCACAGCAAGCAGCTTGCAATGGGGGCACTCGAGTCGAGCCGCTGCTCTGTGTGTCTATTCAGATACGGAGACATGGCTCAGCCCCGTCCCCTCTCTCTCCTCGTTGGCTCACTGATTGCCAATGGTGCCGGCTTCTGTTGCATATCAGACAATCAGGAGGGAGAGTGCCAGGCAGCCGAGACTCTCGTGCAACATCACTGGATCAAGATGGGGCTCAAGTAAGTATTAGGGGGGCTGAGGTTGTCTGCAGCAAACTGAAGTTTTTTTTATCTGAATGCATAGAAAGCACTACCTTTAAAAACAGTTTAAGTCCAGCTAGATCATTTCGAGCTGGCCTCTTTTGCAGGTATAACTGTGTAAAACATTAAAAATAAGCCTCTATACTGATTAAGATCTGGTAATACAATGTTTCACCCTGCTCTGTACATGCTCAGTTGCTCTCCATTTTTAGGCATTTTTAGGCACTGCCGAGTTTGTAGAGACTGATCTGCTGACAGCCTTAAAGTGGTATTAAATCCTTCTATCTTTTACAGCCAAGTTAGCTGCTTCTGTTTGATCTGCAACTGCTATGGTGCTGCACCAGACATTTGATGGTTTGACAGTTTGGTTGAAGACACAAAAAAAGTGACAGTTAGAAATCCTGGCATTCCAGGAATGTAACTGTTTTTGAAACCATTAAATCAATGAGTTTAGTTCCCTTTTTATGATTTACTGCTGTTCAGGGGCTCCGGGTTTCAGCAACATGGCAGCCTCCAGCAAGAAGAAACAGGAGCAATGTTTGAGGCAATTTACAGCATACACACTCATTTTGGTAGCCTAAAGCGCAACTCCGCTTTTGTTGAGATAAAACCTTCCCCTCTGGGTGATCAAGGATTTTAACAAACTTTGTTGCAGATTCCTACCTTTTGTTATTCTGAAGAAATCACTGTGTGTTTGTCTGTATCCATGTGGAAAAGTGAGTCTAATGGGAGTCTTTTCCTAATTATCAACCAGCTGTACACCTGCAGGGCTCTAATGAGGAAAGTTGCTGGGCTTGCATCCCTTTAGGCGTGATTTCCTATTAGGAGTATCTCACCAAAAATTACTTTTTTGTTGCAGGGGATGCCTGAAATCGGACATGTTTCTTAGGGCAGTCTTCTGGGAAAACCAGTGAGCCAATCACACAAGCAGAAATCATGTTTCTGTGTACAGAACACCTCCAGATAGCCATATTGCATTGCATTTTACAGAAAATTACAGAGCTGCAGATTAAAAAGGTAATTTTTCTCGTTCAAAAAATTTTATTAAAGAAAAAAAATGGGCATACAAACAGGTGCATACATTGTTATACAATTCAAGGTAAAACAGCGAGACATAGGTAACGAGGGGAACAACCTCCATTATCCGTACTCAGTATAGTGATATGGTTAACAGTAGCAAATGGAGCAGTAAATACGGAGACATGTAGTTTTATAATCCTGGGTAAGTAAAGCTTTCCAGAAGTATTTAATAAGAAGTACATTCAGTGTACGGTGTGTTGGTGCTCTTATTAGGTATATCAATGCGTGTCTCCCATACTGTCCAGCTGCAACTCGGACATTGTAGACAGGGTAAGAGTACTTAAGCAACTTAATATAGTCTGTCTCGGGTGTTATCGGGGGATGTGCCCACCTGCAGGAACAACAGTTCAGGGTTTACTGATGTTTAAGGGGGGAGAGGAAGAAAAGGGGAGAGAAAAGTTGAGCAGAAGGGAAGCAGAGATGAGTTAGAGGAAGAAGGAAAGAGAGGGTAGAATAAGGTCAGGAGATCGAAAGAAGAGATTTCCTTGCCATGAGACCATTGGTGGGTTGGTTGTATACCTTCCAAGATATGTTTTAGAGTAAGGGTTCCATTGTTATGGATTTAAAAGGGTAATGTCAAAATCAGCCATGGAGACCAGGTTCGCTCAAGTTTATTTATGGTGTTAAGGGCAGTAGCTTCAATTTTGGCATGAATCATGGCTGTGGATACCCTATGTTTGGTTTCTGCTACTGTCAAGTGAGGGGTCTTCCAGGCTTTGGCTATTGTCTGTTTAGCGGCCGTAGTAATTTGCAACAAGAGTTTAAATTTGTATTTGCTGAGGTCAGATGGCTTCATATTTAGAAGTGCTATTTCTGGGGTAGGGTCTAGTGTTGCTTCGGTTATCGTAGAGATCATAGCAAAAATTTCAGCCCAAAATTTAGAAACCACATCGCATGTCCACCATATATGTAAGTGGGTGCCTCGGTCTACACAGCCTCGGAAGCAAGCGGGAGAACTATTCGGGGCGAATTTTGAGACGCGGGTGGGGACCAAGTACCACCTGAACATGACTTTATAGTTGGCTTCTAAGGCCACGATGTTTTGCGAGGCTGATTTGGTATGAAGCCAAATATCTGTCCAATCTTTAGGGTCAAGTGTGAGTCCCAGGTCCTCAGACCATTTGGTTACATAGGGGGGAGGGGTATGAGGTGAAGGGTTAATGAGAAGGTTGTATAGAAGAGAGAGTAGGCCTCTCATGTGTGGGTCTTTGTGACAAGCTTGTTCAAAGATGGACATCAGTGTGTGTGGTGTGTCTGTTCTGAAGTATGGGGTAAAAAAGTGTTTAAGCTGTAGGTACCGGAAGATTTCAGAATGAGGTAAGTTGTGGGGTTCCTGTAGCGATGGGAAGGACTTGAAGGCATTGGGGGAGTAGAGAGAGTGGGCTCGAATCAGACCAGCGTCCATCCATTTTTGGAAGGAGGTGGGGGAGACCCAGGCTGGATAAAAGGCTGGGTTACGGAAGAAAGACTGAAGAGGGTTATGGGGGGATTGGAGTTTGTATTTAAATTTGAGTACATCCCAGAGGCGTAGTGAGTGTTTAGTGATCGGGTTAGTGATGTTTTTTCGCTCCTTAGTGGATATCCATAATAGATTGGCCATGGATAGGGGATCGTTATCTACAGCTTCTAAGGATACCCAGAGGGGAACCTCTCTGGTGGCGTGGTATTTGGATAATATTGCAATTTGAGCAGCGTGGTAGTATTTTGTCATATGCGGCATGCCTAGACCTCCCCCGGTTTTGGGTAGGTACATTACCGTTCTAGGGATTCGGGGCTTCTTCTCACCCCATATGAACTTAAAGGTTCGTCGTTGCAAGATTCGGAGGAAGTAAGCTGGGACTATTGTGGGTAGGACTCTAAATAGATAGAGGATTTTAGGGAGGATAACCATTTTTATAACAGTGATTCGTCCTATCCACGAGAAGGGTAAGTGAGACCAAGAGTCCATTAGTTTCATTAGGTGGGTTAATAGTGGAGGGTAATTTGCTGAAAATAAGGAGGAGGGGTCTTGGGTGAGCTTAATGCCCAGGTATGTCAAGTGACGTTTTTCCCAGGGGAAGGGGAGAGCACTTTGTAGTTGGATTTGTGTTTCAAGCGGGAGAGAGATATTAAGGAGTTTAGATTTATGTGTATTTACTATTAGTCCTGAAAGAGTCGCGAATTTGTCTAGCGTGGAGAGGAGGTTAGGTGCAGATATGAAAGGGGAAGTTAGAAATAGGAGGACATCATCCGCAAAAAGACAAAGCTTATGGTGATGGCCTCCTATTTCCAAGCCTTTAATGTTCAGGTTTGCTCGGATCATGTGTGCTAGGGGTTCTATTGCCAACGAGAATAGAAGAGGGGAGAGCGGGCATCCCTGTCTTGTCCCTCGCCGAATTGGAAAAGACTCTGATTTAAAACCAGCATATCAGACTTGAGCTGAGGGGTGCGAATAAAGGGCCGTTATCCATTGTAAGAAGTGTGGGCCAAAGCCCCATTTCTTTAAGACAAATTGAAGGTAGGACCAGGACAGGGTGTCAAAGGCTTTACGAATGTCCAATGACAAAAGGCAGGTTGGGATGCGGCGTGTATGGGCGTAGTGGGTGAGGAGGACTGCTCTCCTGACATTGTCACTAGCTTGCCTTGATGGGGTAAATCCCACCTGGTCTTTGTGAATTAGGGATCCTATAATCGTGTTTAGACGAGAGGAAAGGACTTTAGCTAGTAGTTTGATGTCAATATTCAACAATGAAATGGGGCGATAGTTTGCCCATGAGGAATCGTCAGAAAATGGTTTGGGGATCATGGATATATCAGCTTGTAGTGTTTCAGGTTTAAAGGGATGGCCTCGTAACAGGGCATTAAAGGCATCTGCGAGGAGGGGGGAGAGTAGGTTTATGTATTGCTTATAATATGTGGCTGTAAAGCCATCAGGGCCGGGACGTTTATTGGGTTTGAGAGATTTTATGGCGACTTGTATTTCTTCTTCTGTAATAGGTGTGTCTAGCTGGGTTTGTTATGGTGTAGTGAGAGTGGGGAGGGAGATTGATTCAAATATGTTGGCCGCTTGGGGTTCATCCAGTGGGGGCGGGGCGTCGTATAGAGTGGAGAGGTGTTTCCGAAAAGTTCGGAGAATGTTTATGGGGTTACTGGTATACGTATTTTGGGAGGTATGGAGACGTATGGGCTTATAGGTTTTATCAACATTTTTGAGCGATAGAGCTAGGAAGGTATCCGGCTTATTAGCTTTCGTGTATATTTTATGTTTTGATCTCCTGAGGGATTTCTCAGCAGTATCCGTAAGGAAGAGATCTAGCTCTTGTTTCGCTTTGTCTAGTGCATTTTTGGACGTAGGGGTAGGTTTTTCTTGGAATTTCTCATGGGCTCGCATAAAGTTTTCTTCTAGGGTTTGGTGGAGAGCTTTGCGCTCCTTTTTGCGGTGTGATGCTAGACTCATGAGAAATCCCCGGATCACAGTTTTGTGGGCTTCCCACAATGTGATAGGGGTGACCTCGCCATTGTTATTTGTCCTAATATAGTTACGGAGTTCAGTTTCAAGCTCTAGAGCATAGGAAGGGTGAGCCAATAGGGTATTGTTGAGTGTCCAGGCGAAATCCTTTTTCTGGGGGGTCAGCGAGGAGAAGGAGGTCAGTATCGCATTGTGATCTGACCAGGGGATGGGGACCATTTTAGCGGCCAATATTAAGGGGGAGGACCCGATTGTGGTAAAAATGTGGTCGATTCTAGAAAAGGATTTATGGGGGTTAGAGTAAAAGGTGTATTGTCTTTTAGTGGGGTTACATTCTCTCCAGGTGTCTATTAAGGAGTGTTGCTGTAGTAGTTGTTGAAATGATAGTTTAGTTGGGCTGGTATGTGGGGTGAAGGGGGACTTGTCTAAGAAAGGGTATAGGACTTGGTTGGAGTCACCACAGATTAGGAAAGTACCATTCTTGTGCGTTTCTATCATTTGAAAGAGGTGCGCTAGAAAGGGTGTGGGATTGCGATTGGGGGCATAGTATGAGACCACCGTAATTTCGGTGTCTTGTATTAGCCCAGTTAGGATGAGGTATCTTCCCTCTGGGTCTTTGACCTCGGTTTTGAGGGTAAAGGGAGAGGAACGGTGAAAGCCTATAAGAACGCCTCGCTTTTTTGCTTCGGCCGAGGCTGTGTAGAATTGTGGGTAGGTTGAGCTTAAAAATTTTGGAGGGTTACGGGCTACAAAGTGGGTTTCTTGTAAGCTTATGATGTGTGCTTGTAAAGAAGCAAATGAACGGAGGGCTTTACGCCTTTTATTGGGTGAGTTAAAACCCTGTACATTAAGGGTAAGGATATTTAGGGGGGCCATGGTTGGGTTTTGGTTTGGGATTTTAGTGGAAGGGTTAGTTCAGTTGCAAATGTGGTCTCATGGCAAGGTTCCAGAAAAATACAGAAAAATATAGTGGTGGCAGAGGTTAGCAGGTGGAAAGATAGAAAAGAGGAAGGGTAGGGAGAGGGGTACTGTAGGGCACCGTCCAGGCTGGGTGTATACGCCCGCATGGAGGGAGTCTGGTTGTCCAAAGGTGACCCACTAAGGGTGGCCTGAGGGCAAAGGGGGAGGCTGCAGTGACATGCGACCTCGGGCCTATCAGGAGGGAATGAGCAGTAAATAAGGATAAATATCCTTGTGATGGAACAGGGGTGTCTGCTTAGCTTATGTAGTGCTGTGGTTTGACTGCCAGGGCCGGGACACCGACTAGTTTAGGCAGCCTCTGGCTGGTAGTTTGGAGGTTAAGGCTATAATTTGCCTATATGACAACAAGTGAAAGTGTTGGCAGGACTCAAGGTAGGTGTGTGTATCTTAAAGTTCTAATATAATGTAAAGGGGTCAAGCAGCCAAGTCCCCCGCCCCCCTACCTAAGGGTGAGGGGGAGGGGGGCCTAGCTCATCCGGAGCCCGCCAAAAACCAAAGGACAAACCGCAAACAATCATTAAGAAATAACATAAACAATGATACGAAGTTACCAGTCCGGAGAATTCGTAACGGAACAGATCAAGTGGATTCAGTATTCGATGAGCCTGAAAAAAACTGGATCAAACTGAATCATAAACAAATTGTTCAGTCACTCATTTGACGTGGACCTGACATCCAGTTCTATCACAGGCAATATGGGGTTGATCCGTGGCCAGAGAGGGGTTCAGTCCATGAAATCTTGCTGATCCTGGGTTGTTGGGATGAATCTGCCTCGCTTGGAGGTGGAAGCAGGAGAAGCTGTGGATTTCCTCGGGGAGTTGGAAGCTGATCTGCGGCGTGTCCCCGGCATTGACGGAGCTTGGCTGGGGGACAGGCGAAGGTCACAAAGTCTGTCTCGGAGTTCTTCCATTGATTTACAGGTATATTTTCGATCATGGTAGGTGAAGCGGAGGGAAAACGGGAATCCCCAGGAGTAGGTGATCTTGTGGGTTTGCAGCACTTCCAGGAGTGGTTTGAGGGCCCGGCGCTTGTCAATAGTAGATTTGGACAGATCAGGAAACATCTGGTAGCTATGTCCTTGAAAGGATAGAGAGCCTTTCTGCCGGGCAGCTTGCAGGAGTTGTTCCCTAGTACGGTAATAGTGGAGTTTTGCTATTATATCACGAGGCGGGCCCTCTTTTTTACGTGGGGTCAGGGCTCTGTGCACTCTGTCAATCTCTAAACGCTCAATGGGGATGTTATGTGCAAGCTCTTGAAAGAGAGCTGTGACAGTAGATTGGAGATCAGTTATGGTTTCTGGCAGTCCCCTGATGCGGACATTTGGTCTCCTGGCCCTGTTCTCTTGGTCCTCTATCTGTGCTTGCAGGGTAGTATTGGCCTCCCTGAGAGCTTCCAGCTCATCATCATGGTTTGATACATGGGTTTCCAGTTCATCTGCTCTGATCTCTAGCTCAGAAGTGCGATGGCCGAGTTCCCTGATCTCTCTAGACAGCTTCTCTGTTATTTGGTCTGAGGTGTGCTGTAAGGCTTTCGTTAGTATCCGCTCGAATTGTTGTATGAGCGGCTCTTCTGAGGAACGTTCTTTCAGGGTAGAGAGGGGGGAGACCAGGGATCCCTCGTCAGGATGGTGTATAAATTGTTTGCGGTGGTGTTTCGGTGTCTTCGGCGTCCTCATGGTACTGGTACCGCTGTGTGGAGAGGCGGGCGTCGCCATCTTGGACGCGGCCCGGACCAGTGTGTCACGGATAGATTTGCTCCGTGGCCTGTGACGGGAACTCCCTGCCACCATATTCCGGTGCACGGATGATGGGGGTGTCACGGAGCTAGCAGCGGCGGTTGTCAGCGGCTTCCAGACACTGTTTAGCTGGGTATGAGGCCCGAGGTCGTGCGGAGCTCTAGTAGGACACGTCCATTGCCGTGAGCTTCGCGCATGCGCCTCCTAAAAAGGTAATTTTTAATAACATTCAATTACAATATGACTTGTGTCGCAATTATATATGCTATATTATTTTTTCTTTATTTGCTAGTGTAGGATTATCATCAGGGACCCCATTCCTTCATTGTAATGTGTGTGAGATCTTCGCTATTTCAGTGAGGATTAACTAGTCAACTAACCCACCTTTTCTGGCTGGTTTTCCATCCTTTTCCCCATACATCTGAATTGGGACCTTTCTGTTGGTCCTATTTTTACAACTCCTGGAACAGCAGGTAATTATCTATGAGTGTATTGCACTCTCATGGATATTGACAATCATCATTTATTTTATATAATTCAAGATACTTTGTTCATATTATATTATTATTTCAGATAATTTTCCCTCTATGGTCATAATTGGCCCAGTGGGCTCTGAGGCTTGAACTGCTTGAAGTTCAAATCTGTCTCTGCACTTTTCATATTATCGAATCTTGAGCATTTTGAAATTTTTGGTGGGTCCATTTTGTTAATAAAATTAATTGTATTGTAGTATTAATATCTCTCTATGTATATATATATATATATATATATATATATATATATATATTATAATATGTGTCAGGAAAAGTCTCACCATCTGGTGGCGCTGTGGCTCAGGAATCCATGGGCTGCAGTTCCAGTATCCACCAGCGGGTGTCAGTAAAGGGCTCACCTGTTGGTGGCACTGTGGCTCCTGGATCCATGGGCTGCAGTTCCAGTGTCCACCAGCGGGTGTCTCCCAGCAATCAGAAGCTCATGAGTCATCACCTGATGCTTGTTGCAGGAAGGATATTTAAACCCTGTCTGCCATGTGCTTAGTGCCTTGGTGTTGGTCTCCATGTGCCCCTGAATCCTGAAACCTGAATCCTGAATCTGTTCCTAGACCCCTGTCTTGCAGCCTGATCCTTTCCCACCTGCTCTCTCCGTCATCTGTACCCTGTTCCTGCCTTGTCTTGCTCCCAGCTCCCTCTGACTGATATCCTGTGTATGACCCTGGCTTGGCTACGTTCATAGTTTGGCATTTTCCTATCTGCTGTATATACTTTGTTTAGGCAGTTGTTCTTTGTGTGTCACTATTTTGTTATTTAGCTGTTTTACACTGTTTGGTATATCAGAGGTGCGTTTACATCATTATCCACTTATCTTTAAAAGAAATGATATTATTTACACTATTTGTGCCTGGCATTCTCTGTTGCAGTTCACACATCTCTCGTCACACCAGTTGCTGATATAACACCAAGGCCATCCTGACCAGAAGTGACTGCACAGGGAAGCCATTTTGGCTCTGCTGTTGTTTATGGCAAGATGCATACAAAGGAGGTTGTATACTTTTCCTTGCTGGTGACAGAGAATGAGTATTGCTGCCAGATACTGAAGGAGTGGTCCAGCTGTTAAAATGCATTTGTCTAGCTCATTCCCTAGTTGATCAGGGCAATATGTTGTTTGGAGATGTTCAGCCATTAATTCAAGTCTGTGCAGAGTTGGCTTTGTCCGGTACTCCTAAAGGCAGTGATGACTTTCTTCCGCCCTTCAGTACGGCTCAGATAGAATCGCTAGTTTGGTTATTGGAAGATCACTCTGCTTATTTCTTTGAGTATTATTCAGCATGCTCTCATCAGGTGCTAGTGGAGTGTCTTAACACAGTGCAGTCTCTTGTCAGACAGGCTGTATGTAAACTGAGTTTTGTTCAGCCATTACTTCAGGATTGGTCAGGCATGTTGCATTCAATCCCAGCCAACTCGCACCAACCCATTCCTGCTGTCAAATATCTCTCTCTCCATCACCCACAACAGCCACAGTTGCAGCCCAGTATACCCTGCTACCAACTATGTGTCAGTACCCTGTTTCCACTTGCTGCACCTACTCTGCCTCTAATCCATTGACAAATACCTCTTCCCCATTACCTATGGCAACCCCACAGAAATCTTCCTTAGCAACTGCTCCCTCTTTTTCACCATCCCTCAGCTTTTCACTCCCATCAGCTGCACTCCCTGCTCTCAGCCCTGCATCCACATGCAGAACCTTGGTGACTAAACCCAAAAAGTGAAAAGAAGTTTTTTCCCCCTTGCACAATCCTGCCACTATCCAAATCTGCCTCCAACCCAGCCGATCTGCTCCAGCCTGCCTCCACACCAGCCGATCTGCTCCAGCCTACCTCCACACCAGCCGATCTGTTCCAGCCTACCTCCACATCAGCCGATTTGTTCCAGACTGTCTCCACACCTGCTGATCTGTTCCAGCCTGCCTCTACACCAGCCGACCTGCTCCAGCCTGCCTCCTCACCAGACAATCTGCTCCAGTCTACCGCCCTGATCGCCAATGGGGTTTGGCCTTCATCTGACAGACCCGAACACGCTGTCCAGCCTGATGATCTGGTGCCCGCTGTCCAGTCTGATGATCCGGTGCCCGCTGTCCAGCCCGATGATCTGGTGCCCGCTGTCCAGCCTGATGATCTGGTGCCCACTGTCCAGTCTGATGATCCAGTGCCCACTGTCCAGTCTGATGATCCAGTGCCGCTGTCCAGTCTGATGATCTGGTGCCTGCCGTCCAGCCTCATGTTCCAGTGCCTTCTGTCCAGCCTGATAATCCAGTGCCCGCTGTTCAGCCTGATGATTCAGTGCCCGCTGTCCAGCCTAATGATCTGGTGCCCGCTGTCCAGTCTGATGATCTGGGGCCCGCTGTCCAGTCTGATCTGGTGCCCGCTGTCCAGTCCGATGTTCCAGTGCCCACTGTCCAGCCTGAAGCTTCGGTACCCGCTGTTCAGTCTGATGATCCAGTGCCCGCTGTCTAGTCTGATGATCCAGTGCCCACTGTCCAGTCTGATGATCCAGTGCCCGCTGTCCAGCCTGATGATCTGGCACCCGCTGTCCAGTCTGATCTGGTGCCCGCTGTCCAGTCTGATGTTCCAGTGCCCACTGTCCAGCCTGATGTTCCAGTGCCCGCTGCCTAGTCTGATGATCCAGTGCTCGCTGTCCAGCCTGATGTTCTGGTGCCTGCTGTCCAGTCTGATGACCCGGTGCCTGCCGTCCAGCCTGATGATCCAGTGCCCACTGTCCAGTCTGATGATCTGGTGCCCGCTGTCCAGTCTGATGATCCGGTGCCTGCCGTCCAGCCTGATGTTCCAGTGCCCACTGTCCAGCCTTATGTGCCTCTGCCTGCTGCCCAGCCTGATGTGCCTCTGCCACTGCCCAGCTTGATGTGCCTCTACCAGCTGCCCAGCCTGATGTGCCTCTGCCCGCTGCCCAGCATGATGATCCGGTCCCTGATGCCCAGCCTGCCTCTGGACGTTCTGTGCCCTACAACCCGCCTGCCTCTGATGGTCTGCTGCCCAATGATAAGTCTACTTTTTATGATCTTGCTTATCTTCTCCCTACCACACAGCTGGATTCTACTAACAATATGCCAGCTGCTCAGTTGGATTGTTGTGTAAAGGCTAAGTGTCCATCTGTTAAAGGGTCTGAAAGCTCTGAGCCCTCACGTGCCTTATATGGGTTATCTGCTTGGCCTAAGATTCAGTTGACGGTTGCCTCGGTCGAGTCCCTATGGCGCCCAAGCCTGGTTGTCCAGACATAACCTTGGTAACTGATAGCTGCATTTGCCTTCGTGGCCCTGGTTGTGGTAAGCTCCTAGGGAATGTGGAGTACGATCTGTGCCTTGCCATGATCTGGAAGTGACTGCCGCAGCTCCGGGTGTACTAGGGGACCCAGGTTGGGTAACCAGTGCCTCGGAAAGACCTAGTTGGCTTTTGATGTGCAGTGCAAGTCCTGGAAACCAGGCAAGCTATTTAGTTATGACAAGACACATCTGTGTCTGTATTCCGGTACTGTCACATGACCCCAGGGCTAAATTTGAAGATAACTCGTGGGACCCCAGCATTGGGCTATCTGCTGTTTTGAGGAACTTGAAGTATCGAATGTGCTATATCTCAGGGTATCTGGTCAGCAGGACACCCAGCCAGTTTGACCCCAACAGTGGCATACTCAGTCAGTTACCTGACCCAGGTGGGGGGACACGTTACCTATCAATGGATTTTGGCAGTAGGACATCTTGCTTGGAACCCGGCACTTCTTCAGTTTACAAGGAACTTCTTCTGTGGACTTATGTAACTAAAGACTGTTTCTTATGGATTGGTTCAGCTACTGCTGTTTGGAGCATCCTGAGGCCACTCAATAAAGAGGGGGGGTACTGTCAGGAAAAGTCTCACCAGCTGGTGGTGTTATGGCTCAGGGATCCATGGGCTGCAGTTCCAGTATCCACCAGCGGCTGTCAGTAAAGGGCTCACCTGTTGGTGGCACTGTAGCTCCTGGATCCATGGGCTGCAGTTCCATTGCCAATCAGCGGGTGTCTCCCAGCAATCAGAAGCTCATGAGTCCTCACCTGATGCTCGTTGCAAGAAGGATATTTAAACCCTGTCTGCCATGTGCTTAGTGCCTTGGTGTCGGTCTTCATGTGCCCCTGAATCCTAAATCCTGAATCTGTTCCTGGACCCCTGTATTGCAGCCTGATCCTTTCCCACCTGCTCTCGCCATCATCTGTTCCCTGTTCCTGCCTTGTCTTGCTCCCAGCTCCCTCTGACTGATCTCCTGTGTATGACCCTGGCTTGGCTACGTTTATGGTTTGGCATTTCCCTATCCGCTGTATATACTTTGTTTAGGCAGTGTTCTTTGTGTGTCACTATTTTGTTATTTGCCTGTTTTACACTGTTTGGTATATTGGAGGTACATTTACATCATTATCCACTTATCTTTTAAATAAATTATATTATTTACACTACTTCTGCCTGGTATTCTCGATTGCAGTTCACACATCTCTAGTCACACCAGTTGCTGACAATATGTACTGATGTATATACTTGAAAATGTTATTAATTCATTATATGTTTCCTCTATCTGTAGTATTCATCTGAATACAGTGCCTGTTAGTCTCCTGAAGAAGCCGACTTTGGTGAAACATGTAGAGCATGTGCGATTGTAAAGCTGCATTTTGAAACTAAGTATTTCTATGCTAAATCTTTTAATGAATTTTAAAATGTGAAAATAAAATGTACTGATTTTTATATTTGATTACCATGTTTTCTCCTATTTTTGGCACCTTAAAAGTCCTATTTCTTTCACAAACTCATTTATCTAGTTAATTGGATGTGGTGCTGATTCGATCTTTTTCTCATCCCAACCGTAATTAAGTAAAAAGTAAAATGGCACATAGTAAACTATGTGCCTATATATATTTTTAGGGGGATAGTATGTGCCTTCTTATCTTTTTAGGTGCCTTTGTATCCAGGGCTGTCTTTAATATTGATTAGACCCTATGCAAAAATTTTCTTGGGGCCCCCATTGCTGTCCCCCCCAATACTCACCTGAGCAGCATATCGATTAAAGCAATGTGCACGAGAGCATCGGCTCTCCGGGGACTCTCCCTCTTCATTGGCAGAGCATTGGCTCTCACTGCTGTCAATCACAGCCAGTGAGCCAATGAGGAGAGAGAGGGGGTGGAGCCGAGCCACAGCTCTGTGTGTGAATGGACACACAGAGCCGCAGCTTGCTAACGAGCCTGCTTGGGTGCCCCCATTGTAAGCTGCTTGCTCTGGGGGCACTCAACAGGAGGGAGGGGCTAGTAGCGCCAGTGGGGGACCTGAGAAGAGGAGAATTGGGGCTGCTCTGTGCAAAACCATTACACAGAGCAGGTAAGTATAACAGGTTATCGATTTTATTTTTTTTAAAAGAAAGCCTTTCAGAATCACTTTAATAATGTAAACATAAGGAACTGATCCACACTCACTGATTGGTCCAGGTTCATTGATTAGTTGCTAGAGGTTATTGCACATCCTTACTGCTTACTAGTTGGTTGCTAGAAGTTACTACAACTTACTGATTGGTTGCTAGAGGTTACTGCACATCATTATCGCTCACAGATTGGTTGCTAGGGGTTACTGCACACCATTACCTCTCACTAATTGGGTTGCTAGAAATTACTGCACACCATTACCGCTGACTGATTGGGTTGCTAGAGGTTACTGCATACATTATTGCTCACTGATTGGGTTGCTAGAGATTACTGCACACATTACCACTCACTGGGTTGCTAGAGGTTACTGCACACCATTGCCGGTCACTGATTGGGTTGCTAGAGATTAATGCGCACGTTACCACTCACTGATTGGGTTGCTAGAGATTACTATACACCATTACCGTTCACTCATTGGGTTGCTAGAGATTACTGCACACATTACCACTCACTGATTGGGTTGCTAGAGGTTATTGCTCACTGATTGGGTTGCTACAGGTTACTGCACACATTACCACCCACTGATTGGGTTTCTAGAGGTTACTGCACACCATTACGGCTCACTGATTTAGGTTGCTAGAGATTACTGCACACATCACTGATTGGGTTGCTAGAGATTATTGCACACATTGCCACTCACTGATAGGATTGCTAGAGATTACTGTACACCGTTACCGTTCACTGAATGTGTTGCTAGAGATTATGGCACACCATTACCGCTCACTGATTGGGTTGCTAGAGATTACTGCACACCATTGCTGCCCACTGATTGGGCTGCTAGACATTACTGCACACCATTACCACTTACTGATTGGGTTTCTAGAGATTACTGCACACCATTGCTGCCCACTGATTGGGCTGCTAGACATTACTGCACACCATTACCACTCACTGATTGGGTTTCTAGAGATTACTGCACACCATTATCACTCACTGATAGGGTTTCTAGAGATTACTGCATACCATTACCACTCACTGATTGGGTTGCTAGAGGTTACTGCACACATTACCACCCACTGATTGGGTTGCTAGAGATTACTACACACCATTACCACTCACTGATTGGGTTGCTAGAAATTACTGCACACATTACCACTCACTGATTGGGTTGCTAGAGGTTACTGCACACCATTACTGCATACTGATTGGGTTGCTAGAGATTACTGCACACATTACCACTCACTGATTGGGTTGCTAGAGGTTACTGCACACCATTAATGCTTACTGATTGGGTTGCTAGAGATTACTGCACACCATTACCACTCACTGATTGGGTTGCTAGAGATTACTGCCCACCATTACCGCTCACTGATTGGGCTGCTAGAGATTACTGCACACCATTACCACTCACTAATTGGGTTGCTAGAGATTACTGCACACCATTACCGCTCACTGATTGGATTGCTAGAGGTTACTGCACACATTACCACTGACTGATTGGGTTGCTAGAGATTACTGCACACATTAGCACTCACTGATTGGGTTGCTAGAGATTACTACACACCATTACTGTTCACTGATTGGGTTGCTAGAGGTTACTGCACACCATTACCGCTCACTGATTTAGGTTGCTAGAGATTACTGCACACATCACTGATTGGGTTGCTAGAGATTACTGCACACCATTACTGCTCACTGATAGGGTTGATAGAGATTACTGTACACCATTACCGTTCACTGAATGCGTTGCTAGAGATTATGGCATACCATTACCGCTCACTGATTGGGTTGCTAGAGATTGCTGCACACATTACCACTCACTGATTTGGTTGCTAGAGATTACTGCACACCATTACTGCTCACTGATTGGGTTACTAGAGATTACTGCACACATTACCACTCACTGATTGGGTTGCTAGAGGTTACTGCACACCATTACTGCTCATTGATTGGGTTCCTAGAGATTACTGCACACATTACTACTTACTGATTGGGTTGCTAGAGATTACTGCACACATTACCACTCACGGATTGGGTTGCTAGAGATTATTGCACACCAGTACCGCTCACTGATTGGGTTGCTAGAGATTACTGCACACCATTATCGCTCACTGATTGGGTTGATAGAGGTTACTGAACACTTTACCACTCATGGATTGGGTTGCTAGAGGTTACTGCATACTTTACCACTCACTGATTGAGTTGCTAGAGATTACTGCACACTTTACCACTCACCCATTGGTTTCTAGAAGTTACTGCACATTACTGCTCACTGATTCCTGTAACTTACAGTGTCCCCCTCTGTAAGCTGCTCCAGTCCAGCCGCTGCTTTATTAATCCACCCGCAGCTGACAGGAGAAGGGTAAAGGAGAACAAACCACCCAGCTTGCTCTGGGTCTTTCATCTTAGCTGTGCAGACCAGAGAAGGGTCGGGGGCGAGCAGGGGAACACTGACTGGAGAAGGGGTGGGGCGAGCGGGGGAACACTGAGCCACTCTACCTCACTTCCTGTAACAGCCTCTCCGGTGCTGACATATTGAGAATCGGAACGAGCGGGCTCCAGGACATACAACCCACAGCTTGCCTCTCCCCAGGCACACAGTGTGGCCGCTTGTATCAACCGGCCAGGAGAGTAAGCGGGGAATCGGCTGTGCCCGCTACTCAGGAATAATATTTGTGGGCAGCATGAGCTGAAGCAGGGGTCGTTGCTTTGGACCCCCAACAATGATTGGGCCCTGGGCAGCTGCCCCTTTCGCCCCCGCAGTAAAGACGGCCCTGCTTGTATCTTTTTTTATGTAGTCCTATGTACCTTCGTATTTTTTGTTTATGTGATAAACATAAATCATTGGTGTTAGTGGGAAGAATAGCGCCCAATTATTGGTGACAGTGGGAGGAATAGTGACCCCATCATTGGTGTCAGTGGGAGGAATAGTGCACATCGTTGGTGTCAATGGGAGGAATAGTGCCCTGTTGTCAGTGTCAATGGCATGAACTATGTTTCATCAGTAAAAGTGTGGGAAATAGTGCCCCAAGGGCCAGAAAAAAACAAGCAAAGGGCCTTAGTTTGGAGACCCCTGCTCTATGCCTTTGTATCTTTTTTATGTGATCCTATATGCCTTTGTAGCTTTTTTTTATGTGATCTTCTATGCCATTGTATCCTTTTTTATGTAATCCTATGTGCTTTTGTATCTTTTTTATGTGATCCTTTGTGCCTTCATATCTTTTTTATGTGATCACTTTTGCATTTTGATCTCAATAAATGTTTGAGGTGCATGGGCAGTTTAATGGCTAGTTCTTGTATTTGAGCTATAATATGGTTTCACCATAAGCCAAGTACCCCCGCCTTGGGCTTATGGGTATGGAGGAATTGGATGGTTTTCTAGAATTGTATTGCTGTCTGGAAAGTAATGGACTATTGTGCTTTGTCCAGAAAGTAATGGGCTATCAAAATTTCACAATTGTCACAACAGGTACAAAGGTAAAACTCTTCCAACAGGGGCACCAGTTTAGGTAACAACTGTCTAACAGAGTATTTTCACTGCACTTTCTGTTGTGCCTCTGGGACAAGCAAAAAAAAAAAAAACAGTAACCCTTACAAAGAATTTAGTCATCCACTACTCTTTCCAAATTTAAAAAAAGTTTGGGCTAGATATATTTTAAGCTTTTTTTCTTTCTTTCAAAACCAGTATTCATGATCTTTTTATATCATGTGAGCAAAATTAAGTCAAGTGAAGCCATATATATTTGTTAAATGAAACCAGTCATCAAAACATAGTTGTAATATGTATAACATTAAATATAATTAAGCTTTGCATAGTTATTCATTTCAAAAAATAAACATACTTTGAATGCCACAGCTGTGCCTTTAAAATGTGAAGGGATTTAAAAATCATAGCATACTGTATTCAGTACTCATTTTGTCTTTACTGCATTGCAGATGGAATGTCCCATTAACTTACATGAACACAGTGACACTTTTGTGGAAGATACTACAAATGGAGTCATGACTACTAATGTAAACTGGCTTATAGTGGGAGTATGTAGGGTGGGAACGTTTAAAACAGGCCAAAATTCCAAGGGTAGGTCTACTTTCAATAAATGGAATATTCATCACCAGCAATATACCGTGTTTCACTGCACTAGATAATAACTGTTTTCCAGAAACTTTTTCTGGCTCAGTGTTAAACTATAAGTGTTCCATATTATTATCAAATGCACAAGATTTTTAGGCTACACAACATGCTAAAATAAGCATGAGTATGGAAATCTTTTAACAGATCTACAAGTTAGTTCTGGATGGCCTACTGAACCTTTTTATTTTATTTTTTTTACACACACACACACACACACACACACACACACACACATATATATATATATATATATATATATATATATATATAGCCCTGGCCATTTTTCAGAGAATATGAATGAGAACACAAAAACATTTCTTTCACTCATGGTTAGTGTTTGGCTGAAGCCACTTATTATCAATCAACTGTGTTTACTCTTTTTAAATCATAATGACAACAGAAACGACCCAAATGACCCTGAACAAAAGTTTACATACCCTGGTGATTTTGGCCTGATAACATGCACACAAGTTGATACAAAGGGGTTTGAATGGCTATTAAAGGTAACCATCCTCACCTGTAATCTGTTTGCTTGTAATTAGTGTGTGTATAAAAGGTCAATGAGTTTCAGGACTCCTGACAGACCCTTGCATCTTCATCCAGTGCTGCACTGACGTTTCTGGATTCTGAGTCATGGGGAAAGCAAAATAATTGTCAAAGGATATGCGGGAAAAGGTAGTTTAACTGTATAAAACAAGAAAGGGATATAAAAAGATATCCAAGGAATTGAGAATGCCAATCAGCAGTGTTCAAACTCTAATCAATAAGTGTAAAATGAGGGGTTCTGTTGAAACCAAGCCACGATCAGGTAGACCAACTAAAATTTCAGCCACAACTGCCAGGGAAATTGTTCAGGATGCAAAGAAAGACCCACAAATAACTTCAGGACTCTCTGAAAACACATGGTGTGGCTGTTTCAAGCTGCACAATAAGGAGGCACTTGAAGAAAGATGGGCTGCATGGTTGAGTCGCCAGAAGAAAGCCATTACTATGCAAATGCCACAAAGTATCCCACTTACAATACGTCAAACAGCACAGAGACGAGCCTCAAACCTGACAAAGTCATTTGGAGTGATGAGACCAAAATTGAGATTTTTGGCCACAACCATAAACTCTACATTTGGAGAGGAGTCAACAAGGCCTGTGAAACACGGAGGTGGATCGCTGATGTTTTGGGGATATATGAGCTACAAAGGCACAGGAAATTTGTTCAAAAATGACGGCAAGATGAATGCAGTATGTTATCAAAAAATACTGGAGGGACATTTGCATTCATCAGCCAGGAAGCTGTGCATGGGACGTACTTGGACATTCCAACATGGCAATGATCCAAAACACAAGGCCAAATCGACCTGTCATTGGCTACAGCAGAATAAAGTGAAGGTTCTGGAGTGGCCATCTCAGTCTCCTGACCTCAATATCATTGAGCCACTCTGGGGAGATCTCAAACGTGCAGCTCATGCAAGACAACCCAAGAATTTCTAGGAACTGGAGGCTTTTTGCCAGGAGGAATGGTCAGCTTTACCATCTTAGAAGATAAAGAGCCTCATCCACAAATACCACAAAAGACTTCAAGCTGTCATTGATGTTAAAGGGGGCAATACACGGTTTTAAAAGCTGGGGTATGTAAACTTTTGATCAGGGTCATATGGGTAGTTTCTGTTGTCATTATGATTTAAAAAGAGTAAACACAGTTGATTGATAATAAATGGCTTCAGCCAAACACTAACCATTAGTGAAAGAAATGTTTTTGTGTTCTTATTCATATTCTCTGAAAAATGGCCAAGAAATCATTAATTCTGCCAGGGTGTGTGCTATATATGTGATATGTGATATATGTGATATATATATACAGCAGGTAAAATAATTATTGAATAGACATGTTCAATTTGTTTCGTTCCAAATTCGTTTTTCGTCAAAATTTTGAATTTTTGTTAATTCGGAAACATTCGAATAACGAAAAAACGTTTTATGAATTTTTCTGAAAATGAATTTTTGAAACGAATGAAAATTGGAAAGAACGAAAATCCGAAATTCGGAAATCTGAAAATTCAAAAGCACGAAAATCCGAAATTAAGAAAGAAAACCTGAACATTTGAAAGAATGAAAAATCAGAAAATCCTAAAGAACGAAAAACATTCGGAAAATTTATATTATAGTTAAATTAAAATAAATGTATTATTTTTATTAACCATAACCATTATTATAGTTTTTTTTAATTATAAAAAAACTATAATAATAGTTATAAATTATTAAATGAGTTAGGTATTGGAATTTCATTTTAAATTTGTCTGCCTGTTAGTGAACATAACGAATACAAATTTTTCCAAATTTCCGAATTTCCAGTAATAGAGAATATTGCATCTATACCAATGGAACGAACCGAATTCGAATGTTTCCGAATTAACAAATTTATTCAAAATAACAAATTTCGATCATAATGAAAAATCTGATAAACAGAAAAAGCAAAGAAAAAAAAAAGAAAAGAAAAAAAAACGAAAATGGTTGAATATGTCACCATTTTCAAGGTAAATATATTGGTAAAGGTGCTATTGACATGAAATGTTCACAACATGTCGGTAACAACCCATGCAATCCATATATACAAAGACACCTAAACAAATAAGTTCAGTTATGTGTAATAAAAAGGAGTGGCACAGGCAAAAAAGTATTGAACACATGAAGAAAATGAGGTGAAAAAAGGCATGGAAGGCCAAGACACCAGATGAAATCTATCAGTAATTAGAAAGCAATCCTTCCCCTTGTCAGTGCAAATTAAAGTGGTTATCAAGTCATGACAACCACTTTAAACTACAGGTAAGCCTATAATAAGGCTTACCTGTGGGTCCCAGGAATATCTCCTAAATTTGCACAGTTCAGGAGATATTCCCTGTATCTGCATGTGCAGTCATCGGCACATGCGCAGTGAAGAAACAGCCCGACTGGGCCGTTTCTTCACTAAGTGTGCCATAAACAACGGCTCCCATGCGCATGTGCGGGAGTGACGTCAGCACGGCTCTGGCCAATGACATCGCTGGAGTCCACGCTGTGATTGGCCGGAGCCCGTGATCCCGGAAGAAGACGGACACACCATGACATCAGTCACAGCGGTGCTCGGGGACCACTGCAACAACGTCGATCTAAGGTAAGTATTTCATAATGAGCTAGTATGCGAGTTAATAGGGGTTACTGGAACCATGTCCTGTGGTCTGATGAGACCAAGATAAACTTATTTGGTTCAGATGGTGTCAAGCATGAGTGGAGGCAACCAGGTCAGGAGTACAAAGAAAAGTGAGTCTTGCCTACAGTCAAGCATGGTGGTGGGAGTGTCATGATCTGGGGCTGCATGAGTGCTGCCGGCACTGGGGAGCTACAGTTCATTGAGGGAACAATGAATGTCACCATGTACTGTGACATACTGAAGCAGAGCATGATCCCCTCCCTTAGGAGACTGGGCCGCAGGGCAGTATTCCAACATGATAATGACCCCAAACACACCTCCAAGATGACCCCTGCCTTGCTAAACAAGTTGAGGGCAAAGGCGATGGACTTGCCAAGCATGTCTCCAGACCTAAACCCTATTGAGCATCTGTGGGGCATCCTCAAACAGAAGGTGGACATAACATCCACCAGCTCCGTGATGTCGTCATGGAGGAGTGGAAGAGGACTCCATGGCATCCTGTGAAGTTCTGGTGAACTCCATGCCCAAGAGGGTTAAGGCAGTGCTGGAAAATAATGGTGGCCACACAAAATATTGACACTTTGGGTCCAATTTTGAAATTTCACTTACGGGTGTACTCACTTTTGTTGCCAGTGGTTTAGACATTCATGGCTGTGTGTTGAGTTATTTTGAGGGGACAGCAAATGTACACTGTTATACAAGCTGTACACTCACTACTTTACATTGTAGCAAAGTGTAATTTCTTCAGTGTTGTCACATGAAAAGATATAATAAAATATTTACAAAAATG
>BLSH010201087.1:589835-611773 GCA_018402905.1 Glandirana rugosa
CCCCCCCCCCCCCCCCCCCGAAACTTTTTTAAACATATTTGTCGATCCTGCTGTTATTTTTCAACTTCCTTTAGTAGACCAAGCTGTAAAGCAAAAGTGCCATTTAGAGGGTTGAGAGAAACCATATAACACTGACAGGGGTGCTTACAATGGTCAAATTTTATTCATTTAGTTAAAACTTTTATTCCAAAAGGAGAAAAAACTGTTTCTGTGACTGCTTTAAAAATGTTAGCTGGAGATTTATTTTGTTAATAACTTACGTAAAGTCCATCTGAGTCCATCTAACAGTGCCCTTACCAGGCAGTACTGCCGTTCAAGCGTAAAAGACAGGAAATGTGTTACTGGCTGAATCACAAGATGAAAGTGAAGGAAAATAAATAAATAAATGGAGCCACCGCATCTAAGGATTGGTAAGCTGCAATATATATATATATATATATATATATATATATATATATACAGTATATATATATAAAAATATATATATACAGTATATATATATATATATATATATATATATACACACAGTATATATATATAGTTGCTTTTGAATTTAATACCATTTTAATTCAAAGGGAAAATTTTGATCATAATGATTGTACACTGGATCAAAAAAAAACATGCATGATACGCTGAAAGCAGATACTCATAAACACTACTGACAACCCTTACTGAATCTAAAAAACTAGATGTAAAAGTGATGCATGTGTGGGCGGCATTGTGGAAAATCAGCACTACGAGAGAACACAAAAGAGACAGAACTACTCTAGTAGTAAACAAAGAGGCATAGCTTCTAAAAGTACTGTTTTGTGTTTGAGTACAAAACTGTCAAGAAAAATGTGATACCAGCCATTTTGCATATTAATATAAGAAGCACTGCTCTTTTTTTTTAAGGTAAATTTCATGACAGCCATAGACAGCTGTTGCACATACAATAAAACATACACAAAGTGCACGGTGGAAAAACCCAGAAGTAGCCACAGAAGGTTGATCATGAATCACTGCACAGCTGCAAGCACCCCAGCATGTGTATAGCACAATGATCAGTGTGTTAGCCAGGCTGAGGTCAAAAACCGTACAAACACCAAGCAGATTGTAAAACCAAAGGGATGTAGAATAGGTACATAACAGTTAGTAAAAAGGGGAACTCGGAAAAGAAAGCAGCTTCTGATAAGCTATTGTGAGCAGACGGTTATTTTCTTTTGTCTGTAGCACATAGAAGATAATCACTTTACGTTCAGTGGCTCGGATATTTCATGACGTTGAAGTCAATCTGGCAAAGCCAGCCTACTTCTATGTCTGCTCTTTTCCAACAACCCCCACTTACCCTCATTTAATAACAGAAGATAGTTATACGGGGCTTATTTAATAAGGAGCCATCAGCTTCCATTGGTTTCCAACACAACAATAAAAAACATTTTCTGATTGGCCACTGTAGCCATTATTAGCTTTCCTTTGTCCCTTAAAAAAGAATGGTGGTATATCAAACTCTTGAAAGGTGATGTATTAAACAAATGGCATAGCTCTCTGCTATAAATAATCATTGGCCATAAGTTCATTCCTCTCTTTGTTCCAAAATGGCAGCTGTTTATTGCTGGTATTAATTGAAGGTCATGCAGTTATCTATACATACGTGATTGCATATAGGCCTCATTTTCTTTAAGTGCAAGCGTGTAATTGCTAAACAATATTATCGAGGTCGGTAGACCAACCTACTAAACATTAGCACTATGTCATAAATGTACAGTACACTGGGCTGTTAAATAGGATGATATTGAGCTGCTGCGTCTCTGCTTACAAGCTGCCAGGTTTAAAGCTGCCCCCTCCTCCCTCCAACAGATTTCTGAAGCTGCTATGTAAGCAGAAACATTCCTTCCTTCCCTCCGAGTTTGCTGTGTTACTAAGACAAAGTACATTCCCCCCTCACCTATGTATCCTCCAGTCTCCTCCCCAACTTCTACAGCTTCCCATTACTCCCCCACACACCTCACACAACATAAACACTAGTGCAAGACATGCAATGAAAAGACTTGCTGAGGCGGAAAACTCTGCTGAGCATATTAGCACTGCTCTGGCTTAGCTGGAGTACAGTTCTTTAATCTCCATGAATTTCACTTCCACTTCTACTAATAATAACCATCTACACAATTTTCACAGTGTACATACAGCTATACAGACTACTATGCTGTACTAATAATAAATAACAACCATATACAGCTTTATTCACAAAGTTATACCACTAATATTACTATACAATGTTATTTACAAAGTGCACAGAGACATATATACTACTACTAATAATAATAACCACATACAGCTTTATTCACAAAGTGCACAGAGCAATACACACTACTACGCTGTACTAATAATAATAACAACCATGTACAGATTTATTCACAAAGTAATACTACTAATATTACCCACAGTGTTATTTACAAAGTGCACAGAGACATAAATACTACTACTACTACTAATAATAATAATAACCATATACAGCTTTATTCACAAAGTGCACAGAGCGATACATATACTACACTGTACTAATAATAATAACCATGTGCAGCTTTATTCACAAAGTAATACTACTAATATTACCCACAGTGTTATTTACAAAGTGCACAGAGACATAAATACTACTACAACTACTACTAATAATAATAACCATATACAGCTTTATTCACAAAGTGCACAGAGCAATATATACTACTACGCTGTACTAATAATAATAACCATGTACAGCTTTATTCACAAAGTAATGCTACTAATATTACCCACAGTGTTATTTACAAAGTGCACAGAGACATAAATACTACTACAACTACTAATAATAATAATAACCATATACAGCTTTATTCACAAAGTGCACAGAGCGATATATACTACTACGCTGTACTAATAATAATAACCATATACTGCTTTATTCACAAAGTGCACAGAGCAATACATACTACTACGCTGTTCTAATAATAATAACCATATACAGCTTTATTCACAAAGTGCACAGAGCAATACATACTACTACGCTGTACTAATAATAACCATATACAGCTTTATTCACAAAGTGCACAGAGCAATACATGCTACTACGCTGTACTAATAATAATAACCATATACAGCTTTATTCACAAAGTGCACAGAGCAATACATACTACTACGCTGTACTAATAATAATAACCATGTACAGCTTTATTCACAAAGTGCACAGAGCAATACATGCTACTATGCTGTACTAATAATAATAACCATATACAGCTTTATTCACAAAGTGCACAGAGCAATACATACTACTACGCTGTACTAATAATAATAACCATATGCAGCTTTATTCACAAAGTACACAGAACAATACATCCTTATATTACTATACAGTGTTAATTACAAAGTGCACAGAGAAATAAATAAAACTACTACTAATAATAATAACCTTATACAGATTTTTCATAAAGTACACAGAGTAATACATCCTACTACTAATTACTATACAGTGTTATTTACAAAGTGCACAGAGAAATAAATAACGCTACCCCTAATAATAATAACCATATACAGCTTTATTTACAAAGTTTACAAAGCAATACATACTACTACTAATATTACTATATCAAAGTGCACACAGAAATAAATACTACTACTAATAATAATAATAACCATATACAGATTTATTCACAACGTGCACAAAACAATACATACTACTACTACTGCTAATATTACTATACAGTGTTATTTACAAAGTGCACAAAGAAATAAATACTAATAATAATAATAATAATAATAACCATATACAGCTTTATTCACAAAGTTCACAGAGCGATACATACTACTATTACTATTACTACTACTACTAATATTCCTATACAGTGCTATTTACAAAGTGCACAGAGAAATACATACTACTACTAATTATAATAAGCATTTACAGATTTTTCATAAAGAACATAGAGCTATACATACTACTACGCTGTATTAATAATAATAGCCATATACAGCTTTATTCACAAAGTACACAGAGCAATAGACCCTACTACTAATATTACTATACAGTGTTATTTACAAAGTACACAGAGAAATAAATACTGCTACCCCTAATAATAATAACCATATACAGCTTTAGTCACAAAGTACACAAAGCAATACCTACTACTACTAATATTACTATATAGTGTTATTTACAAAGTGCACAGAGAAATAAATACTACTACTACTACTAATAATAACAATAATACTAATAACCATATAGAGCTTTAATCACAAAGTACACAGAGCAATACATACTACTACTAATATTACTATATAGTGTTATTTACAAAGTGCACAGAGAAATAAATACTACTAATAATAATAATAATAATACGAATAACCATATAGAGCTTTAATCACAAAGTACACAGAGCAATACATACTACTACTAATATTACTATACAGTGCTATTTAAAAAGTGCACAAAGAAATATATACTACTACTAATAATAATAATAATCATATACACCTTTATTCACAAACTGCACACAGCAACACATTCTACTACTACTACTAATATTACTATACAGTGTTATTTACAAAGTGCACAGAGAAATAAATACTAATAATAATAATAATAACCATATACAGATTTTTCACAGAGAACATAGAGCTATATATACTACTACGCTGTACTAATAATAATAACTATATACAGCCTTATTCACAAAGTACACAGAGCAATACACCCTACTACTAATATTACTATACAGTGTTATTTGCAAAGTGCACAGAGAAATAAATACTACTATTACTAATAATCATAAACATATACAACTTTATTCACAAAGTGCACAGAGCAATACATACTACTATGCTGTACTAATAATAATAAATATGTACAGCTTTATTCACAAAATACACAAAGCAATACATACTACTACTAATATTACTATACAGTGTTATTTATAAAATGCACAGAGAAATAAATACTACTACTAATAATCAGGAATGAGCCGAACACCCCCCGGTTCAGTTCGCATCAGAACATGCGAACAGACAAAAAGTTCAGGGCGAACATCCGAACACCATTAAAGTCTATGGGACCCGAACATGAAAAATGAACATGACAGTTCTTTTATAAGAAGGGGCGGGGCCACCATGACGTAAATGGGTGACCCGCCCCCTCTGACATCACATGACGTCAGAAGGGGAGGGTTCACTCAGTTACATCACTGGGTGGCCCCGCCCCTTCTTATAAAGATACTGTCATCGCGAAGACCGCCCATTCGGGAAGACGCTGCAGGGGCCGGACTGCACCAGTGGAGAGAGTGGTGGCGGGGAAAGAAGATCAATATGAAGATGAAAATTGAAGATTGAAGACAAAAAAAGGAAGCAAGAAGACTAAAAGAAGAAGAAGACCAGAAGAAGGAGCAGGCCAGGAGAAGATGGAAGAAGAAAGAAGAAAGAGCTGTAATACAAAATAAAGGACTTGTCAAAACTGCCTATTGTTTTTTTTTTTACACTACACTCCTTTTTTGGTGAATGGGTAGGAGTACAAAGTACCCCAAACCTATTCACATAGGGGGGGTCTGGATCTGGGGGGCCCCTTATTAAAGGGGGCTTCCAGATTCTGATAAGCCCCCTGCCCGCAGACCCCCACAACCACTGACCAGGGCTGTGAGGATGAGGCCCTTCTCCCCATCAACATGGGGACAAGGTGCTTTGGGGGAGACCTCAAAGCATTCTCCCCATGTTGAGTGCACGTGGCCTGGTATGGTTCGGAGGGGGGGCGCTCACTCGTCCCCACCCCCTCCTGCTATGCAAGGGCTGCATGCTCAAATAAGGGTCTGGTTTGGATTTTGGGGGTGACTCCATGCCATTTTTTTGAAAAATTTGGTGTGGGGTTCCCCTTAAAATCCATACAAGACCTGAAGGGCCTGGTTTGGATTTTGGGGGGGACCCCACATCATTTTTTTTAATTTAGCACGGGGTTCCCCTTAAATACCATACCAGACCTGAAGGGTCTGGTTTGGATTTTGGGGGGTCACGCACGTCATTTTTTTTTACATTTTTGCGCGGGCCATGCTGTTGTAAATTACTTAAAAAATTGTGATAACAATCCCCCAGTCAAACAGGTGGCGAAAAAATGGGCCTTGTGTGTTGGCGGTGCCAGAACACTGTAACCCCTTGCAGTTACTCTTGTTGGATGGAGGAACTGGGTCTGAAGTTGTAAGTTAGTTTACAAATTGTGACGAAAGCCACCAGTCAAACAGGTGGCCAAAAATTGGGCCTTGTGTGTTGGCAGTGCTAGAACACTGTAACCCCTTGCAGTTACTCTTGTTGGACGAAGGAACTGGACCTGATGTTGTCAATTAGTTTAAAAATTGTTATGGCATGCCCCTGTAAATCAGGTGCAGAAAAATTGGGCCTTGGGTGTTGGTGATGCCCTAAATACAACATATAGTTCTAGATTATGGACAGGAGGAATAGGAGCAGTGGCAGTCTTCAAGATCCCTAGCAAAATGAATCAGTTGCATTAGCATCAGTGGCTTGATAGCTGCTGATCCAGGACTGATTCATTTTTATAAATGTGAGCCTATTAACCACTTCCTTACAGGACACTTACACCCCCTTCCTTACCAGACCAATTTTAAGCTTTCAGCACTCTCACACTTTAAATGACAATTACTCAGTCATGCTACACTGTACACAAACAAAATTTTTATCATTTTTTCTCACAAATAGAGATTTCTTTTGGTGGTATATAATCACTGCTGGGTTTTTTATTTTTTTTCAATATAAGTGAAAAAGTAGCGAAAATTTAGAAAAAAAAACACTTTTTTTTAGTTTGTATTGAAAAATTTTGCAAAAAAGTATTTTTTCTTCATAAATTTGGGCGATAATTTATACTGCTACATATCTTTGGTAAAAATAACCCAAATGAGTGGATATTATTTATTCTCTGTGAAAGTTATAGAGTCTACAAGCTATGGTGCAAATCATTGAAAATTAATCACACCTGATGTACTGACCACCTATCTCATTTCTTGAGACCCTAACAAGCCAGGAAAGTACAAATACCCCCCAAATGACCCCTTTTTGGAAAGTAGACATTCCAAGGTTTTTCGTAAGGGGCATGGTGAGTTTTTTGAAGTTGTAATTTTTTCCCACAATTCTTTGTAAAATGAAGAATTTTTTTTTTTTTTTTTACACAAAATTGTTAAACAACAAGTTATTTCTCACACACAGCATATGCATACTTGCAATGACACCCCAAAATACATTCTGCTACTCCTCCTGAGTATGGTGATACCCCATGTGTGAGACCTTTACACAGCCTGGCCACATACAAAGGCCTAACATTGAAGTAGCACCTTCAGGCGTTCTACGAGCATAAATTACACATCTCATTTCTTAGCCACCTATTACACTTTTGAAGGCCCTGGAACACCAGGACAATGGAATTGACCACAAAATGACCCCATTTTGGAAAGCAAACACCCTAACTTATAATTTATGAGGCATTATGAGTCTTTTGAATGGTTCATTTTTTTCCAGAAGTTGTTGGAAAATGTGGGGAAAAAAATGAAAATGCATTTTTTTAACACAAAGTTGACCATTTATACAATATTTCCAACACATAGCATGTACATAGCAAAAATGACACCCCAAAATACATTCTGCTACTCCTCCTGAGTATGGCGATACCACATGTGTGAGACTTTTACACAGCCTGGCCATATACACAAGCCCAACATTGAAGTAGCACCTTTAGGCGTTCTACGAACATAAATTACACATCACATTTCTCAACCACCTATTACATTTTTGAAGGCCCTGAAGCAACAGGACAATGGATTTTTCCACAAAATGACCCCATTTTGGAAAGTAAACACCCCAACATATAATCTATAAGGCATAGTGAGTCTTTTGAACATGTCATTTTTTTCCAGAAGTTTTTATAAAATGTGGAAAAAAAATGAAAACGCATTTTTTTACACAAAGCTGTCCATTTATAAGATATTTACAACACATAGCATGTACATAGCAAAAATGACACCACAAAACACATTCTGCTACTCCTCCTGAGTATGACGATACCACATGTGTGAGACTTTTACACAGCCTGGCCACATACAGAGCCCAACAATGAAGCAGCACCTTTAGGCGTTTTATGAGCATAAATTACACATCTCATTTCTCAACCACCTATTACACTTTTGAAGGCCCTGGAGCACCAGGACAATGGAATTGCCCACAAAATGACCCCATTTTGGAAAGCAAACACCCCAAGGTATATTATATGAGGCATTATGAGTCTTTTGTACGGTTAAGTCTTTGAAAAACACGGAAAGAAGATAAAAACTCTATTTTTTACACAAAGTGGTCAATTTATAAGATATTTCTAACACATAGCATGTACATAGCAACAATTGCACCCCAAAATACATTCTGCTGTTCGTCCCGAGTATGGCGATACCACATGTGTGAGACGTTTACACAGCCTGGCCACATAGAGAGGTCCAACATGCAGGGAGCACCATCATGCGTTCTAGGAGCATAAATTACACATAAAATATCCTAATGACCTATTACACTTTTGAAGGTCCTGGAGCACCAGGACAGTGGAATTACCCACAAAATGACCCCATTTTGAAAAGCAAACACCCCAATGTATATTTCATGAGGCATTATGAGTCTTTTGTACGGTTCATTTTTTTCCACAAGTCTTCGGAAAACGTGGAAAGAAAATGAAAACGTATTTTTTTTTACACAAAGTTGTCAATTTATATGATATTTCTAACACATAGCTTGTACATAGCAAAAACGACCCCCCAAAATATATTCTACTACTCGTCCCGAGTATGGCGATACCACATGTGTGAGACTTTTACACAGCCCGGCCACATAGAGAGGTCCAACATTGAAGTAGTACCTTCAGGCGTTCTAGGAGCATAAATTACACATCTAATTTCATTCCTACCTATCACAATTTTGAAGGTCCTGGAGCACAAGGACAGTGGAATTACCCACAAAATTACCCCATTTTGGAAAGCAAAGACCCCAATGTATATTTTATGAGGCGTGGGCTGCAGATAGGTACTCGGGTACTCTTTTGGGCTGTAGATAGGTACTCGGGTACTCTGATGGATTAGTAAAAGGTACTCAGGTACTCTGATGGGCTGGTAAAAGGTACTCGGGTACTCTGATGGACTGGTAAAAAGTTCTTGGGTACTCTGATGGGCTGGTGACAGGTACTCGGGTACTCAGATGGTCTGGTGCCAGGTACTTGGGTACTCAGATGGTCTGGTGCGAGGTACTTGGGTACTCAGATGGGCTAGTGACAGGCACTCGGTTACTCAGATGGGCTAGTGACGGGTACTTGGGTACTCAGATGGGCTAGTGACAGGTACTAGGGTACTCAGATGGGCTAGTGACAGGTACTCAGATGGGCTGGTGACCGGTACTCGGGAACTCTGATGAGCTGGTGACAGGTACTCAGGTACTCAGAAGGGATGGTGACAGGTACTCGGGTACTCTGATGGGTTGGTGACAAGTACTCGGGTTCTCTGATGGGCTGGTGACAGATACTCGGGTACTGTGATGGGCTGGTGACAGGTACTCAGGTACTGTGATGGGCAGGTGACAGGTACTTGGGTACTTAGATGGGTTGGTGACAGGTACTTGGGTACTCTAATGGGCTGGTGACAGGTACTTGAGTACTCTGATGGGCTGGTGACAAGTACTCAGGTATTCTCATGGGCTGGTGACAGGTACTCGGGTACTCAGATGGGTTGATGACAGGTACTCGGGTACTGTGATGGGCTGGTGACAGGTACTCGGGTACGGTGATGGGCTGGTGACAGGTACTCGGGTACTCAGATGGGCTGGTGACAGGTACTCGGGTACTCTGATGGGTTGATGACAGGTACTCGGGTACACTGATGGGCTGGTGACAAGTACAGGGGTACTCTGATGGGCTGGTGACAGGTACTCGGGTACTCTGATGGGTTGATGATGGGTACTCTGATGGTCCAGTGACAGGTACTTGGGTACTCTGATGGGCAGGTGGCAGGTACTCTGATGGTCTGGTGACAGGTACTCGGGTACTCTGATGGGCAGGTGACAGGTAATCTGTACTTTGATGGGCAGGTGACGGGTACTCGGGTACTCATATGGGCAGGTGACAGGTACTCGGGTACTTTGATGGGCAGGTGACAGGTACTCGGGTACTTTGATGGGCAGGTGACAGGTACTCTGATGGGCAGGTAACAGGTACTCTGATGGGCAGGTGACAGGTACTCGGGTACTCTGATGGGCAGGTGACAGGTACTCGGGTACTCTGATGGGCAGGTGACAGGTAGACGGGTAATCTGATGGACAGGTGACAGGTACTCGGGTACTTTTATGGGCAGGTGACAGGTACTCTGATGGGCAGATGACAGGTACTCAGGTACTTTTATGGGCAGGTGACAGGTACTCGGGTACTTTGATGGACAGGTGACAGGTACTCAGGTACTTTGATGGGCAGGTGACAGGTACTCTGATGGGCTGTGACAGGTACTTTGATTGGGTGGTGACAGGTCCTCTTTATTGGAAGGGGGGGCAATCAGTGTGCTTGGTGCTGACAGTAAGCGGTAACGAGCTGTTACCGCTATCTCCTCCTCACACACGATCGGTATGTGAAGAGGAGAACCCGGTAACAGCTCGTTACCGCAGATTCCCGTTATTTTGTGACTGGCTGTGATTGGAGACAGCCGTCACGTGGTAAAGAGGCAATATTATTGGCTCTTTACCATGATCGGGGTTGGGCTTTGTCCGAGGGACAAGCCCGCCCCCCGATCGCCGCGCTGCACACCTCCGGGGGCGCGCACGAGCGGCGTGCACGCCGCTCTGTCACTGTTGTTGTTAGTGACCGGCTGTGATAGGACACAGCCGGTCACGTGGTAAAGAGCCAATTTTATTGGCTCGTTACCCCATCACGGAAGGCCGGGGTCCCGAGGGACACGGGCGGTCCCCGATCGCCGCGATGCGGGCCCCTGGGGCCCCGCAAAGCGGCGAAAACAAGTGGACATCATATGACTTCTACTTAGCATGGGGAGTGCACCTTGCTGACGTATAATTACTATACGCCGGTAAGGAAGTGGTTAACCAAGTCTGTGGACAGGCGCACCCTTTGATTGGTTACGGACCCTCCAGCAGCACTAAATGTCCATTCAGAAAGAACGCTGGATGCAGGACAGGCCAGTAGCTCAGTTGCATATTGAGCAAGTTCCGGCCAGTGGTCCATCCTCAAGACCCAGTAACTAAGTGGATGCTCAGTTGGAAATGTCCCCAAGTCTGCTCTTGCCCCTATATATTCCTGCACCATATAATGCTGATGCTGACAATGGTTGCTTGAGGCCTGGGTGCTGAGGACTGACATTTTTTTTAAAGGCATCACTCAGCCAGCCACCTTCTCCACCACTCTGCCTCTGAACGACAGAAGCAACAGAAACACATTGTCCAGGGCCAGCAGCAGGACAAGGTAAACTCCCAGGGTGTTCAAAGGCATTGCACAAACTTTTCTTCAAGGTATCCTGAAGATGATTCATCCTCTGCACCCTCTGCGCAGGCAGGATGAGTTCTGCAACTTTACCCTTGTAACGTAGATCAAGAAGGGTTGCCAGCCAGTAATGATCCCTCTCCTTGATACCACGAATCCTAGGGCCTTTTCGCAGGCTTTTCAGAATCAGAGAGCCCATGCAGCGTAAGTTTGAGGAGGCATGAGTGTCCTCTGGGTCACTGAGGATGACATTATCAGCAACTCCCTCCTCCCAGCCCCGTACAACTCCTTAGGTTTCTGGGGCCTGAAAGCCATGATCCCTTGAAGACTACTGCGTATTATACGCCACATTCATGCTGACACAATCCTCCTCCTCCTCCCGTGTGTTTGGTGGCTCTGCAGGAATGCTCTTTGCATAAAGGGGGCCTTGAAAGGAAAGGAAGTCCTCCTCTTCCTCCCTCTGTTCTGCCTCAAGTGCCCTGTCCATGATTGCACGAAGCGTGTGCTCCAGAAGGAATATTAGGGGACAGGGTCACTGATGCATGCGTTGTCGCTGCTCACCATCCTTGTGGCCTCCTCAAATGGTGACAGGACAATGCATGCATCCTTGATCATTAGCCATGATGTGGCGAAAAAAAGCCAAGCTTCCCTGAGCCTGTCCTGGTGCCATGCTCACAGAGGTACTCATTGATGGCCCTCTGCTGTGCGTGCAGTCGCTGCAGCATTGCCAATGTTGAGTTCCACCTGGTGGGCATGTCTCAAATGAGGTAGCTGTTGGGCAGGTTGAATTCCCGCTGGATGTCAGCCAGCCGGGCACTGGCATTGTATGAACGCCAGAAATGACCACAGACTTTTCTGGCCTGCCTCAGGATATCTGGTAAGCCTGGGTACCTGATCAAGAAATGCTGCACCACCAAATTCAAGACGTGTGCCAAGCATGGAACATGTGTCAATTGTCCCAGATGGAGGGCAGAGAGAAGGTTGGTGCCATTGTCGCATACAACCATTGCTGGCTCAAGCTGCCGTGGCGTCAACCACCTCTGAGACTGCCCCCACAGAGCTGAAAGAATCTCTTCCCCAGTGTGGCTCCTGTCCCCAAAGCAGACTAACTCAAGCACCGCATGGCATCTTTTAGCCTGACTGCTAGCATAGCCCCTTGAACGCTTAGGGAGCACTGCAGGTTTAGAGGACAATTCTGCATAAGAGGCCACAGAGGTAAAAGAAGAGGAGGGGGTGGAGGAGGAGGCGGATGTGGAAAAATCACCACCAGCTTTTTGGAGGCGTGGTGGCGGAACTATTTCCAAAACTGAACCCTGTACTGCATCCTTCCCAGCTACCAGTAGAGTTACCCAGTGCGCCGCGAAGGAAAGGTAACGTCCCTGACCATGCCTGCTGGACCATGAGTCAGTGGTAATATGAACCCTGCTGCTGACCGCACTGTTCAACGAGGCCAAAACATTGCCTTCCACATGACGGTAGAGAGCTGGAATGGTCTTACGTGAAAAGAAATCTCTTTTGGGAACATGCCACTGTGGGACAGCACATTCCACAAATTCATGAAAGGGCGCAGAGTCTACCAGCTGAAAAGGCAGCCGTTGGAGTGCTAGCAATTTGGCCAAGCTAGCATTAAGACGCTGAGCATGTGGATGGCTGGGACTGTATTTCTTTTTATGGTTCAGCAACTTTGGTAGTGATATTTGCCTGCTGAATTCACCTGGTGGTGTACTGCTAGCAGATTGCTGGCTGCAAGTACTAGTTGTGGCACGCATTGCTACACTTTCATTCCTCTCAGTGCAGGTTTTGGAGAGGACTGCAGATATAGTAGAGGTTGAGATCCCAGATGAGGAGCAAGGAGGAGTCCGCCTTGTTTTCTGGTGTGGGTTCTTCAGGTACTCTTGCCAACGGACTGCATGGCTGGTCATCATATGTCTTGTCAAGACAGTAGTGCCCAAGCGGCTGGAGTCCTGGCTGCGCTTGACCCGCTTCAGACCTAGATTGCAAATGGCAACGGTGCAATATACTGCACATGTGATGAAAAATGCCCACACCAAAGAAATTTTGGAAGTCGGCGGGAAGATAGCAGCGCCCTGCACCTGTGGAGCTCTGTGGGCTGATGCCCTTAAGCTGGCCCCTGGAGGACATCCTGCCTTGTTGGAGTTGGGCCTCCTCCTCACTTTCCTCCTCTCTTCTCTCAGGCACCCAAGTACGGTCCGTGTCCTCATCATCCCTTCCCTCCTCGTCACTGGAGCAAACTTGGCAGTATGCTGCAGCTGGGGAACATGACTGCTAGTTTCTTGTCCTTTTGAGACACCCCCTGTCTCTAGGCTCACGCTACTCCCTTCCTCAATCTGGGAACCAAAATTGGAGCCTTCAAACTGCTGCGCATCCTCCATGAGCATGTAACCGACACTATGGTCGTACAACTCAGATGACTCCTCTGTGCATGATGGTCGGGCGACAGAAGGAGTAACTGTGGACAAGGATCCAGTGGAATAGGCTGTTTTGCCAGATGCGCTGGAAGGCAAACTTGTACGAGCCTGGGTGAAGAGGATGAGGAGGATGAAGACGGCTTTGTTATCCACTCCACCAACTCTTCTGCATGTTGTGGCTCAATAGCACATCCAACAGCAGAAAAAAAGGACAAGCGTGACCCGCCTGCAGAGGATGCACCACGTCCGCCACCTTTCACTGAAGACACAAAGGCTGCTTGCCCTCTTTTAGTGGCCTGGGAGCGTCTGCCTCTCCTTTGAGGCCTTCCTGACATGATGTTTTTTTTTTTTTTTTAGCACCGCACTACACTGTACTATATCCACTTAAGGACCGGAAGGATTTCCAGCTTTAGGACCGGAGCCCTTTTTGCGATTCGGCGCTGCGTCGCTTTAACTGACAATTGCGCGGTCGTGCGACATTGTACCCAAACGAAATTTGCGTCCTTTTTTTCCCACAAACAGAGCTTTCTTTTGGTGGTATTTGATCACCGCTGCGTCATTTCTGATCGCCGCTATAAACAAAAGAAGAGCGACAATTTTGCAAAAAAAAAACAAATTTCTTACTTTTTGCTAAAATACAAATCCAAAAAAAATCTATAAAAAAACATTTTTTTTCACCGTTTTTGGCCGATTTATATTCTTCATCATATTTGCGATAAAAAAAATCGCAATCGGCGTTTATTGATTGGTTTGCGCAAAAGTGGTCGCGTTTATGGATGATGAGAATTCATTTTTGGGGTTTTTATTTATTTATTTTTTTTACTAATAATGGCGGCGATCTGCGATTTTTAGCGGTACTGTGATATTTCAGCGGACATGTCGGAACATTTTGACACTTTTTTGGGACCATTGGCATTTATACAGCGATCAGTGCTTTAAAAATGCACTGATTACTGTGTAAATGCCATTGGTAGTGAAGGGGTTAACCTGCAGGGGGCGCTCTAAGGGTTAACTATGTTCCCTGGGCGTGTTCTAACTGTAGGGGGACTGCACTATCTGGGGAAGGGAAGTGGTCACAACCTTCACGTACAGGAAGGCTGTGATCACAGCCCTTCCCCCTCACACAGAGCGGAGGTCCGTGTTTACTTACACGGACCTCCACTCCTTCACTCCGGGGGGGGCATCGCGGGTGGCCGGCGGCAATCGAAGCCGCCGCACCCGCTCCCTGGCCCTCCCCGGACACAGTGAGTGCGATCTGGCGGCCGCCGTCGTATGACGGCGTTTCGCCTTACAGAGCCACTTTGCCGGCGTCAGATGCCGATCGGCGGTCGGCAAGTGGATATGCCGTACACCCCCGAATGCACCAATATATAGTTTACTGCGTGTATATCTGTATACACTAGACTGTATATATTTGAAGACAACACGCCAAGTAGTGTGCTATATACCGTACACCCCCAAATGCACCGATATATAGTGCACACTCAATACACTGTGTATATATATATATATATATATATATATATGCACACATATATATATACAGTATATATATATATATATATATATATATATATATAATTTTTTTTTTTTTCTATTTTTAACAGTTCTTTTTCAAGCTAGCTATCTAAACTGCCTGTATACAGGAACCTACGCTATCTCTCTACAAGCAACCCCGACACACTATCATAGAGCCGCTGTACGAGCGGCTTTATATAGTGTCAGGTGTGGATGGAGACTGTTGTGCAGTGATTGGCTAAAGGCATCCTGCCTTTAGCCAATCAAAGCTCTCACAGAAGGCCGCTCGCTGATTGGCCAAAGCATGCATTCCTCCGCCATTTTAAAACATTATGGGGCGCGCAAAGGTGCCGAGAACGCCCCATAATGTTCGGGAAAACCCAAACTAACGAACAGGCAATGTTCGGATCAAACAAACCCCATCCCTACTAATAATAATAACCATATGAGTGACGGCTGGTGAAATTTTAGGATGGGGGGCCAGACCCCGTCCTTCATTTTTGATCCATCCCACTTCTCATAAGCCCCACGCCTTATAGATTTCACCCATTGTGTAAGGAGTATAAAGCCCAGCATCACCAGATAGGGGTATACAGCATCACCAGATAGGGGTATATACAGCATCACAGATAGGGGTATATACAGGCATTACTAGATAGCAGTATACAGCATCACCAGAGAGGGGTATATACAGGCATCACCAGATAGCAGTATACAGCATCACTAGATAGGGGTATATACAGCTATCACCAGATAGCGGTATACAGCATCACTAGATAGGGGTATATACAGGCATCACCAGATAGCGGTATACAGCATCACTAGATATGGGTATACAGGCATTACTAGATAGCGGTATACAGCATCACTAGATAGCGGTATATATAGGCATCACCAGATAGTGGTATACAGCATCACTAGATAGGGGTAAACATACATTTGGTCAATCTGGAAACACATCTCACAGACCTGGCTCCTGATTGGCGGGGGGTACTGCAGTGTGAAAATAGCAAAAATTAATTCGCTATGGTCACACAATTGGGTGGGATTGAGGCGCACTCTCTGTGCCCCGAGCACACCCTTTTATGAAGCCTGTTAGAGCCTCCAGCTCTAGTCAGGTGCTTATAAATAGCACCCTCTCCTCCCCCTGCCATGCATAGGAGGGAGGCGGCGCCTGTGCACCCTTAATGCACGGGCCGCCACTAAACCATATACAGCTTTATTCCCACAGTACACAGAGCAATACATATGACTACTACTACTACTAATATTACTATACAGCGTTATTTACAAAATGCACAAAGAAATAAAAACTACTACTAATGATAATACTAATAGCCATATACAGCTTTATTCACAAAGTGCACAGTGCAATACATACTACTACTACTACTAATAATAATAATATTACTATACAGTGTTATTTACAAAGTGCACAGAGAAATAAATACTACTACTACTACTAATAACAACCATATACAGCTTTATTCACAAAGTACACAGAACAATACCTACTACTACCACCACTATTACTATGCAGTGTTATTTACAAAGTGCATAGAGAAATAAATACTACTACTACTAATACTATGATAAGGAAAAAAGGGAGTTTGGGGACTTTATGGATGCAATCTATACACATTCATGAGATAACAACAGTTAAAAGGGAAAAAACCTTTTATTTATGCACACAGACAAAAATGTTTTTTTATATATAAAAACATAACATACAATACATTAGTGTCCATTAGACATGAAGGACACTATATCATGATGTCATTTCACCAGAAGGCCTCTTCAGAAAATGGTGCGATATCATAGCTACAAACAAACAAAGAAGCACATGTCAAAAATAATTATACACAAAATTAAATTTGTGTATTAATAATTTTGTGTATAATTATTTTTGACATGTGCTTCTTTGTTTGTTTAGTAGCTATGATATCACACCATTTTCTGAAGAAGCCTTCTGGCTTGACCACATATTCACTATATACTACTAAAACTACTAATACATTATACAATGTATATATTATATATAATAAATAATATACAGTTTTATACAAAAAGCATTAAATACTACAACTTCAAACACACAGCTTTATTAGAATTACAAATATTTATTATTACTATACAGGATTTATATATCGTTGACAGTTTATGCAGGGCTTATATCAACAAAATATATCTACTAATAATAACAATAAACAACATTATAAAGTATAAATAGCAATAAGTAATCCTATTGCTAAGGCTCCATGCACACTGGACACTATAGGGCTCTTTAAGCGTCGGGCAGGAGACGCTGCTTACAAAACGTTCTTTTGCAGTGTTTTGTAAGCAGCGTTTACCGGCGTTTATCGGCGACTGCGTTTTTTGGCGTTTTTTTTTTCTTCATTGGCTTCCATTGACTGCAAAAAATGCCAGATGCCGATAAACCAGCGTTCACCAGTGTTTACCGGCGTCTGCATTTTTTGTGGTCAGGAGAACGACTTTCGAACGCCAATTCAGGGTGTTCAGATAACAGCCCAAAAACGCCACTGCTGATAAAAGACAATAAACGACCATGTGTGCATGGACACATAGGATAAAATAAAGGGGCGTTTTTGGGCTGTTAAAAAAAAACGCCAAAACGACCAAAAACGGTAGTTTTTCAGATACAGTATGCCTGGAGCCTTATAGGAATTTACAGCTTCCTACAAAGAGCTTTAAAAACTACAGTTGCAAAAATATACAACGTTATGTATAACTACAAAGAGAAAAATAATACTTCTACTAATAACATAACAATCTTATTTGTAAGGTGCAAAGAGCAATACATAAAATTACTTCTAATATACAGCTTTAAATAAATAGCATTACTACTACAGCTGCAAACATAATATACAACTTATTCATAAGGTTAAAAATAGACAAATACATCTTCTACTACTAATAATAAACAATTTTATTTATAAATTACAAAGAGCAATAAATAATACTACTACTACTACTACTAATTAATTTATTTTCTAAGTACAAAGAGCAATAAATACTACTACTGGTAGTATTAAACAACTTTTATGGAAAGGGATTAAATACTAGAACTGCAACAGTCAATATACAACTTTATTCATAAAGTACAAAAGGAAAAAAATACATCTTCTTCTAATAATAAAAATAATGAGCAATTGTATTTTTTATGTACATAGAGTAATAAATACCTACAATAATAATAATAATAATAATATACAACTTTATTCATCAAATACAAATAGCAATACATACTACAACTTCAAATAACAATGTACAGCTTTATTTATTAAAGTACAAAGAGTAATTTATACTGTTACCACTAATAATAATAATATATAGCCTTGTTTATAAAGCATAAGGAGCACTAAATACTGCTACTAACAATATTCATATTTATTCATAATTCAGTAGGGTACAGCAAATAGCTAGAAACCTTAAAAATCATAGGTTCTATAATCTTAACACAATGGGGTTGATTTGCTAAAGGCAAACAGACTGTGCACTTTTGAAAGTGCAGTTGCTCCAGGGCTTAGTAAATGAGCAATTGCTGTTGATTTCCATCATCCAATCATGTTCAAAACAAAATATAGTTTTTTTTTTACATTTTTCCTTGCATGTGATTGGGTGTTCTGTGTAAAGTGAAGCCTTACCTTATTTACTAAGCTCTGGAGCTGCTGCACTTGCAGTTTCAATAGTGCACAGTCTAGTTGACTTTAATAAATTAACCCCACTGTATGAAAAGCTGGTTGCTGTGGTTTACATTGCTCTGCAAACTCTCTTTGCACTGCCTGAAATAGTTTTACTGTCATGAAGACAACAAAGTTTCAATACTTACAGTATAAAGGATTGGAAATGTTATTTTGTGGCATTGCAGGATTGATGATGGGATAATGGATGAGCTGAGCTCCCATTAGAATAGTCTTGGCTAGCACCATGATAAAAATAGACATTAATTAATGCATGTATAAAATCTTAAAGCCCAGTTTTTTTTTGCCTTTCTTAGAAGTGAAAATTGTCTGTGACATAGTAAATTTCATATAGTTACTTACTTTGTGTTTATGCAATTACTTTGTATTCGTTTTGTAACTTGTCCCTTTATGATCCTACGGTAAGAGACAATGAAAAGTATGGAGTGGGTGTAAGAAAGTGTTGGGTTTTATGACCCACTCTTTCCCTTTACGACATGCAGACATGTATGAGCTGGCCTAGGACTCTTTACATGTCAGTCTATCTTTACTCCACCACCATAGCAGCTCCTGCATGCTGTAGAAGAGCAATTCTCCTTACTAATAAGAAAAGTCAGAAGGCATCTCATACTATTTAGTAATAGTCTATAATCCCAAAGTCCTGCTCTTGCCATTATTTACTGATTCCTTTTACTGCAGCCTTATGGTTTATACAACACCAACCACCACATACACAATGCCTTTATTTGCTGCCGTGAACATGGTTGTTAATTCATCTACGTTTCTACGATGCATCTTTTCATTGGTGCTGCACAACTTTTTGTGCTGTTTTTATTAACCTCCCTTGCGGTATGATTATGCCAGATTTTTGCGTCTCAAATCGGTACATTGTTTTGCATGGAAATTTGGCGTTTTATATTGTAGGCATGTAATTCTTAGGAATAACTCACTTAAATCTGTCCAAACAAGAGTCTAGTAGACATCCTGGGTATGATAATATTTGAAACACGAAATCAAAAATTATAATACAATAAATAATTATAAAAAAGCAACAATATAATAATAATACATTTTATTCAATAATGTAATCAAACCAAAAACACTGAAATTTGTCCAAACAAGGGTGCAATATTACGAGTTACTGTAATACTAGACACTGCATATTGATTTGAACTGCTTTTTTTTTTAATTTCAGATGAGATATGGAGATTTATAGACCTGTCATGCCCTATTCCTATTACAAGGGATGTTTACATTCCTTATAATAGGAGTAAAACTGATAAAAAAAATAAAAATAAAAAAGGAAAAAAAAAAGCATCAAAATAGAAAATAAAAATAAAATAAACAATAAAAAAAAATTAAAAGCTCCCCCGTTCCCGCATGCTCGCTTGCAGAAACAAACACATACATAGGTTGCGCCCGCATATGTAAACAGCGTAAACTATTGTTACATTCTGCAAGTGATTCTTATTTACTATCGCTATCTTCTAGCGTTTTTGACGTAGAGGGATGCTTTTTGGATGCCATGGACACTCTCAGTTTTCCAGGCAGAAAGAATGGCAGAAAGAACAGTAAAAGTGCTGGCAGGGCACTGGACAAAGCACTAGGGACACATCTGAGGTGAAATGATTTGATACAGTAATGTAATCTACAGATTACTATGTATTGTATGTGTGTTTGTGTTTACTACTGTTTGAATTTCCCGCTGGCTCCACTGCAGGGAACGGAGCCCAGAACCCTGATACATCAGGCGGATGATCCGGCCGGAGGACACCGCTGAAGGACATTTCAGAATCACAGGGACAGAGTGAGTACATTGGAGGCATTTAACAGTGTAATCCTGAGTGTGGTTCGGGGTTACCACTTTTGGCACTGAAAGTTAACCCTGAGCCACATTCAGGATTACTGCCAGGGAGGTTACTGTTCAGCAGATCTTCCATATTCTTCATGATGGAAGCTAACACAAATCTTAAAGCCTGAAACCAGTTTTGCAACTTTGACACATGTTAGTACACCTGTACTTATCATTGTAAATAATATATCTCAACAAATTCCTAACATGGCACAGCAACAGTATAATTAAAAAAAATTGGGCTTCTAAGCTAGTATCCATGGATAAGGTAAGATGATGTCATGAGTCGCTGGTTCGAATCCCAACCACAACACTATCTGCGTGGAGTTTGCATGTTCTCCCTGTGCCTACGTGGGCTTCCTTCAGGTACTCCGGTTTCCTCCCACGCTCTAAAAACATGCTGGTAGGTTAACTGGCTCCTGTCTAAATTGGCCCTAGTATGTATATGTATGAATATGAGTTAGGGACCTTAGATTGTAAGCTCCTTGAGGGTAGGGATCAATGTGAATGTACAATGTACAGGGAGTGCAGAATTATTAGGCAAGTTGTATTTTTGAGGAATAATTTTATTATTGAACAACAACCATGTTCTCAATGATTCCAAAAACTCATTAATATCAAAGCTGAATATTTTTGGAAGTAGTTTTTAGTTTGTTTTTAGTTGTAGCTATTTTAGGAGGATATCTGTGTGTGCAGGTGACTATTACTGTGCATAATTATTAGGCAACTTAACAAAAAACAAATATATACCCATTTCAATTATTTATTTTCAGCAGTGAAACCAATATAACATCTCAAAATTCACAAATATACATTTCTGACATTCAAAAACAAAACAAAAACAAATCAGTGACCAATATAGCCACCTTTCTTTGCAAGGACACTCAAAAGCCTGCCATCCGTGGATTCTGTCAGTGTTTTGATCTGTTCAC
>BLSH010201087.1:612303-624228 GCA_018402905.1 Glandirana rugosa
CCTGCGAGGTAATTGAAGATACCTCGCTGTCTACAGTCACCACTGTACAGGCGACTGTAGGCTAGGCGATTTAGGTCTACCTACCTTCGGGGAAAAAGGTAGACAGACCACCTAGCCTAACCTACTTTTACCTGTTCGCCTAGTCAAAAGTAGGCTAGGGGGTATCTCCTCTCGCCCCCGAGATTGTCCAGGCAGAGTCGTATCACTCGTCTCTGCCTCGACCGACAGTAGGCGGCAGAGTCGACCCTAATTGCCTAGCTAGGATCGACTCATCGTCTCAGGTAGTTTTACCTGAAGCGATCACACTTTCCTGGGAATCTTTTACGAAAGAAGACGTACGACGTCTGAGTAAATAAATAAAAATTAAATAAATAAAGTCAGTAGGCTTTCGAGCCTATACAGCTTGGAGTAAGACAACATGCATAAAGAGGATGATGTGGTCAAAATACTCATTTGCCTAATAATTCTGCACACAGTGTATATGTAAAGCACTGCGTGAATTGACGGCAAGTGCCTGAAATAAATAAATTAAAAATAAATAAATGAGTCTGCAGCATGCAGAAGAAAGCATTTTCTAAGGGTCCTTTCACACTAGCGAAGTCCATTTTGATGGACTCTGCTACTCAGCTAGGATCGATCCGTTAATCCCAGCTGAGACGGCGGATGACAGCCAGCTCCGTCTCTGCTCACTATGCTGAGACGGACCTGTTAGAGCCCCCGCTCTCCTCTATGGGGGATCGGATGAAAACTGATCCGCTTGTCCATTTTCATCCAATCCGATCCACCAGACAGATGGAAAAAGGGGCTTCCATCCATCTGGATTTAGCGGATCGGATGTCAGCGGACATGTCACCACTGACATCTGTCGCTCCATAGAAGTTAATGGAGCGTCCGTTCAGGTCCGCCGGAAAAACTGACAGGCGGACCTCTGTACATGTGAAAGGGGCCCAAGTCTCACTTCCCTTGGTGATCAGATTGCCTTTTTGTAACTTCGTAGCAACCCCAAGGTGAGAGGCTACAACGGCTGTGTCAGACATTTGTGAACCCAGCGAAGAACTGCACATGTACCAGCATATACATAATCCCGTCATCTCTGAGCCAGCATCTCAGGCCATGACGTAGATGCTGGTACTGTGACCTAAGACAAAATGATGCAATCCTTTTGGAAAGAAAATAAAATAAAAGCATTGTTATAAGTACTGTGATCTCTGAGAGAGGAAATAAATACCTGTAGGAGTCATAATTACACATCACATGGCATGCATTTAACATAAGAAATATTTTTGATGTTGAGTCCTACTTTTAAATCATATACATTAAAAGCAGTTCCAGAAGATGCCAGTGGGTGGTTCTTCCTTCTTTTGAAAGTTCTCCCTCCTCACTAATTCAGCGATCATTTTGTGCTTGTCACTCAATTAATCCTCTGTCACGCAATTTATTTTCTCTTGTTTCTCTCTGGTCTGCCCATAAACTCATGCTCAATCTAGTGAAGTGAGAATGTGATGTGGCATAACTATAGAAGCAGTTAAAATACCCAAATAGTCAAATTATACAGTTCTTCTCCTCTGCTTATTAAAGAGGAGCTCCAGTCCCCCCCCCCCCCAAGAAATTAAGAGTCAGCATCTACAAATACTGTAGCTGCTGACTTTTATTATAAGTACACTTACCTGCTAAAGGATCCAGCGACGTCTTCAACTGGTTGCGGGTGCAGGCAGCGGGCATCTTAGGTAAGGAAAACCGGCAGTGAGGCCTTGTGGCTTTACAGCTGGTTTCCTACTGTGCATGCGTGAGTTGCACTGAGCTTTCTGAATGGTCCCGCTGTCTTCTGTGACTTGTGTATGTCCCAGAAGGCTGCAAGGGGAAGGAGGAGGGGCCGAATATCGTCGTAGATCGCCGCAACAATCTGACCCGGAAGTGGGATTGAGTACCTGTCAAAATCAGGTACCTGCCAAATATGGCAGTGAAGGGGGGTGCAAACAAGCAGAGCTTCCCCTTTTGGGTTGAGCTTGACTTTAATGTATGAGCTATCTGAAGCAACTCTGATGGTGGTTGATAATATATTAAAATAGGCGGCCTTTAACAAAAAAAAAAGAATTAATACACCCTCCCCTCATCTGGTACCTGCTCCCCCTCCCCCCAAAAAAGTGCCAAATATGGCAGTGAAGGGGGGTGCAAACAAGCAGAGCTTCCCCTTTTGGGTGGAGCTCGGCTTTAATGTATGAGCCATCTGAAACAACTCTGATGGTGGTTGAAAATATATTAAAATAGTCTGCCCTTTAAAAAAAAGAGTTAATACACCCTCCCTTCATCTGTCCATGGAACAGTTCTCTGCTGTGTTTAAAGCTGAAGTTTTTTTTTACTACAGCTGCAGTCACATAATTAACCTGTACTGAAGTATGTCCCATGGTTCCTGTAGAAATCTTCTCTCCAGCAGTGCTCAGTCCTCTTCACAGAGCTGAACTTCCTGTGCTGCAGGGGTTAATAGCTTTAGTCCACCATTGAAGTACATTGATGAAGGTCCTCTTTCTGTCTTCTCCTCTATTGACAAAAGTCTGTGCATGATTTTCACAGAATGCAACACAGTATGTGAAAGGAGAAGAGGAAAATGAATGTGAGGATTTTCTCCTTCATTCACGGAGGCAGATGAATGACAGGATCCTCTCCCCATTCATAGACTGTGTTGCGTTGTGTGAAAACAAACGCAAGGGCTTTTGTCAATGCAGGAGAGGACAGAAAAGTGAGGGTGCCTGTGGGATCTTCATCAGTCTGTTTCAATGTCAGACCCAAAGCTATTAAACCCTGCAGTGCCAGAAGTGCAGCACTGTGAAGAGCAGAGCCCTACCATGGGTCCCGCTGGGTCCATTGGACCCGGGCGGAACCTTGAGAGGGGCGGCAAATTGAACCACGGCCACCTCTCCCTTCTCTTCTATTTACCCAGAAAATTGACACCTAAGAATTTTTTCCCCGGCAGTTTTGTGTGCCATTATGACAACTGCCCCCCAGGCCACTCTGCCTACCCCTATACTACCCTAGCCCACCCCTATACTACCCTAGCCTGTCTATACACTACCCTAGCCTGCCCTATATTGCCCTAGCCTGTCTATATTAATACCCCAGCCTGCCCTCATACTGCCCTAGCCCGCCCCTTGGAATTGAACATAATGGTATGTCATATAATTTTGCATATAGACAAGGTGCTGTTTCATGTAAATCTGACTTCCTGATGAATGCAATTTTAATTATAATTATAATATAAATCAATGGATATGGGGGCCTTTTGGTGGGCGTGATTTTTTTTTTTTGGTGGGTGGGCAGCAGCTTGTCATGTGACTCTAATGTTCAAAGTCACAGGAATAGTCGCACAAGTGTGAAAGGGGCCTTAATAAAACAGGACCAATGAGTGGCACAGTGGTGTAGTGGATAGCACTTTCGCCTGGCAACAAAAGGGTCGCTGGTTTGAATCCCAACCACAACACTACCTGCCTGGAGTTTGCATGTTCTCCCTGTGCCTATGTCGGTTTCCTCCGGGTACTCCAGTTTCCTCCCACACTCCAAAGACATGCTGGTAAGTTAATTGGATCCTGTCTAAATTGGCCCTAGTATGGGTATGAATGTGAGTTAGGGACCTTAGATTGTAAGCTCCTTGAGGGTAGGGACTGATGTGAATGTACAATTTATCCCCTTCCACACTGCGCGCAGTATATTTACACTGTAAATAAACAGCGATTTGCGGAGTGGCCGCTAGGGGGCACGCGTGTGCCGCCGGACGGACCCGATGTCCGCTGGCAAGCCGCAATGAGCAGTCAGATCGCTGTATAAATGCCAATGGTCCCAAAAAAGTGTCAAAATGGTCCAACATGTCCGCTGCAATATTGCAGTACCGCTAAAAATCACAGATCACCGCCATTACTAGTAAAAAATAAATAAAAACCCTAGAAATGAATTCTCATCATCCGCAAACGCGGCAACTTTTGCGCAAACCAATCAATAAACTCCGATTGCGATTTTTTTTTTACCAAAAATATGAGGAAGAATATAAATCGGCCAAAACCGATGAAAAAAATATTTTTTTATACATTTTTTTGGATTTGTATTTTAGCAAAAAGTAAGAAATATAGTTTTTTTTGCAAAATTGTCACTCTTTTTTTGTTTATAGCGGTGATCAGAAATGACGCAGAGGTGATAAAATACCACCAAAAGAAAGCTCTATTTGTGGGGGAAAAAAGGACACCGCACGACCGCGCAATTGTCAGTTAAAGCGACGCAGTGCCAAATTGCAAAAAGTGCTCTGTTCCTAACATGGGAAATCCTTCCGGGGCTGAAGTAGATACATATATGTAAAGTGCTGCGTAAATTGACAGTGCTATACAAGTACCTGAAATAATAATAATAACATTATTAATACCAATAACAACAACAATAATTATAATGTTAACAACAACATAATAGTAGTAATATCATCATCTAGTACCGTTACAAAGTGGCAACAATTTAAGATACAATTAATGCAAGGATTAAAATGAATTCAGTCATCCTGCAAATCAATTTGCAAATTTGGTGAAATTGATATTTCCATTAAATCGTTACTTTTTTTAATTTATTCATTCACGTACAACTTAATTGCCACTTCCCTTGGTGCCACTGAAATATGAAAAGGTGGGGTGCAGCTCTCAAATATAAAGATTAATAACAAACAAAACAGAGAGAAGATGAGATTAAACCGCTTTCACAATTTTACAAAAAATAATAGCGTTATTACAAAAGCCCCTGGGAATCTGAGCTGCAATTGCAACATTTTAAAAAAAGGCTAATGGAAATGTCAACATCCCTATGCTTTATTCTTTCTAAATGAGGAATCATTCTTATCCCATATGTGATGTCCTGGGGTGCAAGTGCATACATAGAGAACGTTCTTGTTTGGATTTGGATTGCGTGGGATTATTTGAGTTCATAGTGACCCCATTTCCAGGTCTGGATTGTCTAAGTTGTGGTGGCCATATATAGGGATGTGCAGTTTGTGAAGGGCTGTGTGTATATCTAGGGACAGACTTTTGAACTAGTTTTTGTCAATAGGGATTGAACTAGTAGATTGTACTTTGAGTTCATGTGCAGACATTACAGAAAACTGTTGTGTGTACTTAGTCCAGGAACTTGTTTAACATGTGGCATAGTTAGGACATGCTTATACTGCACTTTTGAGTTGCTATCTGTATGTATATTTGCCTGCATGCCTATATACATACTGATGGAATTGCAGTATATTGCTAAAAGTATTGGGGCGCCTGCCTTTACATGCACATTATTATTATTATAATAATTATTATAATAATTATTAATTATTATAATACAGGATTAATATAGCGCCAACAGTTTGCGCAGCTCTTTACAAAATAAAGGCAGATAGTACAGTTACATCACAGTTTGGTACAAGAGGAATCAGAGGGCCCTGTCTAATGCCGTCTATAGACGTCCTCCCATTTGGCTTGTGCTGGGCGCGCTCCCGCGGGCGCGAGCGGCGCGCGCACGTGCCGCCGCACGCTGCGGGAGCGTGCCCACGGGTCAGGCGGACCCGATGTCCACCGGAGACCCGTGATCTCCTTCCAGAGAGCCGTAATGGGGAACCGCCAATGTAAACACGGCGGTTCCCCGTTCTGAGAGGGGGCATGACAGATCTACTGATCCCTGTCACTGGGATCAGTTAGATCTGTCATGCCCCTGCCAACCCCGCCCCCCCCCACAGTTAGAACACACCCAGGGAACATAGTTAACCCCTTCACTGCCCCCTGCAGGTTAACCCCTTCACTGCCAATGACATTTATACAGTAATCAGTGGACATTTAAATTTCTGATCGCTGTATAAATGTCATTGGTCCCAAAAAAGTGTCAAAAACGTCCGACATGTCCGCCGCAATATCGCAGTCCCGATAAAAATCGCAGATCGCCGCCATTGCTAGTAAAAAAATAAAAATGCCATAAACCAACGTCCATAGTTTGTAAACGCTATAACTTTTGCGCAACCCAATCAATGCCGATTTCGATTTTTTTTACCAAAAATATGTAGAAGAATGTATATCGGTCTAAACTGATGAATAGATTAGTTTTTTTATTTTTTATTTTTGGATATTTATTATAGCAAAAAGTTAAAAATATTGTTCTTTTTTCAAAATTGTTGCTTCTTTTTTGTTTATGGAACAAAAAATAAAAAACGCAGAGGTGATCAAATACCAACAAAAGAAAGCTCTATTTGTGGGAAAAAAAGGACGCCAAGTTTGTTTGCGTACAACACCGCATGACCGCGCAATTGTCATTCAAAGAGTGACAGCGCTGAAAACTGAAAATTGGTCCAGGGCAGGAGGGGGGTTTAAGTGCCCAGTAAGGAAGTGGTTAAAGAGAAAGGTTTTCAGGGATCATCTAAAGATGGATAGATTAGGAAAAGAAGGAGTGATTGAGGATCACCAAGGCACTTATCTCAAGGAGCCAAACAGTTCATAAAACATAACTTTTATTGTAGATAGTATAGAAAAGAGTATACAACCACTGGAGCAATTAAAATTTTAATTACTCAATCACTCCTTCTTTTTGCTTAATGTCAATGCACTTAGGAACCACGCCTCTATTTAGGTGTTTAGTAAGAGGTCGGCAATATGGCTTGTAATTAAGCCGCTCCGATACCTATAGCAATTGGTCTGAACGGGCGTATCTTTTTATACCCCCCCTTTCTTTCATGGATAGATAAGGAGACAGTTGGACAGATTGGGGTAGGGAGTTCAAAAGGATGGGAAAAGTTCTGGAGAAATCCTGGAAGCGAGCATGAACTTTAATGGCATCCCAGTCTTAGTGTGTAGGGTTCAATATTGAGTTTTGCAGCTATAACAGCTTCAACTCTTCTGGGAAGGTTGTACACAAGGTTTAGGAGTCGGTCTATGGGAATGTTTGACCATTCTTCCAGAAGTGCATTTGTGAGGTCAGGCACTGATGTTGGACGAGAAGACCTGGCTCACAGTCTCTGCTCTAATTCATCCCAAAGGTGTTCTATTAGGTTGAGGTCAGGACTCTGGCCAGTCAAGTTCCTCCACCCCAAACTTGCTCATCCATGTCTTTATGGGTCTTACTTTGTGCACTGGTCCAAATCATTTGGTGGAGGGGGAATTATGGAGTAGGATTGTTTTTCAAGCGTTGGGCTTGGCCCCTTAGTTTCAGTGGAGGGAACTCTTAAGCCTTCAGCATACCAAGACATATTGGACAATTTCTTACTCCCAACTTTGTGGGAACAGTTTTGGGGGTGGCCCCTTCCAGTTCCAACATGACTGTGCACCAATGCACAAAGCAAATTCCATAAAGACATGGATGACCGAGTTTGGGGTGGAGGAACTTGACTGGGCTGCACAGAGTCCTGACCTCAACCCAATAGAACACCTTTTGGATGAATTAGAGCGGAGGCAGCAAGCCATTCCTTCTTGTCCAACATCAGTGCCTGACCTCACAAATGCGCTTCTGGAAGAGAGGTCAAGCATGCCCACACACACTTCTAAACCTTGTGGACAGCTCTCCCAGAAGAGTTGAAGCTGTTATAGCTGCAAAGGGTGGGCCAACTCAATATTGAACCCTACGGACTAAGACTGGGATGCCATTAAAGTTCATGTATGTGTAAAGGCAGGTGTCCCACTACTATTAACAATATAGTGTATATATATTTCCAGAGATTGAGAGGAAGAGGTGGTGCCTAAAAAGGAGGTGACCTTCCTTTTTAGAAATTTTGTTAAAAAGATATTTTTTGCATAATTGTGAATATGATTTAATCTCTCATCCTCCCTTGTTTTGTTCATTTTTTTATTTGCCTGAATATGTGCATACACGTTTACACTGTGTTCAAAGAAATCCTTTCTGCAGACAAATCTGTATGCACATTCAGGAGAACCAATAAATCGTGATTTTTCCAGAAGACATCATATTTGGCCAATTCATCCTATGTGACTGGCAGCTCAATTCACTCATCTCTATTTACAAACAGAAAGAAATGAAACAAAAATGTAATAAGAGCAATCCTTACTGACGATCACAATTTAAGGGTATAAATAGTATTCATGTGTGGTTAATTATAGTAACCATAGAACCCAAACAGATTTCTTCAGGTTAGAGGAGCAGTAAAATATACTTTAGGTTGATGAAGGTTGGCTTGTCTTCAAATTACTGTTCACCCTTATTAAGGAAAGGCCGAATAAGCTAAAATATCTCTTTCCAACAGAAATTTTAGCTGGCACCTCAGCAAGGATAAGCATCGTTGCAAATTCATGAAAAAGTGACAATTTCTGCAGATAGTCCACACCCTCAGGCAATTTATTGAGCTACACATCCCAATGGAAGGCTCACTAATGGGGTTGGGCTTCCTGGTATTGGGGAGCATTTGACCTCCCCCATGTGACAGTGCTCGGGCCTTGGCAGCCAATCTCCAAGCCTGAACATTGTCAAGTGGGGGGCCCATGATGTCATCCCCTTCTAAGATGACACCAAAGCTCAGATAAAAGCTGGAATGCTGTAAGTGTGGCTGGGTAAGTATACATACCCGAGAATGTAGGCTATTTGCATACACTGTCATTTTGCGATGACTGGCCATGGTGACAAGTATCTTATCAGCCCTACTGTAATAGTAGAAAAGTTAAAATAGATATTAAAAAAATATATATATATTAAAATAATAAACATTTTGCGATCGCACTTATGTGTGTGTGCATGCATGGGTATATATAATTGACATATAGTTACTCAGATTTGCCTATGCCAGAAGTAGAAGAATCATTAACCCACGGTTTTTATTGTTTTCAATTTACAGTATGGTGAATCTTCCTTTTTTTTTTTTTTACTGGTTTGAAAGTTTGGGCCATTAAATATTTGTTATTATTTCAGTTTTTTTTTTACCTAACACATTCAAGCTGGCCCTTCTATTCATAAAACTTTTCCCAGGAGGGGTGGTGAATTACAGCCATTGTACTAGAAAATGTATAATATCTACAAATCTAAAATAAACACACAGTTGCTTATTGACCATACAGCACTGATACTGTACATGCATCAAAACCTACACATATTTGAGATCCATGTACTTAAGATAAATAAGAGGAAAATAATTAAGTGGAAATATATGAAGTAGAATTAATTATACACAGTACCTTTATATATTAGCTAAAAAAAATGTTTTTTACATTTTTGTATATTTCCTTGCTTGTTACAAAAAATATATTTAAGGTATTTTTAAAAAAACAAATTACCAAATTAAGGCATATCAAATTGTATTACCCTTGGATGGAAAAGAGTTGAAGGGCAACTATAATGGCTTGGGTAATTTCTTTTTAATGTTTTTATTAGGCTGATGTTTTGTTATGACATTGAAATCTTCAGGAGCTAAAGAGACAGCTCAGCAAGGGTAGCTCCCTTTCAGGCTATATTAAATGCCAGTTCACACTAACGCTCTCTGCAAGATCTGTGGTGCAAATCACACGCGTTGTCCGTGCAATGCGATTTCAGCCATAGAGATAGTATGGCTGAATTCACATCGCATCGGGACCATACTCACACAGCACCCTTTTTTGGTTCGCACCAGAATGGGATTGTATGGGTGTTCACACCCATGCAATCCGATTCATGTCCAAACTGTCAGTTCGCAGTGTGACATGCGAGCTGAAATGGGGGTGTCATTAACATTGTATTGACTCTCCCAGCAGTTTGCATATGGCAGTGGGAACTGCCGTGTGAATCCGGTGCGATGCGGGAACCCGCAATGGTTTTGCAGGGTTCCCGCATCGCACTAATGTGAACCGGCACTAGCTGATCGACTTCTGTACAACCTCTCTGGTTGTTCCTGATAGAACAATGCCGCAGCACTGATCATTGTATTTGATGGCGAGAAAGGCCCCACTGTCAGAACACAATAGCACAGCAGGAGGATTCCCCCATCCACAATGTGTGGATGGAGGAATCAAATCATTTTTTATTTTTTAAACTCACTGGTTGAAGGGAAAAAAAATATGAATGGATGGGCTGCCTTATTGACACCTCAGATTGAACCAATAATAAGTGAATAAAGGATGAGTGACTACTATGACTCCTTAACTACTTCGGGACCAATGCCGTCATATGACGGTGGTCATTTTGAAGTGGTGATCTCTGCCGCTTACCGGACCCGCCGGCGTAGATGATCGGTTCCTCTCCCCCCAGTGTCCGTGAGCCGACTGAGTGGCTGAAGCCGCTCACTTGGCTCCAAAATATGGCAGGGCGGAAGTGACGTCACACGTTGCTTCCGCCCAATGGTCTTAAAGGGCCCATTTTTTTGGGGGGGGCTGTCATTTTTTTTAAAAAAAACATTTTTTCTTGCATGTTAGTGTAAATATGAGATCTGAGGTCTTTTTGACCCCAGATCTCATATTTAGGAGGTCCTGGCATGCTTTTTTCTATTACAAGGAATGTTCCGCCGTCCCGTAAGTCCCGCCCACATACGAAAACGGTGTTCAAACCACACATGTGATGTATCGCCGCGATCATTAGAGTGAGAGCAATAATTCCAACACTAGACCTCCTCTGTAACTCAAAAATGCTAACCTGTAGAATTTCTTAAACGTCGCCAATGGAGATTTTTATGTTGCAAAGTTTGACGCCATTCCGCGAGCGGACGCAATTTTGAAGCATGACATGTTGGGTATCATTTTACTCGGTGGAACATTATCTTTCACAATATGGAAAAAATTGGCCTAACTTTACTGTTGTCTTATTTTTTAACTCATAAAACTGATTTTTTTAAAAAAAAAACGTGCTTGTAAGACCGCTGCGCAAATACGGTGTGACATAAAGTCTTGCAACAGCCGCCATTTTATTCTCTAGGGTGTGCACATTTTAATTTGTGCTATTGATCTCTGTAAACAACAGACTTTTTTGGCAGGTGGTAATACAAGAAAAGATAAGATATGAAAATGAGCTGAGAATTCCACCTTCTGGCTGAAAAAAAGGCTAAATATTATTAATTTTTAATATCATATATGCACATAACATATTTACAAAAATATTATACCTCGGCAGTCATCCCTCTGTTTCTTTCTTTCTTTTTTTTTTTTTAAGAGACACAGAACATTAAGACTCCATTCACACTGTATCTGATAAACGACATGCACACATAGATGTTAATTGTGTTTTATCAGCAGTGGCGTTTTTGGGCTGTTATCTGAACGCCCTGAATTGGCGTTCAAAAGTCGTTCTTTTGACCACAAAAAACGCCGGACGCCGCTAAGCGCTCATAAATGCCGGTAAACGGCTGTTTATTGGCATCTGGTGTTTTTTTCAGTCAATGGAAGCTAATGAAGAAAAAAAAACCGCCAACGCCGATAAACGCCGGTAAACGCTGCTTACAAAACGCTGCAAAAGAACGTTTTGTAAGCAGCGTCTCCTGCCCGACACCGAGAGAGCCCAGATAGCGTCCAGTGTGCATGGAGCCTAACAGTTCATTAAAAAGCTGGGTAGTTGTCAACAATGTTATCCTTCATATGTAGTTTTTCATGTTATTGTTGTATGTTTAGTCCTCTACGGCAGGATTCGCTTACTGATGAGTCTTTTTTCCATAATTCCAGATACATGCAATTATCTCATATTATATTAGAGCTAAAAAGTAATTGAGATTAATGTCTAGTTCTGGGGTGACACCTTTTCCCATGTATTACAAGTTTCCCATTAAGAATTTTACTCTTCTGACTGCTCTCATGGAACAAAAGGCTACACTAACCTTACAACAAATATAAATACAATCTCAAAGCTCAATTTCTAAGCAGTTATTGGAACATTTGCATTCAAGCTAATAACATTTTAATATGGGAAGAGAAGGGCTTTTGGTACATATTTTATTATGTGTTTTACAAATAAACATTTGACACATGTGAAAGGATT
>BLSH010201087.1:631276-641514 GCA_018402905.1 Glandirana rugosa
AACATATGTTGTCCAGCATGAGTGCTGGAAACATACGCTTTAGCTAGCAAGCATACGCGCTAAACTTGTCAGCTTGTATGCTGTCAGACTGTTCAAATCGCGCATACGAACGATCGATTTCGCATACAAAGGTCGTGAGTACGACCTGTTGTATACAACCGTCGGACCGTGTGTACAAGGCTTAAGTCTGTTATTTTTCAATCTGCTTCAACAAGCCATCGAGACAAAATAGCAGTCAGGCCTCATGCAGACAGGACGTTTTTTGACGTTTTTAAAGCTGCTGTTCTTAGCTGCAGACGTTTTTTTCTACAGTCATTAAACCCTCCATCATGTTATCCTATGTGTTCATGCACACATAGGCTGTTATCAACACTCAATAATGCTCAATAACGCCACTCACCAACGTTTTTGGATGTTTTGTATCCATTGCAAAAAAAAAAAATCGCTCAAAAACGCTCAATAATGCCGCTGCATGAACACTCAAAAAAGGACTTTTTTTAACGTCCTGTGTGCATGAAGCCTCAGGCCTCATGCACACAAGAAGTTTTTTGACTGTTTTTCAGCAGCTGTTTTTTCTTCAGCTACAGCAGACATTTTTTTCTACAGTCAATAAATCCCCCATCATGTTATCCTATGAGTTCATGCACACATAGGCTGTTATCAACTGTTTTTAGGAGTGATGTTTTTGAGCTGTAAAAAAAACCCAAGACCAGAGGGTTCTGAGAGACGTTTTTCAGCTGTAAAAACGTTCAAATGCTCAAAAACGCTCAAAAATGTTGATCCCCAACGTTTTTGTACGTTTTAGATCAATTGGAAAAAAAAACGATGGCCCTTTAAAAACGCAAAAAATTGTGCAAAAACAGCAGTAATTTAACGCTGGTAAAAGCTGAAAAAAATCACTGATAAGCTACTGACGTTTTTAGGATTTTTTTTTTTAACGTCCTGTGTGCATGAAACCTTAAAGGTTTTAGACAAACCATTTAACGCTGATAGGAGTGCTTACAATGCTCAGGTTTTATTTATTTATGCAAAACCTTTATCTCTGTTTGCTTTAACTGCTTTTACTGTGTTGGCCGGAGTTTGGCTTCAATTTGCTAGTCAAGTCCATCTAAATCTGCTAATCTAACACCACTTTTCCCCCAGATTGACAATGCTGCTGTCCAAAGGTGTCTGCTTTACTACTTCATCTAGAATGCAGACACCCTAAGATAGAAAATGTGTTATTGGCTGAACCGCCAGGTGAAATAAAGGGGAAAAAAGCCTAAAAAATGAAAACTAATGCAGCCACCACATCTAAAGGACTAGTAAGTTGCAATATATTACATTTTTATTTTTGGGATTAATACTGCTTTAAGTCTCCCTTAACCATATATTTTCAAAAAATAGAAACATTAGGCTCCTTTAACACTAGCAGCAGTGCTTAACAACCCCCCTCCCCCGCCCCGAAAAGTGATCCATGGTGGATCGCTTTTCAGTAAACTGTGAAAGGAGGTTTGAAGGCATTCTGCAGGTGATACTGCAGCCTCCTGATGCCTATGATGCCAAAGTGTGATAGCAAAACCACAACACAACTAGGAGTCAAGCTTTTGCCTCTCTGTTGAGGTGCAGTCCCATTAATTTACATAGGAGGGTTGACAGGCAAACTCACATGTCACATTAAAATTTCTGCACTGCGATGCAAATGTATAGTCGCAGCATGTCCGCTTGCAGGTGTGTGGTCAGGGGGCAGTATAAATGTGGATTAACCGCCTGTTTTTACCCCCACCCACCCACTACCCCCCCATACCTGGGCACCTTGTGAAAGAAGCCTTCTACAGCTAAAAAAACAACATCTTTGAGTGTTGACTTATCACAATATTTTATAAATATAAAACTACTCCGGCTGCGTTCACATAGGGGTCATCCGACTTCGGTGTTCCTTTGCTAGGTGACTTACAGCGCGACTTCAAGGTGATTTCAGCGTGACTTTGGGCGACTTACAATGCGACTCCATGCCAGGTGACTTTGCCTGTGGCCAATCAGAGAAGGGAGGGAGGGGTTGCCTGGGTAATTTGGGGTGAGTAACTGTGTAAATTCTTTTCTTTTTCCTGCAAGTCGCTTCAGTATAGGTGGGGGATCCATCTTGGAGGCGACTTCCATTGAATTCTATGGGCACAAGTCGGATAGAAGTCGCCTTGAAGTAGTACAGGAACCTTTTTTGAAGTCGGAGCAACTTCAGTAATGCACATTAAGACGGCTCCCATTCATTTCAATGGGATTTAAGATGTCAAGCGACTTGAGGCAACTTAAGGCGACAGAAGTCGGAGAGCAAGTTGCCCCTGTGTTAACGGGCTCGTAATGTAAAAGATTGTTTCAAATGAAAGTGTATGTCCAGCCAAACCCTTTTGGTTATCACTGCTATCCGGGGAAACAAAAAGGAAAAGAAAGCCTACAACAGTTACAGTCAGACACAGCCAAAAATAAAAATATGACAGGAGTGCAAACAATCAGTATGCACTCACATATAAGGAAGATAAGACCACATCCAGTAATGCAATGTAAACCAATCAAAACCCACTTTTGGGACACTTCCGTGTGCGTGATGACGTCATGGCACACAGCTCCGCTCGATGCGTTTCATCACATATGACGTCTTGACAGTTTAAATTGCACTATTGAATGTGCGGTTTTATCTTCCTTTTAAGTGAGTTCATATTTTTTGGGGCATTCATTTGTTTGATTATGTTTATAATTTTTTTTTGATAAATCAGTGTATTTTTGTTTGTGTAGCGCAGCACGTTTTGTATGTTCATGTTGTATCACTATGAAAGACATCTCATAGACTGTTGGCAGCTTTTTGCTTAAATTTATATCACTCCATCATCAGGTTTCTTTTTGGTTAATATAGGTTTTCTGCATGGCAGTGAGGTAGGATATGCAGGTTTGTAATCCTGCAGGAAATTTTAGGTAAATTTAAGTAAATAGAGCAGCCCATTGTGCTGCAAACTCTGACTATCATAAATTAGCTCACACATCTTCACAAAAATGTATATTTGCTAAGTTTACTTGCAATTTTCAGATTAATTACTGAGTTTTCCATTGGGATTGATAGATGTTATTTTATCTGTGGTCTTGTATACTCATCTGAAAACAATCTGTATATGGAGTTTTGACATGCCAGCTGCTGGTTCAAATGAGGCTTAGAGTGTGAGTGCTAACTGTATCTGAAGCATTTAAATGGCTTAGAGGAGAGAAGTTTAGAGGGGTTAAAAACCCTCACAGATACCCAGTAAAGTGACTAGCATCAGTTGATACACAGAGATGAAAGAAATCCTACTAAATAAAGTGTACCAGTTTATCTGCAGCCCTCTCCTGTAAATCATTCTAAAAACAGAGATCAAAGGATTTTTTCCCAGCTCTGAAAAGCAAGGGGTGGGGATATTACATCTTGCAGTGCAAATCTCAGTGATGAGAGCTCTGAGCCCAGATTGGAGGGAATGGACACACCCCCTCCTCACAGTACAGGCTCTCCTCACTTAACGACCAGGTTTCGTTCCAACAACCAGGTCGTTAAACGAATTGAAAAAAAGGTGTAAACAAAAAACTCCAGTTCAAAAACGTTGTTTTAATTTGCATAAGTACAGAACACAAATACATTATGTACTGTACTGTACAATACAATGATGTACAGCGCGTCGTTCGGGTGGGGAGAGCTGGTCGTAAGTCTGAGCAGTTGTTAAACAGGTAAGTCGTTAAATGAGGAGTATCTGTATACTGGAACCATGCAGAGCTGTGGATGTTAATCATAGACTGTGTGCTGGAGCTCAAGCCTTCCCACCCCCCATCACATTTTTATCTCTAGGTGTCAGGAAAATCTGTCAGAAATAACTCATGGAGATAAAAGATGAACAAGACACCAAGAGAGAAATTGAAATCACACTCAGTGCTGTGGATAGAGACAAGTACACATTATACAGGGTGGGCCATTTATATGGATACACCTTAATAAAATGGGAATGGTTGGTGCTATTAACTTCCTGTTTGTGGCACATTAGTATATGTGAGGGGGGAAACTTTTCAAGATGGGTGGTGACCATGGCGGCCATTTTGAATCCAACTTTTGTTTTTTCTATAGGAAGAGGGTCATGTGACACATGAAACTTATTGGGAATGTCACAAGAAAAACAATGGTGTGCTTGGTTTTAACGTAACTTTATTCTTTCATGAGTTATTTATAAGTTTCTGACCACTTATAAAATGTGTTCAATGGGCTGCCCATTGTGTTGGATTGTCAATGCAACCCTCTTCTCCCACTCTTCACACACTGATAGCAACACCGCAGGAGAAATGCTAGCACAGGCTTCCAGTATCCGTAGTTTCAGGTGCTGCACATCTCGTATCTTCACAGCATGGACAATTGCCTTCAGATGACCCCAAAGATAAAAGTCTAAGGGGCTCAGATCGGGAGACCTTGGGGGCCATTCAAATGGCCCACGACGACCGATCTACTTTCCAGGAAACTTCATCTAGGAATGCTCGGACCTGACACCCATAATGTGGTGGTGCACCATCTTGCTGGAGCTATGATGTCAGTGATAGGGAATTGCTGGCCATCACGTCGGCTTTGGAGGAATGGCGGTACCTCCTGGAAGGAGCAGCTCACCCGGTATTGGTTTTTACTGACCATAAAAACCATAAAAAAACATATGCTGTGAAGATACGAGATGTGCAGCATCTGAAACTACGGATACTGGAAGCCTGTGCTAGCATTTCTCCTGTAGTGTTGCTATCAGTGTGTGAAGAGTGGGAGAAGAGGGTTGCATTGACGATCCTACACAATGGGCAGCACATTGAACACATTTTATAAGTGGTCAGAAACTTGTAACTAACTCATGAAAGAATAAAGTTACGTTAAAACCAAGCACACTATTGTTTTTCTTGTGAAATTCCCAATAAGTTTGATGTGTCACATGACCCTCTTCCTATTGAAAAAACAAAAGTTGGATTCAAAATGGCCGACTTCAAAATGGCCGCCATGGTCACCACCCATCTTGAAAAGTTTCCCCCCTCACATATACTAATGTGCCACAAACAGGAAGTTAATATCACTAACCATTCCCATTTTATTAAGGTGTATCCATATAAATGGCCCACCCTGTAGAAGGATGTGCTTTGTTCATATTTCATGCCTGAGGTTTAGAACCACGTTAAGGTCCTCATTGTGGGATGTTCACTCAGCTCAAGGAGAAGACAACTTCAGATTTGAGTTTATGTCATTCATTCTTGTCCTCCAAGTCCCCTCTCACTTTAGCAGCATTGCCGGTACGCCTACTGAGAGCCTCATTTGACATTTTAGTTGTTTTAAGTTTGTTACTTGTATTCTGCATGGAAACATGTCGTTCCTGAGAAGATGGTAGTATATGATGAAGTGTACTGAGGTCAGGTTGTTTGATGCTTATTAAGAAGGAATCTTGCTTAGTGATGATTGTATTGCGATTAATCAATTTCAGGTCACTGGAATATTTGCTTGCATGTCTATTTGATCTCTGGAATGTATGCAATTTTACAAGCCAGGAAATTGTTATTCATAAATTGTTTGGTTCTCTGCATAATCATCTGCAAATCTGCATCCATATATTCAGAGAACCAAAATATTTGCAGGTCTCCAGTTCCCCTAGTTTTCAAACTGAGTATATATGTCACACTGTATATTCATTCCTTGAATTCATTATTTTACAAAAGTATACTACTGTAGCCATGTTTATTCTTATTTATATATATCGGAGGATTTAAAATGTCAGCCCCCAGCTTCTTTTATGTCTTGGATATTTTAGCAACTTAAAGTGGTTGTAAAGTCAGAAGGTTTTTTATTTTAATGCATTCTATGCATTAAGATAAAAAGCCTTCTGTGTGCAACAGCCCCCCCCAATACTTACCCAAGCCCCATCTCTAACCAGCGATGTTGTAGGATTGTATTGGCTGCCTGGCACCCCCTCCTCTTTGGCTGAAACAGCAGTGCATCCTCATTGGTTCCTGCTGCTGTCAATTAAAGTAAGTCAGCCAATGACAAGAGATAGGGTACACAAAGCTGCAGCTCGGCTCGGGTGCCCCCATAGCAAGCTGCATGCTGTGGGGGCACTCGTCAGGGGGGAGGGGCCAGGAGAGCCGTAGAGGGACCTGAGAAGAGGAGGATCCCGGCTGCTATGTGTAAATCCACTGCACAGAGGAGGGAAGTATAACATGTTTATTATTTTTAACAAAAAAAAGAGACTTTACAATCTCTTTAAATCACTGTCATGATTTTTGCTTCTTTATACCTGGGAGTTTTGAGTGTTACACCCAGCTTTACATTTCCAGCATCCATATCATATTCTCAAGAAATTAAAGAAAACTCAGAATCCAGCAGGAAAAGTTTGACCTTCTTGTAATGGTCACATTGCATGTGGAAAGCTCATGAATACCTAAAAAAATAGTGTCAATTGATTTAATTCTTCAGCATATACCAAATATCAGTTCTGGGTGAACTGACCCTTTAACATATGTACTTCAGGAAGGGTCATATTTAGACAACATGCTGCTTTAGGAATACTTGATAACAAAGCCCTTCTGCATGTTCTATCCTATGCAAGGGAGGAGTTTTGGAGACGATATGAACGGGCAGTGTTACCTTAAACTCCGATTTGGCCGGCTCTGACCAGCTCTGGGGCTCTTCTTCTTCTCCCTGTCTATGGGTAGTCCCTTGGCATCCACACGTGCAGGGCAGGGCTATTAGCCCTAGATTGTAAGTAAATGGGGCATGAGTGCGACTGCAGCCTGGAGTGCCTAGAGGAGGCAGTTTGGGACAGATCGAGGAAACCTACTAGATGGGAAATAAGGTAATCATTACCCCTGATTCAACAAACCCTAAACTTAACAAACAGTTAAGAATCACCTAATACTAGAATACATTTCTGGAGGCAGCATTTGATCTGCTTTATATTTAGAACTGCTTCTCTATTACGTGGACCAACAAACAAGTGAAAGGACAATTTTAGGAGCCTTCTGAGTCCTCTCTTAACATACCCTGCTCAATGTTGATTTGCTAAGTATCTTTCTAAGTGTAGCCACAAATATGCATAGCAGGCAATGGAAACAACCTAAGGTAAGAGTTTTGCCTCTCTAAGATACTGGCCCACAAGTGTTCTATGATACATACAGATCTGACTTAATGGCAAAAATGATTTGAACACCTACCTTTTCAAAATTGCATCCACAAACCAGGAGTATTAATATGAATTTGTTGTCCTTTTGCTGTACTAGGACTCTGGCTTTCCACAAAGACTAGCCATGTGCAGGAAAGAAGCGGGGAGGAAGCAGGAGCGAGAGGAGAGAGGACACACGACCTCCTCTGGCAGCACAGCAGGGAAGCGATGGGAGAGAGTCATATTAATGTCACACAGCCCAATGCTCCTCTCAGCCAGCAACAACATGGCAGGGGAGGGGGAGATGAACACAGCCCACTCTGTCACAGCTTAGCATTTCTGGAGCTCTGGGTCCTATGAATGGCTTCTTCAGAACTTTCATCCAAATTATCAAAGGTCAGTCTCTTAGGTGGGTGGATGGCCTTCTTGGGTCTCTGTTCCTTGGCTCAGATGGCCCCTCTCCAGTGGATTCTTCACCCACTTCTGGAGTTGATTGGACTCTAGGACACTTGATGAAGTTGAGGAGTCTTCCTGATTCTCTGGTTGATGAGGTACAAACTCTGGGGCCTCAGGCCTGAGAATACTAGTATCAGTCTCTGCAAGAGGAGAGGATGGAGTGAAATCTGTGGGTGCAATTTGCCTCAGCAAGTCTATACAAGCATCTTCCTCCTCCCTGTTTTCTTCCTCGTCTGCGCCTAGTGGGATAAGTTGCAACTTGGGGGCTGGAGCTTGTCTGGAAGAAGACGGGCTGGGTGATGGTGTCTCAGTGTTTGCCCGACCCTGACCACTTCACTTAGAGGCATTAGATGATTTTGATGCCAAGTCTTCAGAGGCCCTGTCCACCCATCAGGGTGGATTTCGTGAACAGGAAAACCAGGCAGTTGTTTACAGATGGGAACTCTTCCCAGGTTGTTCCAGGTTTCTCAGCAGCACTTTATCTCCCAGTAAAGGTAATGAACCTGTAATCTCAGGTCGTAATTCTTGTTTCGCTGGCCTGAAAATCGGCTGAAATCAGAGTCCCCAGCATGTCAAGCAGAGTTCAATTTAACCTCTCTGGCTGTGGATCCCCTTGAGGGTGATATGGCATCGTTCTTGATTTCTGGATGCCCAACATGTCAAGCAGTTGTTTAATGTGCCTGCTTTCAGAGTCTCCTCCCCAATTGGAGTGGATTCTCTGAGGCAATCTATAATAAACAAAGAACTTCTCTACTAATACATTTGCAACTGTACAGCGTATTGGTCTTTTGTGCATAGGCTTGGGTGTATCGAGTGAAGTGATCAGCTGCTACCAGTACTCTTGTCAGGATCCAAATTCACACCTTGGTACATGGGACCTTGACTGAAGATGACCAATTGGTGCAGCTCTGGAGGGTAAAGTTTTCCTCTGCATGTAGCAAAGGCAGGTGTGGCTGTAGCTTTCAACTTTGGCTCTCATGCATGGCCAGTAAAATCGGTCTCCGACTAACGTTCTGTTGGGCCCTAACTGTCCTTGTTCATCATGGGATTTCTTTAGCACTGTTACCCTATGCTTCTCTGGGAGGAACAATTGCCATCTTTCTTTCAGATTGTCAGAGGGGCCCCTTTGGTAGACCACCCCATCCTGCAGCTGTAAACAATCCCACCCTTTATGGACTAGTCGGGATTCTTTCCAAGAGAGGTAGCTAATAGAAGCTCTGAGTGGCCTCCTTCTAAAGCTTTTAAAGTTAACCCACAGAGGGGGTCTTTTGCTTGTTCTTTCATTGAGTATCAGAGAAGGTTGCCAAGTCTTCATCTCTCACTTGAGTTAGGTTACAGTAGAACTCTGGGACTCCAGCAGTGGTTACCCAAATGGTTTCAGCCCCTTGGCACAAAGCTTTAACTCCCTCAGGTTCCAATTGAGTCCACTCTTCCTTGAAAGTCTCTGGATTGTAGGGTCTTCTTCACAAAGCATCCCTGTTCCTGACCTTAGAGTGTTATTTTAGGTTGAAACAGAGCCCAGACAGTGACACCAACCATCGTTGATCAGTAGCATCCAAATTTGCTGTGTCCACATCTGCCCACTTCAAGGCCAAGAATTCTAAATTATGCGTAGGGTTGTTTCACTCAAATGGGGAAAGACTTCAGCTCACTTAAGCGACAGGCCTCAGAAGTCCATCATGTTCTTGATACAGTACACCTTCTAACCCTTCTCTGCTGGCATCAACATGCAGTTCATAGGGCTTGGCTGGCTGAGCATAGGCCAATACTTGAGGAGTTGGTTAAACTCCACTTCAAGTGAAAAAAAAGCTTGCCCACATTGGTCAGCCCATTCTCCCTCTATGGACTCTTGGGACTTTTGGGGGCCTTTGGTTGAGCAATCTCTTCATAGGGTCTCTTCCTCTTCCTCGCTCTTTTCGGTCCACAAGAGTTCGGGAAAAGATCTGTCTGATCTTTGCAATCCCCTCCACAAACCACCTGTAATAAGAACAGAATCCCAGAAACAATCTCAGGTGGTGACAGCTTCCAACCTTTTGGAGTCAGTGGCCATTCCCTCAACGGAGACAACATGCCCCCACGGTAAGTGACTGACGACTGATAGAATTGACTCTTCTCAAGAGATAGTTTCAACCAAATTGCTCCTCATGCTCTTCTAAACTCTGTCCAAAGACAATGATATCATCTAGGTACACAAGTAGTGTTGAGCGAACCCGGACTGTAACGTTCGGGTCCGTACCGAACTTTCGGGTGTCCGTGGCACGGACCCGGACCCGGACATTTCAAAAATCGTTCGGGTTCGGTCCGGGGTTCTGCTATTTTATTCCACGTGTTGAGAAGCTGCAGGGCAGCCAATCAACAAGCGTTTCACTGGTTTGCCCTTAGAAGCCATCACAGCCATGCCTACTAATGGCATGGCTGTGATTGGCCAGTGCATCATGTGACCCAGCCTCTTTATAAGCTGGAGTCACAGTGCTGCAGTCACATGCTCCTTGGGTTAGTATAGGGAAAGGTAGCTGACGGCGTGAGGGACAGATTTTAGCCATTTTAAGACCTGATCCTGCATCCTGAGATAGATTACTTTACTACTGCTGTCTGTGCTGTTGCTCTGAGGACAGATAGCAG
>BLSH010201087.1:685566-696558 GCA_018402905.1 Glandirana rugosa
ACGGAAAACCGTTCGAGGTCAATCCAACAGTACACAGAAATTGCCTCCTCCCTGAAGGCAGACCGTTGTGATGGTATGTCGGGACTAACCACCTCACGACGTCTCTACCAACAAGAAGACCTTCCGAGAGGAGAGAGGTGACAGGAAAGAGGTGTCTCTTTACGACCTCGAGACAGTCTCACTGGTACCAGGAGGCACACACCTGTCTATATAAGGTCCCACAGTTAACAGTGCATATCAGAGCACAAACCAAGCCGTGAAGTCCAAGGAATTGTCTGTAGACCTCCGAGACAGAATTGTGTCGAGGTACAGATCTGGGAAAAGGTACAGAAAAATGTCTGCAGCATTGAAGGTCCCAATGAGCACAGTGGCCTCCATCATCTGTAAATGGATGAAGTTTTGAACCACCAGGACTGTTCCTAGAGCAGGCCACCAGGTCAAACAGAGCGATCGGGGGAGAAGGACCATGGTCACTCTGACAGAGCTCCAGCATTTCTCTGTGGAGAAAGGACAGTGGAGAGAGGAGAGCCTTCCAGAAGAACAACCATCTCTGCAGCACTCCACCAATCAGGGCTGTATGGTAGTGTTGCCAGACGGAAGTCCCTCCTCCGTTAAAGACACATGACAACCTAACTGGAGCTTGCCAAAAGGCAACCGAAGGACTCTCAGACCATGAGAAACAAAATTCTCTGGTATAATGAAACAAAAATTTAACTCTTTGGCCTGAATAGCAAGCATCATGTCTGGAGGAAACCAGGCACCGCTCATTACCTGGCTAATACCATCCCTACAGTGAAGCATGGTGGTGGCAGCATCATGCTGTGGGGATGTTTCTCAGCGGCAGGAACTGGGAGATTAGTCAGGATTGAGGGAAAGATGAATGCAGCAATGTACAGAGACATCCTTGATGAAAACCTGCTTCAGAGCGCTCTGGACCTCAGACTGGGGCGAAGGTTCATCTTCCAACAGGACAACGACCCTAAACCCACAGCCAAGATAACAAAGGAGTGGCTATGGGACGACTCTATAAATGTGCTTGAGTGGCCCAGCCAGAGCCCAGACTTGAACCCGATTGAAAATCTCTGGAGGGATCTGAAAATGGCTGTGCACCGACACTCCCCATCCAACCTGATGGAGCTTGAGAGGTCCTGCAAAGAAGAATGGGAGAAGCTGCCCAAAAATAGGCAGGCCAAGCTTGCATCATACTCAAAAAGACTTGAGAATGTAATTGGCACCAAAGGTGCTTCAACAAAGTATTAAGCAAAGGCTGTGAATACTTATATATGAGTTGTCTATTAACCACCTCAATACTGGGCACTTTCACCCCCTTCTTGCCCAGGCCATTTTTTAGCTTTCAGCGCTGTTGCACTTTGAATGACAATTGCGCGGCCATTCAACACTGTACCCAAATTAATTTCTTATATTTTTCTTCACACAAATCAAGCTTTCTTTTGGTGGTATTTAATCACTGCTGGGATTTTTCTTTTTTACTAAAAAAAAAAAAAAGACCGAAAATTTTGAAAAAGAAAAAGTTTTTCTTATTTTCTGTCAGTAAATTCTGTAAATAAGTAATTTTTCTCCTTCACTGATGTGCGCTGATGAGGCTGCACTGATGGGCACTGATGAGGTGGCACTTATGGGCACTGATGAGGCGACATTTATGGGTACTGATTAGGGGACACTGATGAAAAGGCACTAATATGCCACACTGATGGGCACTGATAGGTGGCACTGATAAGTGGCACTGGTGGGCACTGTTAGGTGGCAGTGGTGGGCACTGATGGGCAGCACTCATGGGCACTGATAGAGGGCACCGATAGGCAGTATTGATGGGTGACGCTGATGGGCATTGATGGGCAGCACTGATGGTCATTGATGGGCAGCACTGGTGAGCAGGTACTGATGGGCACTGATGGGAGGCATTGACTTGCATCACTCATGGGCACTGATTGGTGGCACTTATGGGCACTGATTGGTGACACTTATGGGCACTTATTGGTTGCACTGACAGGGCTTTGCTGTAATCAGGGCACTGATGATCAGTGCCCTGATTAAATGCCCAGGTCTTCTGTGAGGGGTGATGTCGATTATTTTTTTCAGTGTGAGGCGAGGAGAGCTGATTACCTTGTTTACATGTGACCGGCTGTGATTGGACACAGCCAATCACATGTCTTAAGGGCCACGGCTGTGGCTCTTTACACAGATCGGGATCGCGGCATGTCCTAGCAACTTGGCGCGTCCACGATCATCGCGCTGCACGCTCCCGCGGGCCCGCATTAGTGCGTTCTGGGCGACGTCATATGACATCTTCCCAGAACGAGAGCTGCACTGTCCCTCCGTCATTTGATGGTGGGCAGGCAGCAAGCGGTTAAATAACGAGACTGATTAAATAACTCACCTTTATTTATATGTATTGCAAATGTAATGCTTGTCCCCTTCAATATATTCCCCATTTGCACTAATACATTGCTGCAGTCTTGTTTTCTACTGGCCGAAGGCATGGAGAAAATCAATTTCAGTCAGATGTTTCAACACATCCGCCGTTTTCGTCTTTACAGCATCAACTGACTCAAAATGCGTCCTTTTAAGCACTGATTTAACTTTTGGAAATAGATAAAAGTCGCGTGGTGCTAAATCGGGTGAATATGGAGGATGTTTAAGTGTAGTACTGTGCTGGTCGGTCAAAAACTACTTCACAGAAAGTGCTGTGTGAGCAGGCGCATTGTCCTGGTGAATAATGAAACCATTTTCCCACTTTTAAACTTAGCATTTTTTCGGCACACTACAGAAAACACAACCAAACTAAATGGCGACTCACAATAAACTGAGCGTCATAGTGTTGCTGCTTGTCATGTAGGTTCTGACTACTTTGTTTACTAGGTGGGATCACAGTCTAGTTATTTACTAGACATACCTTGTATATGTCATTTAGTTCGTTTTTTATTTTAATAAATTTGCAAAGATTTCAAACAAAACAAAACAAGACTTTAATATCACTTTAACTTTGGATCTTCTTTTTGCAATATAGTAGATGAGCATTGGGTGCTATAGTTGCCTCTTGCTCTACATGAAAATGAGGGGTTTTGGACCCCTTAAAGATAGCCCTGAAACCATAAGTGATGCAGTATGGAGTTACGGTTGTAGGCTACATAATGATGGCTGCTTAGATAGACACTAGAGACCCCTGAGGATGCGCATTGTGCTAAATGGAGTTACGAGAATCAATGCGGTGGCAACTGGTGTAAGTTTTAGCAGCATGTTTTGTACTTTTTGGCCCATATATAATGGGATGGGGTTTTTTTTATGTGGTTTTAATTGGTGCTCTGTTACTTGTGGAAATTTCACAATAAATGACTACCCTATGATGGCTATTTTTCTTGGGCATCTTATGGTGGTGTATTAACGCAAGAGCAACTGCTGCCCCCAGTGGAGGATAGAGGGGACTAAACCTGCTGTGATGTGGAGTGTTGCCTGCATAAATCTGGTGTAAATGCGTTTTTGCTGCACATCCCTGGCTGCATATCCTTGCAGTGAGTTCGTATTCCGTCTATTTGGTAGAAGGAAGCTCACACAGTATTCCATTGCAGGGTTTCATCGCGTGGGTCGAAATAAGATTGGTTCACTGATCTGGACTGTTTTAATTAAATGGGACTGTTTTTCATGCATATTTTACATATTGAAGCACTGCAATTTATGTTTACAATTTCCACAATATATACTGACCTTGATTGCTGGATGCTCAGCAATATTTACATTAGCGCTGACTTCAATCTATTTTTGATCCTATCAGATTGGCAGCACTATGGTATGCAGGCAGCTGCTGGTGCCGTGGCTACCTAAATACAATGGTGATTACTCATCAGTGTGGATGGGGGAACTGAATTCTTTTTTTCTCAGCCACTTGTGGGCTGAAATATCAAAATTTAAGCTGTCTGTGCTCAGTCTGGCTGGATAAAATATACAGATATTTAAGGGAAATATTTAGTATTTTTTTTTTATCTATTAATTATAATACTTTACACAGTGCCTCACTGTGCAGTAAGTCACAGCAAAGTGTCTTGATATTACATTATAATTTGTATTATTATTGATATTATATTATAATTTAATAAATCTGAAAAAAAAAATCTGTTCCATTCATATGTTTCACATGTTAAAAAATTATTATGTGATATAGATTTTCCCCAGGCTTCATGCATTTAGCGTGGTTCTCATTTTCCACATTACAGATACACTGAGTACACGTCACATAAAATACTCTGCCTTCAGCTTCCTACAGATCCTGTTTTTCTTTTTTCTTTTCTTTTTTTTTTTTCTTTTTTTTTTTTTCTCTACTGTGTTGTATTTGCAGCTGCAGTCTGTAGAGCGCCACTTGCTGGCAGTCCTGACACCTTGTTTTTATTAACAGTTTAATTTATTGCTACAGCTCTCAGGAAGGAATGCACAAGTGGCATGTCTGCTAGATAATCTGCAGAACTCTGTATACAGGGCTGAACAACACTAGATGAGTGTGCAAGATAGCAAATCAATAATCATAATAAAATTTCTCCAATTCAACGCATTGAAATGAGAGTGCAATGGCACAGAGAGCCGTGAACGACATGGCTGATGCTTTGCATATAGAAATCCTTACCACTTACTAAAAGGTTGGATCCGTTTGTTTTTTTCTCCACTGTCCCCACCCCACTTTTTTTTTTTTTTTTTTTTTTTTTACTTTTTTTCTATATGCATTCTTTCTTTATGTCTCTCTCATTTCAATAGTTACCAAGTAACACTCATTACAATGTACGTAGGGTAATTTGGGTGTTGAACATGAAAGAGTAGAATCTTGAGAAATATTCGCCTGTCGGATTTAAATGTACACACCATTGCTGGTTTCATGTTTATACTCACGCTGCACTTTTTGTGCAGAAACAGAATGACAAAAAAAAAGGTAGAATTGGTTATTAACAATGATGCCCTTTTCATATGGGCACTGTTGTGATGGGAAAAACACTGTTGCGTCATTTGAGGCAGGGGCAGATTTATAAGAGGGCAAAAGAAGCAGTTGCCCCAGGTCCCCCCTTTCCTAACAGAAGGACCCCCCATTATACTAAAATGATATAAAACAATATCAAAAAATATATATAAAATAGTAATAAAAAAAAAAACAATACTTAAATAATATAAAACGTACACTAAAAAAAAATTTTTATTTCAACCACTTACCAACCAGAAGGTTTTCCAGCTTTAGGACCAGAGCACTTTTTGCGATTCGGCGCTGCGTCGCTTTAACTGACAATTGCGCGGTCGTGCGACGTTGCACCCAAACAAAATTTGCGTACTTTTTTCCCCACAAATAGAGCTTTCTTTTGGTGGTATTTGATCGCCGCTGCATCATTTCTGATCGCCGCTATAAACAAAAAAAGAGCGACCATTTTGCAAAAAAAACAAACAAATTTCTTACTTTTTGCTAAAATTCAAATCCAAAAAAAGTTATAAAAAAACTTTTTTTTTGGCCAATTTATATAATTCCTCATATTTGTGATAAAAAAAAATCGCAATCTGCGTTTATTGATTGGTTTGCGCAAAAGTGGCCGCGTTTACGGATGATGAGAATTCATTTCTGGGGTTTTGATTTTTTTTTTTTTTTTTACTAGTAATGGCGGCGATCTGCGATTTTTAGCGGTACTGCGCTATTACAGCGGACATGTCGGACATTTTTGAAACTTTTTTGGGACCAATGACATTTATTCAGCGATCAGAAATTTAAATGTCCACTGATTACTGTATAAATGTCATTGGCAGTGAAGGGGTTAACCTGGGGGGGAGAGCTAGGGGTTAACTGTGTTCCCTGGGTGTGTTCTTACTGTGGGGGGGGGGGGGGTTGGGCTAACATGGGCATGAGAGATCTAACTGATCCCAGTGACAGGGATCAGTAGATCACCCATGCCCCTACTAACAGAGCGAGGAACCGCCGTGTTTACATCGGCGGTTCCCCGTTCTTTCCCTGTGGCCGCTCATCGCTGTCCGCCCAAGCCGCGGGCACACTCCTCAGGAGTGCGAAGGGTGCGCGCGTGCGCCCCCTAGTGGCTGATTGCAGATCGCCGTCTTTTTACGGTGATTCGCGCTCAGCATCCCGACTGCCGCTGTGAAAACACGGCGTGCGGTCAGGAACTAGTTAAGTGTATCTTGGGAAGTCATATTTTGCCGCCCATCATTTGTAAAACTCTGGACTGGTATACAGTATTGTTTTTCAAAAATGAATTTTGGCGGTTCAAGAAAACCACAGATAGAGCACTATGACTGCTCATGTGTGGGCATGTGACCTCAAAATGACGTTGTGTCATGCATCTGAGGCTGGGTTCACACTATTGCGAATTGGATGGGGGTTCCCCTCATCCAATTCGCATGTCAGGAGATTATGACCGGCTCTCTATGGAGCTGGTTCACACATCTCCGGAGCGGCTCCAGGGCAAATTGCACAGGAGTTCTGTGCCTCTACTGGTCTGTTTCAGGTCCGAATTCAGCCAATAATTCGATATGAAACCAGACCTGAAACGGTGAACAGGGATGCACCGGACCCCTGCTGTAAGCCACTCCATGTGGCAGCGTGAACCCAGCCTTAAAAATGTGTGACTATCATAGGCGTGCGCACATAGGATGGCAGGTGTGCCTGGGCACACCCTAATAACCCTGTACTGTCCAGATTCCCCCTGTTGCCTGGCTGCAGAGAAAGGGACAGGGAATTTCTGTCCTCAGTCTCTTTCTCTATCTCAAAAGTGAGACATCAGGGGTGTGTTTAGACCCCTGATATTTCTCCAAAGCCCCCCGGCAGGGCTCCTAAAAAAAATGTAAAAAAATAAAAATAAAATATAATATTGTAAAAAAAACAAAATTATAAAAAACAAATATAATAAAATAAAAATAAACTACTAACACCTATCTCTGCCCCACTGACACCGTCCTCTGCCCTTCTGACATATATACACACACTCATGTTTGTTTGTGCTTTGTGGTGCACACCCTATAGCAATAGGCTGCGCACACCTATGGTGACAATAATTGAGAATGTAAACCAACTCTGTGCACAAGGGGCCCCCCAGGTCTAAATTTGTCCCTTGGTTGCGGTGCGTTTTTGACTTGCCTCAGCCGCCTGTCAAAACCAGGCAATGGCCACTCGACAGCCACAGCAAAAAAAAAAAAGAAATCGGGCATGTCATGTTTGGCACCGCACTGTGTACAGATAAATGGGGCCATGCTGCACCCACAATTAATCCACATCCAATGGACACAGATGCGGCACAGTAAAATCACTGAAACCCAACTTAAAACAGGTATGCTGGAGGGGGCATATCACCTCCCAATCATCTGTTAACTGCAGGATAGTTTCTGCTGACAACGTGAGCCAAGTCGAATTGCGAGTTAGCAACTAGGCCCATTTAAAAGGAGACTTAAAGGATTACTAAACCCCTAACAGTAAAATCGATCTGTACATGCAGTAAAGCATGCTTGTTATACTCATTGTGAAAGGGGTTAACCCTCTGCATTGTATAAAATGGCTGTTTGATCCTCCCCTTCCAGTGTCTGCAACTCCTCTCCGTATAGTAGAAATGGTTGGCGACAAGCTGCACATGCTCAGTTTGGTGTGTATTGCCAGAGAGTTTTTTTTCCTGGGAGAGTACATGTGATCAGCACAGGACCAACCAGCACTGTTTAGACAGAGGGGCAGGGGTCCTGCAGTCTTATAGGGCAGTGAGCAGTATGAAAACTCCTACAAGCTTTAAAGCGGTTGTATATCCATTTTTTTTTCTTTTACCTACAGGTAAGCCTATAGCAAGGCTTACCTGTAGGTTTAGGAGATATTTGCCCTAAATGTAGCCGCTGACGTATGGCGCATGCGCCGTGAGGTCCCGGCGTGTGCGCCATGAGGTCCCGGCGAAGGCCCGGCGCATAGCGCTAGACCTTGCTCCAGTGCGCATGCGCAGGAGTGACGTCTCGCGGCACCAGTCACTCACAGCGTACCCGGAAGGATCCTCGAGGGAACATGTCGGCTCCCTCTGCGGGGACTGAGCGGACCCGTCGGAGCTTTGTTCTGAGGTAAGCATTTCATAATGAGCTAGTATGCTGTCATACTAGCTCATTATGCCTTTCCCTTATAGGTTTTTTTTTAATTATTTTTTATGGGTAACCCCTTTAACCAGACACTTATAGAAGTCACAAGACTGCTCTAACTGCTGATGAGAACAGGTATTTAGCAGTTTATATTTACTAAAATAATTGCATTTCCATGTTCTGTGTACCGTGGGAGACCAGATATAGTGAATGCAGGGTCCTGGGTTAAATAACACTTTAATGAGGGACAACTGCAAAATTGAAATGCACACAAAGGTATCCACGCAAAAAATTGTGTCTAGTGGTATCCCCTATGAGCATATGTATAAAGCAGTGAATATAGCATTCTAGTAGCATTCACAGCATTTTAAAATACAGCAAATGATTCACTCCTGGTGAATGTTTGATGAATGTTGCATTCACTGTGTAAGTGTAGGGATTTATGCCCACAGGCACAACAAATGCTGTACAGTATAATAATTTTTTTTGCAGATCTGACCTGTACTTAGTATTAAAGGGCCCATAAACACAGCTGTGTTGTGCTCAGTAATCTTGTGCTGCATAAAAGCACGGTAGAAACTTCTGCGTCGGCAGTCAGTATTTGTGCGTAATTTACATGTGTATGCACATACATGCAAACATGGTGGAATCGAAAACTGAGCTAGAGGAATGGAAGAAGAATCTTACAGATGTGAATGTTTTATGGACATTTATGCATCTAAACACGTGTTAATGGAAGCACTTTATGGACCATTACATGCGTTTTTTTATGTAGCAGTTTTCTGCCAGCAAGATCCTGCGTAGATATTAATATTTTATCATGTCTGTGTCCCTAAAAAGTAAAAAGCATAATAGTATGAGGGCTGATATATATGAGCCTATGGGCTGAATATAAATATATATCAAAAAGAAAAGATCTAGTAAATGCACAACTGAGTAATCATCTCAATGTGGTTAGTGTATAACAGTGATTTTTTTGCAGTGTAGGGACTCAATACTGTTCCAGTTCACTACACTGAACTATTTTTCTGTAGTCAAGGTCAGCCTGGCAATTAAATAAGATGAGACCGTGGGAGATCAGAGGTATGTAGGGGGATGCTGTCATTCTTAAAAACCAGTAAACCATCTGCAATTTGTTAGATGAGAAAGGAAAAGAAGTAGAAGAGCAAGGGCAGTGAAATGAGTTGGAACAATAGAACCAGGTGCAGGCTAGACCATCAAGTATTTAACAGATTTTAAGTTTGTTTTAAAGACTTGGGTTATTTTTGCAAAAAAACATTGAAAGTCAGATTGAGCAGAATTAATGATTTACAAGAAAAATAACAAGCTTTCCAAATGTGTCCATGTTTGAGGAATTATGATTATTCATGAACGATCGGATTCATGAGAGATTCTTTTATTTCACTAATATGTACTTTATTCATCAGAGCACATTGTAAGGCAATGGCAGCACTCAACACTTGTAGCCAGCAAAGCACTCAACACTTGTAGCCAACTTGTATCCTTATTAAACCTGGTTTTTAACATTTTAACAATAGTAAGGCTACTTTCACATGGAGGCGCCAGCAAAACAGCGCTAAGGGCCAGTTCACACCACACGCAGTCCAGTACGTTTTTATTCTGCATCAAAAATGCATGGAAAGTAGGTTATATGGTTTCCAATGGCATAGTTCACACCAGTGCAGTCAGTTCCAGTCAGTTCCAGCTCCAGAAAAAAAAGTAGAACATGCTGCATTTTTCATGCACTGAACTGTACTGGAACGCAGTAAAATGCATTAAAAACGCACTGGAATGCACCTACATGCACCAAAAATGCACTGGAATGCACCTACATGCACCAAAAACGCACTGGAATGCACATGTCCTAAGAAAAAAAGGGGGAAAAAACTGCACTGGACTGCATCAAAAACGCATCAAAAACGCACCGGAACGGACCGGAAAAGCGTCAAAAATGCGCATGCAGAAAAGCATCCGGAACGCATCCGGACTGCGTTTCTATGGTGTGAACTGGCCCTAAAGCACTGGCCGTTTTACCAGCGTTTTACCAACGCTTTTGCACCACGTTTCAGGCACTAGCGTGTCATAGGGTTGCCACCTCATCCGTTTAAACCCGAACACATATAAATTACACAGGTTCTAAGGCTAATTTAATGCAGGTAAAGCACCAAGTCAGTTTAATTACCTCCTTAATCAGACTCAGAACCTGTGTAATTCATATGTGTTTGTGTTTAAAGGGATGAGGGGGCAACTCTAGCGTGTCAGCTTTTAAAGGTCACATGATAACGGGACCTAGGGTTGCCACCTCATCCCTTTAAACCCAAACACATATGAATTACAGAGGTTCTGAGGCTAATTCAATGCAGATGAGGCACCAAATGAGTTTAATTACCACCTTAATCAGCCACAGAACCTGTGTAATTCATATGTGTTCGGGTTTAAAGGGACGAGGTGGCAACTCTAACGGGACCTTTAAAAAAACCACAACAAAGACCAGTGTTGCAGCCCTTCCGAATTGCTTTTCAGGCGCTTCGGAAGCGCTGCCCCTTCATTGCAATGGGCAGGGGCATTTTGGGAGCACTGTGTACAGCACTCCCAACCCACCCCAAAGATACTGCTTGCAGGACTTTTTTTCCCGTCCCACAAGTGCACCGCCCCAGTGTGAAAGCACTCATTAACCACTTGCCGACCGCCGATCGGCATCTGACGGCGGCAAAGTGGCACGTTCCCGCAAATCGCCGTCATACGACGGCGGCTGCGGGAACGTGTATAGTGAGCGCGCGTGCGCCGCCGGAGGCGCGCCCGCGCGCTCACTGTGTCCAGGGGGGGCCAGGGAGCGGGTGCGGCGGCTTCGATTGCCGCCAGCCACCCGCGATGCCCCCCCCGGAGAGATGTGTATAA
>BLSH010201087.1:696568-724332 GCA_018402905.1 Glandirana rugosa
GTACTACGACGTGTACACTAGTCGATACTGTAGTCGGTAACCTACCAAACTGTCAAACCAAATCTCGTGTTGGTTACTCTCACAATGTAAAGGTCGTGCACGGCCTTTACATTGACCAAAAATTTGACGATTTACCTACCCAAATGATGGCGAAATTCCGGGGAAAGTGTGACTCCGTCAAAAGTCCGTAAAATCACGATCTTTATCACGGACATTTTGTAGACTTTTGACGGAGGGTAAGTAAAATTGGTGAAGTCGGGGCCTTCCTAAAGGTCGAAATCCTGGCCTCGGGAAAAACGCTAAGCCGCGACGCAGCGAAATTGGCCGCACGACCGCGCAATTGTCAGTTAAAGCGACGCAGCGCCGAATCGCAAAAAGGGCTCCGGTCCTAAAGCTGGAAATCCTTCCGGGGCTGAAGTGGTTAAAATGAATGGGAGGCAGTTTTCAGATGTTTTACAGGCACTATTTCTAGCACTAAAATGCCTGAAAACTGCCTCAGTGTGAAAGGGGCCTTAAAGCGGTAGTAAACCCATCCATTTAGCAGTTTAAAAACCAGTTACATTTCCGGCACGTGCTGGAAATGTAACACTCTCATTGGTTGTGCTCTAAACCAAACTGTCAAACCATCCAATGGCTGATGTCATAGCTGATCACATGTGCAGCATCATGGCAGTTGTAGATTAAAAAGAGGCCAAGATGGCAACTTCCTTGGCTGAAAAGGATAGGAGGGTTTACTACCACTTTAAGGACTTGGTTGCATACATTTGTAAATATATGTGTATGCATTGCATAAGTAATATACATGGAACTTACTTTATTACTTAAAAACTGACTGAGCCGGTGCAGTTTTCTGTTATTGCTGTGTTTAAAGGCTAAGTTCACCTTTTACATAAACTGGCACATGCAGACAAGGGAGTTTTACATGTACTGTGCCGTTTGTTAAAATATAGTTTGATGCAGTTGTCATACCCGTAGGCTGTTTCTGTCCCCTATGCAGTCTGGACGAAAAACCCCCAATGTTTACATCCTAACACAAACATAGCATAACCTTTAGAGAAGCCTACTGTCAGAATAACCATATGTCCCAATTTTGGCACATACATACATAGGGGAAACATTTTACGTAGGCACGTTGGTAGGGTATTTGATTCCCCCTTGTATTTGCAAATTTACACAAACTTGATTTGTATTTATTAAAGTGATAAAAACAGGGGTTGAGCAGGGATGAGTGCTGGAGAATTTTTGTATCGTGCCCTTAAAAGAGAAGTATAGCCAAAGCTCGTTTGGCTGTACTTCTATGGATCACAGGAGTGCAATTCGTTTTTCCGCTCTCTGCTGATGTCACAGAAGTTGGTCCAGGGCCTGCGTCATCATGACAATGGAAGTTGGAATCTGCCAGGTCCCTGGACGGACACCCAGCTCAGCCTCTCAGCGAGGCATTGAGAGACTGAGCCGCCCCCTTCACAGTCCAGCACTCCAGTGAGCGAGGAGGGGGCAGTGCAGAGAGCTGTGACTGACAGTCTTCAGCTCTCTGCTCAGGGGGCTGTCAGAACCGACCGATTGGGGATGGTCTTAGTGCAGACGCGCCGGGGGACAGATGCAGCATCGGACCAATGTTGCATCCACCTAGGTAACTATTAATCTAGTAAAAAGCCTAAACCCATACTTCTCTTTTAAAGCAGTTGTATACTCAGTGTAAAAAAAAAAAAACCTGTAAGGCAAAGGCATAATGAGCTACTAGCTCATTATGAAATTCTTACCTCAGAAGGAAGCTCCATTCGGGCAGCTCGGTCCCCTCAGAGGGATCCTTCTGGGTTCGCGGCTCCGGCCACTTACAGCGCCGGAGCCGCAAACCCGGAAGGATCCCCACAGGGAAAATGTCTGCTCCCTCTGAGGGGAGATGTCACTGGGCGTGGGAGCTCTTTTTTCCGGCAGACTTTCCGGCAAGGTCCGGCGCTATGCATCGGGCCTTCGCCGCGACTTCAACGCCTCCTTGCAGGGTGAATATCTCCTAAACCATACAGGTTGAGATATTCATTTTACCTACAGGTAAGTCTTATTATAGGCTTACCTGTAGGTAAAAATTATAAAAAGGGGTAAACAACCGCTTTCATAGGCAGTAGGGATGAGCTTGGATTTGGTCCAAACTTGGGTTTGTACTAAACCCAAAAGAAAGCTGCTACTCTCACCCACTGCCGCCCAATCAATAGGCCAGGGCAATCATGGCCACCTGGTCCAGCAGGGACTGTCTAAAATCCGATCTGTGCTTGGGCTCTCCAGCTCGACAAAATTCAAATATTTAATCAACCTCTGTCAAAGGGACCTGCTGGAAAATCTTGCAGTGGTTGCAATAAATCAGCTGCGCTGCTGTTCATTGTGTTCTGACAGCTGTGTGTGCTCCTGCACAGCTTGGGAGATTTCATTTGATTTCCTGTTTCTCAGACAGCAGGGTAACATATTAGGGGAACAATTATCACTAAAACAGGAAAACACGGGTAGTAATAATAACTCAACATAGGTCATGACCATCTCCCATTTTACTGCAAACAAGCTTTTTGTTAAAGTTAGTGCCCTTACTGGAGAGATTTCCCATCACTTCCTGTTCTGACAATAGGGGACACAGGCTGAAAATAAAACCTGATAGAGCCCTTCCCACATAGTCCAAAAACTTGTAAATGAGCCCCATAGCAATGGACATCACTGTTTCATTTAGCTAAACGATCTAAAGCTAGGCTATCAAAATGTTGGTAAGTTAATTTAAACAAGTTTATCCAGTGCTGGGATTCCTTGTAGAATGTTCTGAGTAAGTAAAAACCATTGGGGGAAAGTTGCCTGTGAAATGTCCGCTGTGCATCTGACCCCACACAGCCCTTCTCAAAGGAGCTCCAATGGTTGCAGGCACTTTGACTTCATCAAAAAAAAATTTGGGCACCAATACAAAAAAACAAACAAATTCTAGGTCTTTCATGTTATCCAGAAAGGTAGATTGCGATTGACGTGGATCTGCAGCATAGATTGATGGATGATGTGATTGATGGTGGATATATATCATGGGATTTTTTTTTTTAATTTTATTAATGGATTTGTCAAAAATATGTCTGTCCTTATTTAGGGCCCTTTCACATAATGCACACATTAAAGCAGGGTTTCACCCATTTAAATGCCAGCAGCTACACTTTTTGTACACAAAAAGTGTAGCTGCTGACTTTTAATAAATGGCTACTCACCTGTCCCACTTCTTTGTAGGGCACTTGTCCCACCCTTACCCCCATTTTCCTTCCTTTTGCAGACCTCTAGGACTTTCCAGGACTTTTTTACAGCAATTTTCTGAACTTTTAGTAAAATTACCAGAACCCCGGACCCGAACCTAGACTTTTTTTAAAAAGTCCGGGTTCGGGTCCGGGTCCCGGACACCCACAAGTTCGGTACGGACCCGAACTTTACAGTCCGGGTTCGCTCAACACTACCCAGTAGTATGAAAATAGTTTATCTGCCCCCCCCCCCCACCACAGTGCTCACAGCTTATAAATCTTTTACATTAAAATATTGCCACTATATACCTTTTTGGATAATCTGTTTACCACATTTACGCGATAGACTGCACAGTTTCTTCATGCTGAGAGTTCAGGTGGGTGGAGATTTCCACTATAGCCTGTATACACGCCCACATGTGTGATGTCAATATCATGTGACCTAACTATCTCTGAGAACAAGTACGTGTTCTCTCCAGCATAAAAGACACAACTGAGTATGTGCAGGTGCGCTGCCCTGTCTGTGTTAGCTGCTCTTTCTCAGATAGACAGTGAAGGAGGGAAGGATCTATGCATACAGGATAAAACAGCCTTTTTACTCAATGCAGAGGATTAACCCCTTAAGTTACACAGTGAGTATAACAAGCATGCTGTGCTGCATATACAGACTAATTATACTGTTGTGGGTTTAGTAACACTTTAAGTAAAGGCAAACAAGCCACATTTGGCACACATCTGTTCAAATACATACTATTCCCAAACTTATATACTTCACAAAACTAGCTTGTGTTACAAAGCTTTGAGCTACTACTCAGCTCACTGTATTATCTACATTTGCATTCAGTACATTGGCTTCTGTTCAAATCAACTTTGATCAAAGTTTCTTTTTTAACATTAATATATATTGGGTTGAAAGAGATTACTTGTATTTAAGTTTGTAAAAAAAAAAAAAGTAGCACATTAAACCATTTTTTGTGTTTCTGAGTCTCTTTTAATGTCATTCAATATTATGCAGTGAACTTTGATGGTGTATTCTTGAATCAACACTTTCAAAGTGACCTGGCTGAAGGACTTCACAGGAATACATTTTGAACAATCAAGGCATGCTGGTGCTTTGTTGACCTTTCTATCTCTTTATATATTATCTTGAAAGAGACTTCAATATGGTTCAGAGGAAAATGAATGTACAGAGGCAGTATTTTAAAGAACCGTGAATCAGCTCAGGCTGAGTTATATCCAAGATTTAATACATCTTTTGGTAATATTAAAACATCTTTCTTTAGTGCTAATCTTATTCAAAGTTCTCTAATAGAGTTAAAGACCTACCTAGATGAATTCCTTAGGGGGAAAGTATAGAATCAGCATATCATTAATTCTACTTTTCAGTGCAATACTATTTTATATTTGACAGCACTAGTATTAATTTTATTATATAGGATTTATAAAGCTCTAACAGTTTGTGCAACACTTTACAATCTTAGATTGTAAGCTCTAACGAGCAGGGCCCTCTGATTCCTCTTGTACCAAATTGTGATGTAACTGTACTGTCTGCCTTCATTTTTGTAAAGCGCTGCGCAAACTGCTGGCGCTATATAAATCCTGTATAATAATAATATAATAATAAGAGGAGACAGTACAGTTACAATACACTTCAATACAATGCATAGCTCCCAACTGTCCCTGATTTCGAGGGACTGTCCCCGATTTGCAACAATGTCCCTCTGTCCCTCATTGCTCTTCTTTTGACCCTCATTTTGGTCTGATGCATATACCTATATATAAAATGCACTATTTATCTATCAAAAAGTGTTTTACAAAGCTAAACCTTTCATCCAATTTCTAAATTGCTGCATTTGTACATTTAAAAAAACGAATATAAAGGAATAGTAGTGGTAAAATAAAGCACTTGTGGGTTTAACAAATTTTTTTTGTATAATTCTCCTTTAAGGGGGCATGACGGGGTATGTCCTATGCCTACATACATTTGCTAATAGGTGTCCCTCGTTCCGTCTCAGAAAGTTGGGAGGCATGTAACATGGGACAAGTTATTTTTTTTGCAGAAAGGGTTAAAGTGATTTTAAGGCCTCATACACACGGGCGTATCTTTAAAAATAAACAAAACGTCGGACCCGACGTCAAGGAAAAAAAAATCGTCGTTTTTCGGCGTTATGCATCGGCGTTAGTGAGCGTTAGTGAGCATCGGCGTCAATAGGCGTTTTTTAAAAAAAATCATCCCTCTGCTATTTTTCAACCTAAAAACGTCAGCGTCAAAAAACGCCGGTACAATATTAGTTGGCGTTTTGTGGCGTCGGCGTAAAAAAATGCCAAAACGTTACAGCCTCAGAACGAGATGGCCGTGGGTTCTACTTTCAGCTCACTAATGCCAACGCCATCTACAGCTCAAAACGCCGACGTTTTTATGGGGCCATTGACTAACATGGAGAGCTGCAAAAAACGCCAGAAAACGCCGGCGTCAAAAAAACGTCCGTGTGTATGAGGCCTAAAGGTTAATTTTTTTTTTTTTTATTAAAATAAAACCGATTACAACAAAACAGCACCTACCCACAAACTGCCCCTGCTTTTAGTTAGCTCATCTTAGTAAAAAATGGTTTCAGCTTAGTCTCATACCCACGAGAGAACCCCCTCTAACATGCTTTGTCCTGTAGGGGCATAATTGTAGAGGCCTCCAAGGTTAAGTCCCTATTGGACGAAACACGTTAGAGAGGGTTCTCTCATGGGTAGGAGACCAAGCTGAAACCATCTTTATAGAGAAGAGCTCATCCTCATGCCGTGGCAGTGTGCAGACAGGAACCATTTTGTTGTAGTTCTTTATGTGTCAGACAAGCCAATGTTCAACCCAACTAGCACCTGCAAACATTGTGGCCCCCTGATGACATTGTTACGATTAAAGGCCTAGGGGCATGGCTTCAGGGCACTGAGAGAGAGAGAGAGAGCAAGCTGACAGTGGAAGCATACATTGAAGGATCCAATCCACTGCCATTCGCACGGTTTCAGATGGGAACTTTTTAAAGCTATATAGGCTCATGTCTAATCTTAGTACATATGAATGATTTTCTTTTTTATGCTTTTTAAACTAAAATAACAGTGAACACCATATAGGTTCTCGTCGTCTTTTAACATGCAAATATGCACTGGATCATCCATCCACCCACGTGAGCTGCCGAGGTTCTCCAAGAGTCAGAGTCCTTGCTGATTAAGAAGGAAAGGAATTCATCTAGTGTTGGAGCTTTGTTGTGGAGGTCAATACAGAGAGAGTTTGCTCATAAGGGATTCACTGTGGTGGAATTGTTTTCTACTTGCACATTCTTGCAGCACTTACCCAGGAGTGATATATATCACAAGTTGTATGGGACTACTACATTCACGATTATATGGACTTTAACTGTTTTATTGTTTATGATGATTAGTTGATTGCTGAAAACACATACAACATCAGATTACAGACATTGGTTATTACTGATAGATAAACTACTGGTAATAGTGCAGCATTTATTATTTTATAATCATTGCTGAGATAACAGTATGCTGGGATAACAGATTGGGGCATTCACGCGGTATCAATTTTATTTGGTTTTTGGTCTACAAAATTTTAAAAAAAGATGGTATACTTACCTGCTCTGTGCAATGTTGGACAGAAATTGGACAGAAAGCTCCCTTAGCTCCTCCTCTGGAAGTCACCAGCCAGCGCTGCCCGCTTCTCCTTCCTCTGGGTGCTGCCTTAGAAAGCTGGGTGCTAAGAGGACTCGGGTGCACGTGCACTCCTAAGCCCAAGCCACGCCCCTGCACCTCACTCACAGGAGTTTGACTGACAGCAGCCTATGGCTCCCGCTGCCCTCAGTGTCTCCTGTGAAAGCAGGAAATGAAGTGAGTGGTGCTGCAGCCAAGTCAGCTCTGGAACAGTGACAAAAGCCAGGTGACGAGAGCCAGGAGCCTTAAGCCTGGTACACGTTATCGTTTTTTTTTTTCATTCAACCCAGCGAACTGGGTTGGACTTAGGACAGCGATCTCCCCTGCTGAGCTATTGCGTTCCGACAGAGGGACGCCCCCTCACCAGAACATACCGCTCAGCCCTCTCAGCCAATTGCTAAGAGCGCAGATTGGCAGACCTTTTTTGGTCATGCCCCAAATGTCCAGCTTCTGTCGGACCGACTGTCATACACACATGCAGAATGACGGCCAGTTTCTATTGAACCGGCCGATACCACCTGATATTCGGCCCGTGTGTACAGCCCTTTAATGCGTTAAGATAATGTCTTGCCTTTACACCCTGTTCCAAATTATTATGCCAATGATATTTTTCTCATTTACCTAAATAATTGATGTAAACAACAGTCAGCATAATTCTCATGTTATCAACTATTAAGAGTACAATTCAAATTTTATTCAAACAAACCTCCTAATAACAGTATTATTTTTTTCAAAATAAAAAACTTACAATGCGTTGTTCCAAATTATTACGCACAGTAAGTTTCAAAACACTTCATAGGTTGTAAAGAACTGAAAATTGTCATTTGTTGTGTTTGCAGCATATTTACTGAAATCAAAAGCTATTTCAATCAAACTTTGAACAACATTTTAACTTTTTAAACAATTTAACAGGTCACGTTACATTTTAACATAGGACCCCTTATTTGATAGCAGCTTCACAAGTCTTGCATCCATTGAACTTGTGAGTTTTTGGACAGTTTCTGCTTGAATTTGTTTGCAAGATGTCAGAATAGCCTCCCAGAGCTGCTGTTTGGATGTAAACTGCCTCCCACCCTCATAGATCTTTTGCTTGAGGATGCTCCAAAGGTTGTCGATAGGATTGAGGTCAGGGGAGGATGGAGGCCACACCATGACTTTCTCTCCTTTTATCCCCATAGCAGCCATTGATGCAGAGGTATTCTTTGCAGCATGAGATGGTGCATTGTCATGCATGAAGATGATTTTATTACGGAAAGCGTAGTTCTTCCTTCTGTAACAGGAAAGGAAGTGGTCAGTCAGGAATTCCACATACTTTGCAGAGGTCATCTTTACACCTTCGGGGACCCTAAAGGGGCTGACCAGTTCTCTTCCCAAGATTCCAGCCCAAAACATGACTCCACCACCGCCTGACGTCGCAGCCTTGTTGGAACAGGGTGGCCGCCCACCAACCATCCACTACTCCATCCATCTGGACCATCCAGGGTTGCATGGTACTCATCATTGAACAGGACTGTTTGGAAATTAGTCTTCATGTATTTTTCTGCCCAATGCAGCCGTGTCTGCTTGTGAGCATTAGTTAGTGGTGGCCGAATGGAAGGTTTATGCACAGTTGCAAGACTCTGGAGGACTCTACACCTTGATGTCTGTGGGACTCCAGAGGCACCAGCAGCTTCAAATATCTGTTTGCTGCTATGTAATGGTGTGTTAGCAGCTGCTCTCTTGATCCGATACATGGATCTGACAGAAATCTTCCTCAATGTGCCTTTATCTGCACGAACCCGTCTGTGCTCTGAATCAGCCACAAATCTCTTAATAGTGTGATAATCACTCTTAAGTTTTTGTGAAATATCTAATGTTTTCATACCTCGTCCAAGGCATTGAACTATTTCACTCTTTTGCGCAGCAGAGAGATACTTTTTCTTCCCCATATTGCTTGAAAATAGTGCTCTGCTTAATAATGTGGAACACCCTCCTTTAGTAGTTTTTCCTTTAATTGGGCTCACCTGGCAATCTAATTATCATAGGTGTCCGAGATTGTTTTCAGTGATCAAAAGAGCCCTGAGACACAATGCCATCCATGAGTTAAACTGTAAAACAAAATATTTCATCTTTGTGACACTGAAATAGAATTTGCATAATAATTTGGAACCAGGGTGTAGAAGTACTTTAATCCCTTGCCGACCGCCCGCCGTGGATTGACGACAGCAAAGTGGTACGCAGAGCCGGCGCGACCATAAGGCCGCTCAGGCGGCCGCAGGGGGGCGCCAGAGTGGTGGGGGTGGCAAAATCCCATAACTCCTTGAGCCCCGGCGAAGATTCCTGGAGCAGAGCCAAGTGTCGGAGAAAGTTCCGGCACTTGGCTCCAGTCACTTGCCCGGCAGAGGCGCGCTAGTGTGGGCACCAGTGCCTCCCACCCTGCAGCTTGTGCCAGGGTGTTTGGTGTCCCACACCACGCTGCGATCTCTGCTCTCCTCCCTCCACCGGCATCTCTGCCCGCCCACCGCCTGCCTTTCATAGAGATGCGGAGCCCCAGTCTCCTCCTCCTACTTAGCTGTAATGTGTCACTAGAAACAGACGGGAGGAGCCGAGTAGGAGGAGAGACATAGCTAAGCACGATCCGCGTTGATCTGAGGTCTGTGATCTTTTACACAATACAGATGACACTTGATGGGGTGGATTGGGAAAGGGAACACAGCAGGAGCCCTACCTGGCACCCTGTACAATGCTACCTGGCACCCTGTATACCCTACCTGGCACCCTGTACAATGCTACCTGGTACCCTGTATACCCTACCTGGCACCCTGTACAATGCTACCTGGTACCCTGTATACCCTACCTGGCACCCTGTATACTGCTACCTGGCACCCTGTATACCCTACCTGGCTCCCTGTACACTGCTACCTGACACCCTGTATACCCTACCTGGCACCCTGTACAATGCTACCTGGCACCCTGTATACCCTACCTGGCACCCTGTACAATGCTACCTGGTACCCTGTATACCCTACCTGGCACCCTGTATACTGCTACCTGGCACCCTGTACAATGCTATCTGGCACCCTGTATACCCTAGCTGGCACCCTGTATACTGCTATCTGGCACCCTTTATACCCTACCTGGCACCCTGTATACTGCTACCTGGGGCTCTGTATACCCTATCTGGAACCCCTGTATACTGCTATCTGGGACCCCTATGTACCGCTATCTGGGACCCCTGTATACTGATATATGGTGACTCTGTATACTGCTATATGGTGACTCTGTATACCCATATCTGGGGCTCTGTATACTGCTATATGGTGACTCTGTATACTGCTATCTGGGGCTCTGTATACCCCTATCTGGGGCTCTGTATACTGCTATATGGTGACTCTGTATACTGCTATATGGTGACTCTGTATACCCCTATCTGGGGCTCTGTATACTGCTATATGGTGACTCTGTATACGGCTATCTGGGGCTCTGTAAACTGCTATATGGTGACTCTGTATACTGCTATCTGGGACTCTGTATACTGCTACCTGGGGCTCTGTATGATCCTATCTGGTGATGCTGTATACCACTATCCGTGATGCTATATACCCTATCTGGTGACGCTGGGCTGTATACTCCTGCCTCAAGGGGTGGAAACTATAAGGGGTGGGGCTTATGAGAAGTGGGATGGGTCAAAAGGAAGGGCGGAGTCTGGTGCCCCCCATCCTAAAATTTCACCAGCCGCCACTGTTCACATGCGTTCCAGGTGCAGTGCAATTTCAGCCCATTCATTTGAATTGGCTGAAACCATGCCAGACCAGACAGAGTTATAAAACACTTTACATTTGCGACCTGCATTTGGGGTGTCATTAAGTTAACAGTTGATGCCCTAGGCAGATCGCAACTGCAGTGCGTTTTAACCACTTGCCGACCGCCAACCGCACATTGACGGCAACAAAGTGGTGCGATATCGCAAATCGCCGTCATCTGACGGCGGCTGTGAGATCGCGCACTGTGAGCGCACTGTGAGCGCTTCGATTGCCGCCAGCTACCCGCGATGCCCCCCCCCCGGAGTGAAAGAACAGAGGTCCGTGTAAGTAAACACGGACCTCCATTCTGTGAAGGGGGAAGGGCTGTGATCACAGCCTTCCTCTACATGGAAGCTGTGATCGCTTCCCTTCCCCTGCTAGGGCAGTCCCCCCACAGTTAGAACACGCCCAGGGAACACAGTTAACCCTTAGAGCGCCCCCTGCAGGTTAACCCCTTCACTGCCAATGGCATTTACACAGTAATCAGTGCATTTTTATAGCACTGATCGATGCATAAATGCCAATGGTCCCAAAAAAGTGTCAAAATGGTCCGACATGTCTGCCCCAATATCGCAGTACCGCTAAAAATCGCAGATCGCCGCCATTACTAATAAAAAATAAATAAAAACCCCAAAAATGAATTCTCATCATCCGTAAACGTGGCCACTTTTGCGCAAACCAATCAATAAACGCCGATTGCGATTTTTTTTATCGCAAATATGAGGAAGAATATAAATCGGCCAAAAACGGTGAAAAAACATTTTTTTTTTATTTTTTTTTGGATTTGTATTTGAGCAAAAAGTAAGAAATTTGTTTTTTTTTTTTGCAAAATTGTCGCTCTTTTGTTTATAGCGGCGATCAGAAATGATGCAGCGATGATCAAATACCACCAAAAGAAAGCTCTATTTGTGGGAAAAAAAGGACGCAAATTTCGTTTGAGTACAACGTCGCACAACCGCGCAATTGTCAGTTAAAAGCAACGCAGCGCCGAATCGCAAAAAGGGCTCTGGTCCTAAAGTAGGAAATCTTTCCGGGGCTGAAGTGGTTAAAGAAAATGCACACAGAACGCGGGTTACATGCTCTGCGTGCTGGTGTGAACCGGCCCTTAGTCTGGATTTGTGAGCTTTTGTTTAACCACACTCTTCAGCTACGTGCGCCGCAAGTACCTCATTCTCACGTTCAAAATTTGGAAGGAATACAGGTGGCAGGTGGGCGGGGGGCACCAAAACGCATCTTCGCCTGTGTAGACAAAAATCCTTGCACCGGGCCCTGGTGGTACGATATCGCGGGGTAGCCAGGGAGCGGGTAGGGCAGACGCGATATCCACTGGCTACCTGTGATCGCTCCCCCGCAGGGACGTAACGGAGGTCTGTGTATGTAAACACACAGATCTCCGTTCTGACAGGGGGAAGGAATGTGATCGCAGGCTCCCTGTGTATGGGAGCCGCGATCATTCCCCTCCCCCAGCCAGCCCAGCCCCCATACAGTTAGGACACACACAGGGAACACAATTAACCCCTTAGAGTGCCCCCTGCAGGTTAACCCCTTTTCTGCCAGTGACATTTATACAGTAATCAGTGCATTTTCATATCACTGATTGCTGTATAAATGCCAATGGTCCCAAAAAAGTGTCAAAATGGTCCAACATGTCTGCTGCAATATCACAGTCCTGATAAAAATCACCGCCATTACTAGTAAAAAAAAAAAAAAAAAAAACATAAATTAATTCTCATCATTCATAAACGCGGCAACTTTTGCGCAAACCAATCAATATACCCCGATTGCGAATTTTTTTTTTTTTACCAAAAATATGAGCCAAAACCGATGAAAAAAATTTTTTTTATAATATTTTTTTGGATATGTATTATAGCAAAAAGTAAGAAATATTGTGTTTTTTGTGCCTCCTTTTTTGTTTATAGCGGTGATCAGAAATGACGCAGAGGTGATCAAATACCACCAAAAGAAAGCTCTATTTGTGGGGAAAAAAAGAATGCAAATTTTGTTTGGATACAACGTCGCACAACCGTGCAATTGTCAGTTAAAGCGACGCAGTGCCGAATCGCAAAAAGTGCTCTGGTCCTAAAGTGGGAAATCCTTCTGGGGCTGAAGTGGTTAAGACAGTGTTGGGGGTTAGGTTAGTGTGCAGGTAAAGGGTTAAGGTGAACTGTTAGGATTAAAGGGACCCTGTCCTTAGAGAACCCAAAGTTAAACAGAAACAGCCTTCAAAAGAAAATTATTCTTATCTTATCTTTCTGGCAGGTGACCAGTGAAACTTCATTTTCTTGCCGAGTTATGGCTGCTGCTGGAATTTTACACTTCTAAATATGTCAGATGCCTAGTCCACTTTTGTAAGCTGTAGTACTTCCAACCAGTCCCTGTGTCCTTTAGTGAAGTAATGGTTGTGGGAGAAAACATAGCCCACAGTCCCTTTTCTTCACCTGTATGACTATGGCCATATTTTTTACTGACTGGTTAATTATGAAAAGATCAGTAACCACCATTTGTGTGTCAAAATGTCAAGTGTTCTGCATGTTGTCATACCCCCTGCACTCCTTTCCTGCACATATCACCACATCATACCCCTCACACTTCTCTTCTGGGCATAATGCCCACTGTTATACCCTCCACACTTCTCTTTCACCATCCCACATACTAAAATACCCTCGTAATCATTAACCCTTTACTTCCTGAGCCCTTAATTAACCTAACACACCACTAAACATAACTACTTTGTATGGCGCCAAAAAAAATTATACTAAACGTCAGATTTTTTTTAATCTCCCCATTACAGTTAACAATTAACCCAATCCCTACAATAATGCTTAAACTCTTAATACAGCTGACACTAATCTATGCTTTACTCCTGCAATGTGGTGTCCTATTGCTTAAAGTGTATCTAAACCCAAGAACAAAAATGGAGGAGCATTGTAGCCACCCTTGGACAGCAGAATTGTAAAGCCTTGAAGAGGGTAGTGTTAGATAGACTAGTAGATTTTAATGGACTTTATGTAAGTGACCAACAACTCCCCTTGAGAGGATGGAAGTAAGCTCACAGATCTATACCTTTAAGTAACTAAGGGTATTGCTAACTATCAATCAGTTGGTGACCAGTCATAGATCAGTACTCTGATTACTAGTTGTATTAAATGCTGGCAGTTTGTAATCTCCCACATATATTGTGGTACATTTTTATGTTAGACAGCATGATACCATCCTTACACTGTATGTCTCCTATACCTTTCCCCTTTCTATGCCATCTTAAAGTGGTTGTCAACCCGTGACAACCACTTTAACCTACAGGTAAGCCTATTATAAGGCTTACCTGTAGGTGCCCTGCATATCTCCCAAACCTGCACGGTTTAGGAGATATGCAGTGCACTGCGATGTGCCTGCATCAACGGGCACATGCGTGGTGAAGAAACGGCTTCCGTGCCATTTCTTCACTGAAATCGTGCCGTGACTGGCAGCTCCGGCGCGCATGCACAGGAGTGATGTCATGCGACTCCGGCCAGTCAAAGAGCCAGAGATCGCGGCCCCGGAAGGAAGAGGGGCAGAAGATGGATGCGGCCTGGAGCGCGGACATCGCTGGACATCGCTGGCTTCCAATGCAGGTAAGTGGCACATAATGGGCTGATATGCAATGCATACTAGCCCATTATGCTTTTACATTCCATGGTAACATAGAGGAAGTAAACCCCATCAGGGTTTACTTTCTCTTTAAATGTTGGTGCCTTATCCCTCAACCCCCTTCTCCCCTTCCACTTTTCTTTGTATATTTGAAAATATAAATAACGAATTACAAATTAAATGAATAAATAATAGGAAACAGACCTTGGTCGTCAACTGTCTGACGTTCAGAAACTATACTATATATACTATACTATAGGAAACTAGGAAAAAATGGCTGTTCACTTTGCAAGGGAAGTTGCACTTTGCAAGGGAATTTCCACAAAACTCAGTGAATGGGGTAAAATTTCACTTTACAAAGACTACCCAATCACATGCAAGGAAAGTAAACAAAACTGTTTTGCTTGCACATGATTGGATGATGGATGTCAGTAGAGTGTCACCTCATTCACTAAGCTTTAGGAAAATTCCTTTTCAAAGTGCAACTCCCCTTGCAAAGTGAATGGACTATTTGCCTTCAGTAAATCAACCAGAAAGGGTCTTACTTACAACATTCTTATATGTCTCTTTTATTTAATGTATAATTGAAGAAATTAATTATAAATTCCTGTCTTGCTGGTACAAGATTCCTAATTTCCAATGGAATGCGACTTATATCCACATTAGACCTTGTTTCCACTTCTGTTTTGTTTTCTGTCATCTTTTTTTCTTTTATCCTCCCCCATTCTCTGGAACTCCCTACCCCAATCTGTCCAACTATCCTACTCTGTCCATTTTTAGGCTACCCCTGAAAACCCTTCTCTTTAGAGAAGCCTATCCTCCCTCCACCTAACAACTGTACTTTTATTTTCCTCATCATCTATATCTTGCATAATAATAATAATAATAATAATACACGATTCTTACACGATTACTTCCCATACACACCCTACCCATTCCCAGGGCTGTCTTTAGCACAGGGCAAAAGGGTCAGCTGCCCTGGGCCCAATCATTGTTGTGGGGCCCAAAGCAGCTGCCCTTTGAGCCCGCACTTCCCACAAATAGTTGATAAGTGGATTCGGGAGGGCCCAAGAAAATGTTTGCCCAGGGTCCAATCAATATTAAAGACGGCCCTGCCCATTCCCCAGACTCCTCATTGGCATTTATATATTTACACATGTAGCACCCTCTAGTTAGTGTGCTAGAGAGAGATAGCATTTTTGCTAGTGTCGGTAAATTGTCAGGCTTGACTGGCAGCCAAGCCTGTGTGCTTTCTTCTGGGTCAGGGTTGAGTGACTCAGGCAGAGTTGGTGACTCACAGGCAGCATCACTGAGACCTACCACTTCTTTCCTGGATGTTCTGGAAAGTTCTGGAAAGGAAGGCGGAGGGGAGAGGTGGAGCTATCTGGGGTATTCTAAGGAGCCCTGACCAATCCCCAACCTGGATTGACAGGGGGCAGGTCTCCTAAAAATGCTTAGGGTCAGTCCAGCTGGGGAGGAGTTGTTTGGATGGAAGCTGGAGAAGGAGTGCTAGGCTGTCGTGGCCTTTGAGGGAGCTCCCCAGTCTGGGGAGGAGTGACCTTGGGCCTGGGGCTCGGGTGCGGACAGGACCCTTCTCAAGACACATGGAGGTGTCCTGGACAGGTGGCACAGGAGCAAGGAGAGGACAGCAGGAGAGCACTGCCAGGCAAAGTCTTCAGGGAGGAACCACAGGTTGCAGCCAAGAAAGCTGGTGAGTGACACACAGTTGGGAAGGACTGGGGGGGCAAGCCTGAGAGGACTGGGAGATTGCAGTCTGGGATGGGTGCAGTGAAGTGGATGGTGGTGGCATGGGCAGTGGAGAGAGGCAGCTGCACCCAGGATGGCTGGCAGGGCCTGAAGAGGTGGTACTGGGAGCAGTAGCCATGTGGACAGCTAGCATTGGGATTACCTATATTTTTGCTACACCAAAGGGGCCCGCGGTCCCTGCCTGCAAAGAGCATTTGCTTTGGGTCAGACTGAGTTAGTGTCAGGCCTGCCCATTAGTGCTAGCTGATCCTGGAGAATGAGTTCAAGAGTGCTGGAGAGTGAGAACAAGAGTCGAGTTGTGCTGGAAGAAGTTGTGTATTTACAGGAGGTGTATATAGTTCCTCAGTCCTTAACAATTTCTGCAATCAACTGGGCATCTCGTAACTACCTTATCCCCATCCAAGTTTAATCCCCTCAATAAAAATACAAAAACAAAGTGCATGAACTGTTTTCTGTCTGAGAGTGACAGAGAATCGTGTGCCTGGTAGGGCAGGGTGGCCAACGGACTACAACTACCAGCAGCCTCTACGGGGGTACGGCTACACACATGTAGTACAAGTGCAAATGGAAACACGATGAAGGCTGTAAGTGTTAATTTTAATATAGAGTTATATATCTAGGTTCTGAAATGGGTAGTTCATATTACGGAACACCAAAAAATTCATACACCACCAAATAAAATGTTTGTCCTAGAAACAAAGCCGTACAAGTGAAGGAATTAATACTTAGATACATTAAACTGACCACAGCATGAAGCTGCAATATTTCAAAAAGGACAATCACATTACTTACACAGCTGTTAAATTTTGATTAACCAGGACACATATGAATTACACAGGTTCTGAGGCTAATTTAATGCAGATAAGGCACCAAGTGAGTTTAATTACCACCTTAATCAGCCACAGAATATATGTGTGTTCAGGTTTAAAGGGATGAGGTGGCAACCCTACGGTGCTGCTGAAAAGATGATAAATAATTTATTTCTCATGCAAATTAAATATCATTAAACTGAGGAATAATCACCTGTGTATACTTTTTAATGATATTTGTATTTCAAGTAGTCATGTGACTGCCAAAGCACCACCCAGCTCTCTGTGGCTCCAAGGCAAAGGATTGGACCATGCAGTGATGCACGCAGAACACATCACAAACAGGGAAGAAGCGCCACCAACATATTGCCCATTGAGTTGTATAGTAACCAAAGTCACTACGTTATAGCACATCAATTAAAAAAAGGTATTTAGAATCATTTGAATAATGTTTTATGTGGACAATTATGCTAATGCTAATGTTTACTACTTTAATTTAGAGCATTACAAACACATATTAAATATCTTTCTTCGGTTGCTTATACCAAGCTACCTTTGGCCTCAATAGACTGTACAAGAGAAGTATCTATTACAAGCCACTGTCATTAGTTGTTTCTCTTACTTCTATTTCCAGATAATACGTATCATAAGCATCTCAAGTGTTTACTGGCCTCTGAGCTCCCCTCATTAGTTCATGTGTCAATGAACATAAAACACGAGTATTTCACTGAATAGATCTATAGTTCACCATATTCAATTGTAATGTATGTTAAAGTTTTATCAACTAATGTTTACTTTTTATCAGTTAGTTATGCTAAAGTGTCTAGATTTAAGTTTGCAGATTGCTACAGATACTAGATATTTGCAAAATCTGTTATTTTACTAGACCGAGAAAACCAGGGATTGTGGGATATGTAGTTTCTTTTTAGGAAATGTCAGGTCTCACACTATAGACATGCAGTAAGCTGTGCAGTACCATGTTTCAACACAAACAGAAACCGCTCACACAGGAATGTGAAGATTTACTACACTATATGCTGTGTATACAGGGCCAGAAATGACACAATGAAACAACATGATCAATGCACATCTTATGTAGGTGGACAAACACAAGGTTCAAGAAGGAACATTAACCATGCCTTTATCCCTTTCACTGCCATCAAGATAAAAACTAGCCACTGGCAGTGTGTATAATGGTCCTTTCACACGTACGGACCGTTCAGGTTCGCATGTCAGTTTTTCAGGGGGACCTGAACGGACGCTCTATGTACTCCTATGGAGCGATGGATGTCAGCGGTGACATGTCCGCTGACTTCCGATCCGCTCCGATCCGCTAACTACAGACGGATGGAAACCCTATTTTCCATCCGTCTGGCGGATCAGATCGGATTAACACGGACAGACGGTCCATGCTCATCCGATCCCCCACAGAGGAGAGTGGAGCTCTGACAGGTCCATTTCTGCACGGAGTACAGAGACGGACCTGTCATCCGCCGGCACAGCGGGGATCAACGTATGGATCCCCGCTGAGCAGCAGGCCCATCAAAACGGGCTCCGCTCGTGTGAAAGGACCCTAACTCTGACAAGCTGGCTGCTGGCTGTCAGATGGAAGTGATAGGGCAGCTTTCACATACCCTGATAGTGATCAATATTTTATTCCCTAGAGTGTCTGCTTTCAGAAAATATATATTGTTTGGGGGCTTTGTGTAATCCTGATTTTTTAAACATGTGATCAAAAAAATGCTAAACTGCTCTGGCAGCAAAAGGGTTAAGGCATCACTCAGACTAGTTATCTGAAAGGTTTGTACACTATATTTTCCATGTCACCCTCAAAGCCACATGAACCGGATGTTCAGATTTTCAGAAAATCCCTATTGCTGACACTGACACAATAGAGGTGGGGGGTTATTGCTTAAACTCCATTGGGGGGGTTATTATTGTTGAAACTCAGACCATTGAAGGTGGTGTTTATTATTTTTGCCTCTGCTCTGAGCTGAATACTACCATAAATTCATTGTGAGGCCAAGTTTGTGGCAGTCCCATCACTTCCATACAGGCTGGTGTAAGAGGGATCTAGAGTATCAGTATACATGTGGGCAGAGGGACTCCTGAGAACTGAACCTCGTGGAAGGGGGCTATCTCTGTTACATGTCTTTTCCTATACATATGGCCGTCACCTAGTATTTTTGAATTGAACATTGTAAAAATAAAATGTTTGATTTGGTTGATTTAGATGTGGTCCTCAACTCGACTTGTGGATGCACATGTGGCACTTGGACCCTTTTTTAAGTTCATTACCACTGGTTTAGATACTCACTGATGTTGACATCAGAGGTAATAGGCCCAATTGACAGCTTAAGGCCTAACGTCTACCCCATTGATATTTCCTTGCTTTCTGCCCTGGTGATGGCCATGCAAGAAATGGGGAGTGCAGTAATGACCTGGACGGAAATCACAGACGGAAATAAAAACACTTTCCAAAGGATTATTCCTTCCCCACTCTACCGAAAATGCGTTTTTGCTTTTATCTATGTCCCCATTGATGAGATTTCCCTCTACTTTTTGTCCTGACAGGAACTGAGGGAAAATGGCAGAGGCTCTAACCTTACCCCCTCAATCTAGCAAAAAGTGGTTCTAAAGGCTGAAGATTTTCACCATAATATTCTCTGCATTAAGGTAAAAAAACTTTGTGAGTACAGCCCTTGATAGAGCATTGTGCATGAGAGCAGCAGCTCTTATGCTCTCTCACTACTCATTCGCTCAGAGGCAGCAACAGCAGCCATTGGCTCCCACTGCCGTCAATACCAGCAAGTGAGGAGGGAGGGGGGACGGGGCTGAGCTGCGCTCTGTGCATCAATGCATACACAGAGCCAGCTCAGGGACGAGACCTCACGAGTGCTTCCATAGCACCCAGCTTGCTATGGTGGGCACTCGAAGGGGGGAGCCAGGAATGCCAGCAGGGGACCCCAGAAGAGGAGGATCATGGCTGTTCTGTGCAAAACCAAAAACCATTGCACAAAGCAGGTAAGTGTGACATGTTTGTTACTTTAAAAAAAATCAAGGGTTTGCAATCACTTTAACAAAGTTGACTACTGTAATTTTAGGGGGTCTGAGACAAATGAGCTCCTATTAATTTTTTTCTAAATGCTTAACTTACTAACAATAATACTCATTATTCATACATAACCCAGCTACTGAAAAAGCGCTGTTCCAGCAACAGATATTATTTATGTGGGATTGTGTGATTATAGGAGATACAAACAGCGTGTCCATTAACTACTGAACATCAGTCTTGAGTGAGTTGACTATATACAAAGATCGGTTTATGCATTTCCGAATACAAATATATAAATGAAACACTCTGTAATAAAAGTATTCTGCAGAGTCCGCGTGTCCACACATATTTCCATTCATTTTCTGCCAAAGGAGCTTTGTTACATCTCACAGCAGTACCCCGTCATGCAAACCCTTTAGCATAGTCAGAGCCAGTAAAGTGAAAAACACTTCCCTGTCTCTGTACAGTTGTTTTCGAAAGGAAGCTGCTATCCAGACTTTTACTGGCGCATGGCGTGCATTTCTGACTCCCTTGGTATGTGCATACAAAGAAGGCTGTCAACAGACAGTTTGGGGGCTTTGTATCTTTAGTCTATGAAATGCTACTACTGTATATGTAACAGAATCTATCGCCATCCCTTTGGAACAATACAGCGTCCTTTTCTGCAAACACCAAGTCGGTGAACCTGTTATTTGCACAATTGAATATATTCATTTACTTGAGGTCTGGGTTAACTGCAACGTGGCAGCTACTAGTAATAATGAAATCTCAGATCATAGCATCACTGCTCTTGTACAAACAACGCTTTTCATCTGTATTCTACATGGAGCACAGCTGTTGAAATGGAAGCATTTAGTACACATTTTTTGTTTTATTTTTCGTAAGTAAAATATTCAGTGAGACACGTGGTTTTATCTTGTTTAAGCTTACATAAACCAATAGCAACCATTCAGATATGTTTAGAGTAGGCAGCTGAATGGAGAGGAATTGTAATTGGTAGCTAATTTAAAGTGCACTTTGCCCTTTGCGTTATACAAATAAGCCTTATGTTATGGTTTTTCCTAAATCTGTAGATTTCTTAAAACTCTTGCTTAGTCCTAATTCTTTGCTTCACTATACCGCTGTAGTATTAGCCCCTTTGCACCTAAAGGTAAAACAAATCCTAATGCCTAAGCACAATTTTTTAACTTAGTTAACCACTTAAGGACCGGAAGGATTTCCCACATTAGGACCAGAGCACTTTTTATGATTCGGCACTGCGTCGCTTTAACTAACAATTGCGCGGTCATGCGATGTTGTACCCAAACAAAATTGACGTCCTTTTTTTCCCCACAAATCAAGCTTTCTTTTGGTGGTATTTGATCACCTCTGCGTCACTTCTGATCACTGCTATTAACAAAAAAGAGCAACAAGTTTTAAAAAAAGCAATATTTTTTTATTTTTTGCTAAAATACATATCCAAAAAAATATATATTAAAAACAAATTTATTTATCAGTTTTGGCCAATATATATTCTTCCTCATATTTGAAAAAAAATATTGCGATCAGCGTTTATTGATTGGTTTGCACAAAAGTTGCCGCATTTACAAACCATGAGAATTCATTTCTGGCGTTTTTATTTTTTACTAGTAATGGAGGCGATCTGTGGTTTTTATCGGGAATGTGATACTGCAGCGGACATGTTGGACATTTTTGACACTTTTTTTGGAACCAATGACATTTATACAGCAATCAGAAATGTAAATATCCACTGATTACTGTATAAATGTCATTGGCAGTGAATGGGTTAACCTGCTGGGGGCGATCTAGGTGTTAACTGTGTTCCCTAGGCATGTTCTAACTGTGAGGGGGCTGGGCTGTCAGGGGCATAAGAGATGTAACTGATCCCAGTGACAGGGATCAGTAGATCTCTGTTATGTCACCTAACAGAACGAGGAACTGCCGTGTTTACATCGGTGGTTCCCCGTTTTTCTTCTCTGCCAGGTCATCGCGGGTACCTGGTGGACATCGAGTCCGATGGACCCGTGGCCACACTGCTGCAGAGTGCAGCAGGCATGAGAGCTAGCCGCGCACGAGCGAGCTGCCGTTTATAAATGGCGATTTGCGCTACAGCACCACTCTGCAGCAGTAAAGGTACGTGAGGCGGTCAGGAAGTGGTTAAACCGTACATATCATTACAACTACTTTGTGGTGGATTATACTGCATATTTTTCAGGACAAATTGGGCTTTCATTTGGTGGTAAATTGTTATGGATGTCTCCTGTTCTTTTTTATTATCAAAGGAAACCTGGCCCAAAATGGAAAAAACATTTTTTTTTAATTTAGCTACTATTTTTTTGCTACTACCATCCACCAAAGAACAACCCAAATTAAATTTTCCTTCTCCTGACGATTGCAGTGATACCACATATGTATATGTTAGCTGTTTGTACCCTTAGAGCAGCCCAGAAACAATAGTACGCTGTTCACTTTTCTTTTATCCTACCTAAAACACATTGACAATGATACTAATTTAAACAAAAAAAAAAAAATACTAACCTTGACCTTTGATCCTGACCTTGACATTTGACCTTGACCCAAACACTAACCCTGGCACTGACCTAGTTTAAACCATGATCTAGGTATTTTTTTTTGTATTTTTATTTACATTTTTTTATTTTTATTATTTATTTATTTTTACACAAACTTTTTATTTTTACACAATGTATCTCTCTCTCCTCCATTCACACAGAGAAAACACGGGCGCAGGCTTTACAGTGACTGATCAGAGGCTATCACAGCTATCAGGTGACCCGGAATTTCCGGAGTTCCGGGTCCCGATCGTTAGTATGGAGCCCCGGGCTCTCCGTGAGTCCCCGGTCTCTGTGCTGGGAGCATGCTGTGTGACAAATAGATAAATACAAAGATGAAATATATCTATGAGAGCTGTTTTACCTGCAAATGATTTGTATTTCTGTCCATGCAGTCCTGAGATTTATACAGATATGCCACACAGCACGGTCCAGTCTGGCAGGGCAGGACACCTAAATTTTCTCTACTGCTGAAATGTAAAATCATATTTTCATTTCCACATTGTATTTCTATTATTTCTAATCTACTCCTATTACTCTGAACAATCTTGAAGTTGGTAAATGTTCTTTGTGAAGATCCCCACACATTTACTTCCATAAATTCTGTGACACATATTCACTAGAGATGGGCACAGGCGTGTTTGGGATCCTAGTCCCAACCCACCTACTCGATCCCGCCAGGAAGCTGACACTGCACACTGCTAATCACAGGCAGTGAGACATTTCCCGGTTCTGCAGCTGTACAGACCGGGAAATGTCTCATTGTCTGTGATTCCCGGTGTGCAGTGTCGGCTTCCTGGCGGGATCAGGCAGGTGGGTTGGGACTAGGATCCCAAACACGCCTGAGCCCATCTCTAGTATTCAATATGCCCTGTGAATAGGCACTGTTGTGTCACACATTTCACAGAGCCTGCCTTCTGAACTACAGAGGTGCTGAAAGAAGGAGTTTTAGGAGGCAGAGTCAGTACAGGAATCACTGCTTACAGGCAGCAAAGTACCATGGGATATGTAGTCCTTAGAAGTGAAAAGTAAACAGCAGAGAAGCTGTAAAGCATGCAGGGAATCCAGGAAGTTGTGGAAAGAGAGGCATCAGATAGGCAGCAATCACAACATGAAAGATTATTCAAGTAAGATTATATTAGATTGTCAAAAATAACTATTGTTTGTATTATTGCAATGCTGATGTTATAAAATGAAGGTGAGTGCTGTGACCATAGATTTCCTTGAATACAACTAGGTCTCACCCCTCTTCCTCCGGTCAGCATGTTTCTTATTAGCACATGAGCATTGCGGCACTACTCAGTGCTCAGTTACCTTGCACAGTATTCCAGCAGCCAATGGAACCAGTGCATGCTATTACACAAACTTAAACTAGCAAGTTGGTATCCTTGCTACAATTGGATAAGCGAATTGTGGGCATAAGAATTGAATTCCTGCTACAGGTACATATGAATGTAATGTCGCAATTACTATATTCTCTGATTGGATGTACTTTATAGTGGGGGTCATTAGTGAGACACAACTGATCTTGAATACTAAAGCTCTCAGAAAAAAATGTGAACGGTGGGCACTCTCTAATAATTATTTTGAAGAGGATCTGTACTATGTTTCCAATTATGTCTCTTAATACAGCATCCTGTATTGCCCTGTAAATCCCTATTTCTTAGCCCGTAATTACTAATGATTATAATAAAAGAAGAGATCATCTTCCCTGTCTGATCTTTTATGGGATGGACATATACTGTAAACAGTTACTGCCATACAGTTTAATGCCCAATCTGAACTTTACAATTGTGCATGTGAAAAAAGGAAGTTACATTTTTCATCCTGATCTTCAAGCTTCTGAAATCAATAGGCCAAGAGATTTCTTCCATCATATACACGTACGTTGCGTCAGCAGAATAGCTGCCTAGCATAAAAAAATGGTAAAAATCAGTTTGAATCAATATGAAAAGAAAATTATTCATTCCTCTGCTTTCTCCAGGTGCCTGTCAGTTAAACCATGTGGATTAGATCCTTAGTTGAAACTTCCAGGTGCCGACACCCTCTCAGATGTAGCTGCCGGGCCTGACACAGCCGGAAACCTCAATGAACAGCAATTTGAAACAGCAGAATGGCTGGAGGTAGGGGGCTGCCACCCCCCCCCCCCACCTTCACAGGTGGAATACCTGGACAGAAAGACACTGCTGTTCCAAATCTCAGGCTATTTATGTGCTCATCAGCCACCTCCTGGGCACACCTCCCCAGGGATTGGTTGCAGCACCATAAATATTTATGGTGCCAAAAAAGACTAAATTTACTTAACATCCTAGCTGCAATCCCCTCTTAACTGCCTCTACTACGGAATGAGTAACTGTAATTTATGTAATTGATTCTCATAGAAGAAGTCCTCCATCCCCTTTATTACGTTTGATGACCCTCTCTGAACTCTTACTAATTCACCAATGTCTTTCCAGAGGTTTGGTGACCAAAACTGAACTACATATTCAAAATGAGATAAATAAAATTGTAAAAAATCCGCGCAATCTATGTTCCGTGACAGATTTAAACTAATATTTCACATAAACGTTCAGCAGCTGTGCACAAGGTCATACATCACAGAAAACCCCAAAAACGTAGTAATAAAATGGTGCAGCACTAATTAATTCAATGTATCATGAGTCCATTAGACAGCAAATCCAAGGAATGGTAAGTGTTCAAGGATGAAGGCAAAACAGGAAAAAAGTCCCAATCCGTGTCAGAAAGGAAAATGGAAACACTCTGGTGCCACTCAACACCCCTGCTAATATACTCTTACCAGAGAGCATGCGACCCCCTGATAAGAGTGGTCAGACACGCTTTGTTTACAAATAAGGTGGTCTCCCCTCGTGCTGCTGCAATCAGGTAGTCTCCCCTCCTGCCGCTGCAATCACTACAGACTCTTGACCCTGCTGTGGAACCCGACCTCCAAGTCACTCAAACGGACGGATCATCCAGACATGTAGGAATAAAGGCCCCAATAGTGTAATACCGTTTTCATATATTTAATAGTAAAAAAGAGTAACACTTACAAACAATTCGTCTTTGACAAAGCATAAAGGAACATCCACCAGAATGAAAAATGGCCGCGCTGCGGCCGCGCATGCGCAGTAGCTAGATGATGGTAACAGAGGAGTGGTCAACGTGCGGGCGTTCCAACCGGTTTCGTCATACGTGACGTCATCAGGGATCATTATTACTACTATATTACTACTATATTCAAAATGAGGCCAAACCAGTGTTATGAATGGGGTAGAATTATTAAATTATCTATTAAACGTGTACCCTTTTTAATACATGAGAGCATTTTATAAACACTGTTAGCTGTGATTTGACGTTGCATGCTATTGCTATGTCAGTGATCTACAGGCACCCCCAGACCCTTTTCCATCACTGATTCACTCAGGAGAATCCCTCTTAATGTGTATTGTGTATTTTTGGCACCTGAGTGCATAACTTTACATTTCTCAATACTGAACCTCACCAGCTATGTTGCTGTCCAACCCCCTATTTTGCGAAGGTCTTCCTGTAATAATGCTATATCCTGTGCCGAAGCTATTTCCCTGCATAATTTGATATCATCAATACTGAACTCATATCTGAATCATATTAAATATATCATTAATGAAAAAATTACAATATATATTATATATACTATCTATCTACACTATATTGTCAAAAGTATTGGGACGCCTGCCTTTACACGCACATGAACTTTTTTTTTTTTTAAAACTCTTTTTATTGTTTTGAATGACAGAACAAGACATACAACATCTACCACAGGCGTGCAAGCCGTGTATAATCATATATCTAATGGTAAACTGTAGACCTTCTCATGGTTGTAACAGTATGAGGTAGTACAATATAATATCATCCTTTCACTTAGGTGATGCTGTTTAAGTTCAATGTTTAAGCACATTATTTGTCCTCCATGGCCTCCAGGGGCTCCCCGCTACAGCACATACATGTGTCCGTTACCTAGTCCCATTATGAGTCTGAAGCCGTGCTTGGGCTCTCCAACCATTTCGTCCAGACCTTGGTGTATTTGGTGGGGCATCCCCGATTAGCATATGTGTCTCTGTATAACGGTAAGCTGTCATTAATCAACTTTTTCCAAAAGGTGAGTGATGGGGCATTGGATTTGCGCCAATGCATTGCGATGGCTTTGCGGGCATAAAAAAGCAGCAGACCGACCAGTGTACGGCCTAAGATGCAGACGGTCATGGACAACGGGACCTGAATGGAGGCGAGTTGTTGGATGGTATCTATTACCTCTTCCCAAAAACCAGCCACATGTGGGCACGTCCAGAAGATATGCGCGAAGTCCGCAGGGGACCTCCCGCATCTCCAGCAGTCCGAGCCGAGGCCCGGATTCATCTTGGATAATCTATAGGGGGTGTGGTACGCCCTGTGCGCTATTTTGAATTGTACCATCTTGTCTCTTGCTGACACCAGGGATCTAAAGGGAAAGTCCCATATATCATCCCAGTCGTCGTTGTCAAGGTCTGGGATGTCACGTTCCCACCTACTTCTGAGATTTGTTAGGCTTGGGAGGGAGGTTATCAGTAGAAATCCATATATTCGGGACAAGGGTTTGTCTTGACAGTCAGATCTGAGCATACATTCCAGTTCGGACTCTTTCAGCTGCAGGCCATCATGGGCAAACTGGCAGTTGAAAGCATGTGAGAGCTGCATGTATCGGAAGAAGTAGGTCGGGGGTATGTTAAACTCTTCTCTCAGCTGTATGAAGGTTTTCATGGCGGAGGACGTCACCACCTGGGATATGGTTTTTATTTGGTATTTCGTCCATGCATAGGGCTCCGGCAGTTGGTAAAACTGTGCTAGGTTGGGATTACGCCACAATGGGGCATTATTGGAGACAATCTTAGCTGGATGACCCTCAATCCGCAGTCCTGCGCCCCAAGCACGAAGTGTGGTGAGCATAGATGGAGTCAGATTGTATGGGGCACGGGGACCTCGGAGTAGTAAGCATCTCAGCGTCTCCAGCGAACCAACCACCGCAGCCTCTAATGCCGTAGAGGAATTACTACAGTCTGGGTTAAGCCACCAGACTGCTGTAACCAACTGGGCGGCCAAGTAATATTTGTAAAGATCCGGTAGCGCCAGACCCCCTAATGAGGTCGGGCGCAACAGCGTGGACCATTTATACCTGGGAT
>BLSH010201087.1:730876-743769 GCA_018402905.1 Glandirana rugosa
CAAAATGTACGAGTGACCGATCGCCCCCCTCGGTTAGTCACCCACTCCGCCTGAGCTACAGGTGGCCGATGGGCGTTAGCGAGGGGGCGTCACTGTCTTGCCCCTAGACACTTATATTTGTTCGCATAGGGGTAAGACTGTCCCCTCTCCTCTCACTAGCATACAAGGGTCATATACCCTCGTCGCTAGTGAGAGGAGGGGGTCAGTCGGGTCGGGGGTGTGTCAATCTTGTGACACTGTCCCTTGGTCACCGCATCGCACCCAAAAGTCGTGGGCCCCGTTCCGTTCATTAAACGCGGGGGATTGGGCAGCTATTAAAACGTTTTTTTGGGTTTAAAGAATGAAAAACGTATATATTTTTTTTTTGGATTTGTATTTTAGCAAAAAGTAAGAAATTTGGGTTTTTTTGCAAAATTATCGACGGGTTAGGGGGCGCAAATTACTTGCCTTGCCCCGGGTGCTGAAAACCCACGCTACGCCACTGGTTCCCTGTCACAGTGTTCTAACTGTGTGGGGGCTGGGCTGACTGGGGGAGGAGAGTGATCGCTGCTCCCATATACTGGGAACATACGATCACTCTCCTCTCCCCTGTCAGAATGGGGATACGCTTGTTTATATTCACAGATCCCCGTTCTGTCACTGCGGGGGAGCGATTGCGGGTAGCCGGTGGACATCGAGTCCGCCTCACCCACTGATTGGCTCCCCCCGCTAGCCAGTGAGCATGTAAAACATACTCCTGCCGTCCGGTGACGGTGATTCGTGCAGGAGAATCATGTTGCCGCCATCAGTCCATGGCAGGCAGTCGGCAACTGGTTAACCGCTTCAGATCCGCGCTATAGCTGATTGATGGCTACAGCGTGGATCTGCTTTGCCAGGAGGCCGTCAATAGATGTCCTCCCCTACTGCTCATGTGCGGCACGTGCCGCCGCACGCCGCGTGAGCGTTCCCGCGGGTCGGGCGGACTCGATGTCTGCTGGAGACCCGCGATCTGGTCACAGAGAGCTAGAACGGGAAACAGCTAATGTAAACACGACAGTTCCCCGCTCTGTGAGGGGGGGCATGACAGATCTACTGATCCCTGTGATCGGGATCAGTTAGATCTGTTATATCCCTGTCAGCCCAGCCCCCCTACAGTTAGAACACACACAGGGAACACATTTAACCCCTTCACTGCCCTTTAGTGTTAACCCCTTCCCTGCCAATGACATTTATACAGTAATCAGTGTCTATTCTTAGATCTGATCGCTGTATAAGGACTCATACACACGGGCGTATCTAAAAAAATAAACAAAACGTAGGGTCCGACGTCAAGGAAAAAAAGTCGACGTTTTTCGGCGTTATGCATTGGCGTTTTTGAGCGTTAGTGAGCGTCGGCGTCAATAGGCGTTTTTTAAAAAAAATCATCCCTCTGCTATTTTTCAACCTAAAAACGTCGGCGTCAAAAAGCGCCAGAAAACGCCGGTACAATATCAGGTGGCGTTTGTTGGCGTTTGTTGGCGTTTTGTGGCGTCGGCGTCAAAAAACGTCAAAACGTTACAGCCTCAGAACGCGATGGCCGTGGGTTCTACTTTCTGCTCACTAACGCCGACGCCACCTACAGCTCAAAAACGCCGACGTTTTTATGGGGCCATTGACTAACATGGAGAGCTGCAAAAAACGCCAGAAAACGCCGGCGTCAAAAAACGTCCGTGTGTATGAGGCCTAAATGTCATTGGTCCCAAAAAAGTGTCAAAAACGTCCGACATGTGCGCTGCAATATCGCAGTCCTGATAAAAATTGCAGATTGCCGCCATTACCAGTAAAAAAAAAAAAATAATAATAAAAACGCCATAAATCAATGTCCATAGTTTGTAGGCGCTATAACTTTTGCACAACCCAATTAATATACGCCGATCGCAATTTTTTTTTACCAAAAATATGTAGACGAATATATATTGGTCTAAACTGATGAATAAATTTGTTTTTTTATTTTTTATTTTTGGATATTTATTATAGCAAAAAGAAAAAAAAATATTGTTCTTTTTTCAAAATCGTCGCTCTTTGTTTGTTTATAGCGCAAATAATAAAACCCGCAGAGGTGATCAAATACCACCAAAAGAACGCTCTATTTGTGGGAAAAAGAGGACGCCAATTTTGTTTGGGTACAATGTTGCACGACCGCGCAATCGTCATTCAAATAGTGACAGCGCTGAAAACTGAAAATTGGTCCGGGCAGGAGGGGGGTTTAAGTGCCCAGTAAGGAGGTGGTTAAAGTCCATCTCCAGAGACAGTAAAGCTGGCTACACATTATTCAATTTCCTTGTACAATTTTCCTTTAGATTTATCAAAACCATATAATATGAGGTCAAAGCTAAACACTTTCAATTTGTATCAGGCAGGCCTTTGCATTATATAATTAAAGGTAATTTTGTAGAAAATTGAACAAGAAAATTGCATAATGTATGGCCACAGGCATTTTTAACCCCTTCTTGGGGGTTAAAAACCCCCCCGCTAGCGGCCGAAAAACGCCCCTTAACCACTTCAATACTAGACACTTACCCCCCTTCCCGCCCAGACCAATTTTCAGCTTTCAGCGCTGTCACATTTTGAATGACAATTGCGCGGTCATGTGACACTGTACCCAAACAAAATTTTTATCATTTTGTTCCCACAAATAAAGCTTTCTTTTGGTGGTATTTGATCTCTGGGGTTTTTATTTTTTGCTCTACAAATAAAAAAAAGACCAAAAATTTTGAAAAAAAAGTTTTTCTTTGTTTCTGTCACAAAACTTTGTAAATAAGTATTATCTCCATCACTGATGGGCACTGATGAGGCTACAATGACGGGCACTGATGAGGCAGTACTGATTGGCACTGATGAGACAGCACTGATGAAGTGGCACTGATGGGCACTGATGATGAGGCACATATATGCAGCACTGATAGGCGGCACTGATGGGCACTCATAGGTGGCACTGATGGGCACTCATAGGTGGCACTAATGGGCACTGATAGGTGGCACTTGTGGGCACTGATAGGTGGCACTGGTGGGCACTGATAGGCAGCAATGACAGGTGGCACTATTTTGGAGACACTCCCTGGTGGTCCTGGGTGGCATGCAAGATGGGCACTGAGTGCCATCCTTGTTGGGCATTGTGCCCCTTCCCTGGTCATCTCCCTGGTGGTCCCTGGGTGGGCATTCCCTGGTGGTCCTGTTGGCATCCCTGGTGGTCCTGGGTGGTGACCCTAGGGGGGCTGCACTAATAAACGATCAGCGCAGACCCCCCTGTCAGGAGAGCAGCCAATCAGTTCTCCTCTACTTGTGCCTACAGATGGAAGTAGAGGAAAAGCTGATACACGGCTCTTCCTGTTTACACTGTGACCAGCCGGCTGATCACGTGGTAAAGAGCTTCCGATGGAAGCTCTTTACCAAAATCGGTAATGCGCGCTTGCGGCGATGCGAGCCCTCGCGGGCTATCCTGAAAGACGTCATATGATGTTCAGTCAGGATAACAGAACCACCGCCCGGCCGTCATTTTGCTTTAGGCCAGACGGGAAGTGGTTAAACAGCTGTAAATCGCCGTTAAAATAAGCGGCACTTTATCGCTGCTGCCGGCACCGCCCCAGTGTGAAAGGGGTATTACTGTAACATGATGAGTATCAAAGATACACATTTGGCAGTAGTTTATTGTCAAGAGAGGAGAAAACACAGAGCTCTTGGAAGATTGTCTATTAGATGTGTTTATTTTTCATACACACTACTGTGCAATAGTTTTAGGCAGGAGTGAAAAAATGCTGTAAATTAAGAATTATTTTAGAAATACACGCGTTAGAGGGTAACTCTGCTTTCGCGGGGAAAAAAATAGTAAATAAAGAAAAAAAAATATAGCGTATACAATTGTGACACTAATCATATTGTAATTGAATGGTGTTAAAATTACCTTTCCTATTCAATCTGCCACTGTAATTTTCAGAAAATGCAATGCAATATGGCTACCTGAAGTTGTTCTGTACACAGAATGTGTACAGAACGCCCCGCAAAAATATAATTTCCTGCTTGTGTGATTGGCTCACCACATTTCCCAGAAGCCGGCACTAAGATACAAGACATCCCCTCCAACAAAAATGTCATTTTTGGTGAGAAACTTCCAATAGGAAATCACGTCTATAGGGATGCAGGCCCAGGAGCTTTCCTCATTAGAGCCCTGCAGGTGCACAGCTGATTGATAATTATGAAACCACACCCATTAGACTCACTTTCCCACATGGACACAGACAAACACACAGGGATTTCTTCAGAATAACAAAAGGTTGGAATCTGCAACAAAGTTTGTTAAAATCCTTGTAATGTACATAGATCACCCAGAGGGGAATGTTTTTCCTAAACAAAAGTGGGGTTACGCTTTAATGGTGTATTTTTTATAAATTAACAAAATGGAAAGTAGGTGAACAGAAGAGAAATCCTAATCAAATCCATATTCCTCGTCCAGATACACTTGTTTTTGAAAGAACTCGGCAGGTAGGTTGTTCCAAACTAACCACAGATCTTCTGTGGATGTAGGTTGCCTCAAATCATTCTGTCTCTTCCTGCAATCTCAGACAGATAGTGAACGAAAGAAATCGGATGGCTGCACCCACGCTATGCAATTCTGGCTTTATTCAAACTTCCCATTTTCCATAAAAACAACATATGAGCTTACTAGCAGGGGAGGACAGATAGGTTGACGCATTTCTCACGATGTACGTGCTTTATCAAAACCACCGTCATTTTGATAAGTTGTCCTGCAGCAAAATAAATTTGGGGCCAATCACACTCTTCCTTGATGGTATGGCATGATGGATATGTATCTGCCTTTAATTCTCAGCATTTGATTCTGACAAAATCTCCAACTCCATTTGCAGAAATGCAGCCCCAAACTTGCAAGAAACCACCATGCTTCACTTTTGCCCTTTAGACACTTATTATTGTACCGCTCTATAGCCCTTCGGCAAACAAACTTCCTCCTGCTACAGCCAAATATTTTACATTTTGAGTCCAGAGCACCTGCTGCCATTTTTCTCACCCCAGTTCCTATGTTTTCATGCATAGTTGGGTCGTTTAGCCTTGTTTCCTTGTTGGAGGTAAGGCTTTTTGGCTGCAATTCTTCCATGAAGACCACTTCTGGCCAGACTTCTCTGTACAGTAGATGGGTATACCTGGGACCCACTGGTTTCCGCTAGTTCTGTGCTGATGGCACTGCTTGAATGAGTCAACAGCTTTGCTATATAACCTACCTTGTGCCTTGTGCTTCCTGAACCAAGAAATTAACCATTTTTTTTTTCAATTGCAACAATCAAATTGAATGAAATGCCTTTAATTCAGTACAAATTGTTTTGGTAAACATTAACAATTCCACCAAACAAACATTACAATACTTATGGCAATTTCCCATGGGTCTCCAAACAATCCTACATACCAATATTATGAGACATGAGAGTGTCTTAAAGGGTAACTCCACTTTCTTGGAAAAAATATAGCAAATTACCTTTTCTCTTCAATCTGCATCCACAGCAAGTTTCTGTAAGATTCAAATCAATGTGGCAACCTGGAATCACCCTCCCAGAAATGTAATTTACTGCTTGTGTGATTGGTTCACTGATTTTCCCAAAAGTTTGTGCTCAGATACAAGTCAAATTTTAGGCACCCCTTGCAATGGGAATTTCAGCTTTCGTCAGATACTTACCAAGGGTAAAATATTTTAAAGGGATGCAGACCCTGCAGCATTTTTTCACGAGAACACTGAGAGCACTCCAGGTGATTATAATGTACCAGCCCTCACATTTAGAATCAGCCTGCAAAATACATTGTGAAACAAATAGCTATTTTTTCAGAGCAATAAAAGGTAGGAATCCATGCAATGCACATTGATCACCCAGAAGGGATTTTTTTTTCTCAACAAAAATACAATTACTCTTTAAGTAAATCAACCCCTAAATGTCAATTGCCGTACACTATTTTGGAGGGAGATAGAGTACCTCTCTTCAGGTTTGTAGACCTGGGAATAGAAGTAAAACTAAATGCCTGGCATAAGCAAACATCAACTGCTACTATAGCTGAACCAAAAGTTAGATAATATCATACTATATACATATATTTAAGAAATGTGCACTTATACTAATAACATTATTTCACCCACTCTAGCCTTCCTAGCTATTTACTTACCTACTATAATTGTGACCCTCTGCACTGTTTGGCCAGAATCGTCCTCAGCACTTGCCATTCCTGTACAGTAAGCACCCATAGCATTGAATTGTACTCTCATGAACCTGTTAGCAGAGCCTGAAATGATGAGGAAGGCCTCTCTTACACTTTAGACTTGGGTTCCTGTAGTGTAAACAGAAGGCACAGGGGTGTAGAGTGGCACCAGTGCCTGTAGGTCTTGCCAGTAACAGAGCGGGTAGCCACGCCAGGAGAGGTCGTCAGTAGTCTTCAGTGAAGCAGGCGGGCTGCTAAACAGCTGGTGGATGGTAGACTGAAGCAGGCTGGTACTGGCAACAGCAGGAAGGTGAGGCATGCACTGGTAGCAGACTGTAGCACAGCAGAAGGACGGTCTGTGATGACGCTCTAATTTTGGGAGCGAAACGCGTTGACGTCACTTCCGGCTTGTCGAAACCATCCACGTCACATCTACCGCCAGGAGGAGACGAACGGATGCGGGTTCCATTAGTCACCATGCTGTGTCGTCCAGACTGAATGCGCTTGATTTTATTTCTTTTTGTAAGTAGGAATTTGTCTGCACAATAAATTTTTATTTTTTAGACAGTCTACACTATGAGTGTCCTTCTATTTTTTGAGCACCCAAAGGCTTGATTCCTGTGGGATGGTTACGTTGCCTACCTCTCCAGTGCCCAGCTGTAAAACCATCTACAACAACCCTTCGCTTGTTTGACCTGTTGACTGCAAAGCAGCAGGTCCACGTCTTGGGGTGAGTGGGGACACGAGAGGGGTTCGAGCACCTGGCACCTTTATTGCACCCTTATGCACCAAGCAGTTTTATGAGCACAACCGTCACTTTCTTCACGGAAGGCACCTTATTTGCATTATATGTTATGAACTTTTATGGACATTAATTTGTTTTCAAATTGATGAATATGGGGAGGCGCTGAATGTTTTTTGTTTAAATATACGCTTATTGCAATTTTTTTACCAAAAATATGTAGAATAATATATATTGGCCTAAACTAATGAAGAAATTCGTTTTTTAACTTTTTTTTTTTTTTGGAATATTTATTATAGCAAAAAATAAAAAATATTGTTTTATTTTTCAAAATTGTCTTTTTTAAAAAAAAAAAAACGCAGTGGTGATCAAATACCACCAAAAGAAAGCTCTGTTTGTGGGGGGAAAAAGGACATAAATTTTGTTTGGGTACAATGTTGCACAACCGTGCAATTGTCAGTTAAAGCGATGCAGTGCCATATCACAAAAAATGGTCTGGTCAGGAAGTGGGTAAATCCTTCCAGTCCTTAAGTGATTAAATCCCCAAAACATTATATATTTTTTGAAAACAGATACCCTAGAGAAAGAAATGTTGGTAGTTCCATTTTTTTTTTTATGTTACACAATATTGGTGCAACGGTTTATGCAACACATTTCTGTAATAAATACACTAAAGTTCATTTATGGGCACAGAAATGCAATAAATTACCCAATTGTTTGATAAGCTATAAAAGATGAGGTTGTGCCAAGCAAGCCTTAAAATTGCATGCATCCAAAATGTTAAAAAACTTCAGTACCCTATATTTTTTTTCATAGTCAACACTTTAAAACCCCCTATAGGTCATCAGTTATACAGGTACTCTGGTGCTAGAATTATTGCACATGCATCTTTTTTTTTTGTGGGGGGGGAGGGGGATTCAGGTTCTAAAAATGTTTTGTTTTTTATTGTATGTGTCTCTTTAAATGTTTAAAACTTCTTTAACATGGCTTTATTGCTCACACAATAGCCCCCTATTTGATAGCATATAGAAGACAGGTTCTCTTTATGAGACATATGGGGTCTATTAAACCCTGGATGTCTCCCCTGTACCCTACTGCAGCTGATAGAACACAGATAATGTTCCATCAGCTAGAATTATTGCTCTCACTCCAGCATGCGCAGTGATCGGGTTCCATCAGCTGCTTCCCTGGGCATGACAGTTCAGGAAGTGATGTGATACATGTCATTTCCTGGTCTGTGCACAGAAGGGAGGCTCAGTGGATGGATATCCATTGAGCTCCTGCCGTCCTTCCCAGCAACACCTGCCATGACTGCACTGGGCCCGCAGTAGGACAGCAAAGTCCGATAAGCATTGTGAAGGGGTTGCGTGGGGGGGGGGCAGTACATCGCAGCGATTGTGGAAGTGGTCGGTGGCTTCAGGGCAACTTTATTTCTTTCACATTAAAAGCCAACAGTCCGTTTTACAAAAGTATACACACTCCTGGCTGGTATAGCGGCTGGTAGTGTGTTAAAAAAACATGTCAGCATATTAAAAACTCCAAATGCCCAGCAAGCGGTTCAGGGTTTTGGATTTTTCTGCCCCTCCCCCATCCTACCATCCTAGGGAAGCTGCCTAAGCAGCTTTATGCTGGTGCCGGCCCTGAAGATACCCTATAGCAACCATTCTTAAGCAGAGTTCTTTGGAACTCTAGGATTCCTCCATTGGTTGATAGGAGTTCCTTGAGCAGTAAACAATTGTTACCTCTCAGATAAGATTCCACTGACACCAGTGACCATTAGTGTGAGGGGTGCCTTTTCCAACAAATCACTAATGCAAGGGGGGCCTTTTCCCACTCTTCACTAATACAGGAGGGTCCTTCTATCAGACAACTAATGCCAGGGGGTTATTTACCTACTGACCACCAATAATTAATGGACCTTTCTCCAATGACCATTAATATAAGGGGGTACTAAACCTACTACCAAGATACAGGCGCACTACATGGACCACCAGTGTAAATGGGTACTTTACTGATCCCCAATATAAGGGTACACTTTTTCATTGACCACAAATGTGTGGAAGCACTGTAGTGCAAATACTTTGTGTATAACGCAATTGTTTCTCTTTTATTGAAGCCAGATACTCACGTATAGAAATTTGCCAGGATCAGCAGAAACCTGTTGAATTTTGATCCGTGTGTAGCCCTCTGTTCAACAGAAGCCAATACTAAAGGCCCGCACACGCGTTATAATAGTTGTACAACAACGGTCATACAACCAGCTTGTTGTACGATCATCCGACAGTTAGTACGCACGATTACAACAGCTGCCGCACAACAGTTGTACAACTGAAGTTGGATGAGCAGACTAGAAAACTTTGGGTATACAACAAGCGGTTGTACGACTGTTGTACCGTGTGTACAGAGAAGTTGGTCCAACAAAGTTGTACGTGCAAAACAGACATGCTCAGAAGTCAGGAACGCCCAGAAGTGTCAGTTCTGGGAAACATACGTTCCTAATTCACAAATCACATGCACCTGAACTTCCTCGTTATAAGTTCGTAACACATCACTACGTTAGGCTTGGTTGTACGATCGCTTAGTGCATGTTAGAACGCAAGACACAACGGCCAACATCCGACTTGGACCAAAGTTGGACGTTTGGTTGTACAACCGTTGCACCCGTGTGTACGAGGCTTTAGACCAGGGATATGCAATTAGTGGACCTCCAGCTATTGTAAAACTACAAGTCCCATCATGCCTCTGCCTCTGGGTGTCATGCTTGTGGCTGTCAGAGTCTTGCTATGCCTCATGGGACTTGTAGTTCTGCAACAGCTGGAGGTCCGCTAATTGCATATCCCTGCTTTAGACTGTCTTCTGTCAAATGGTCCTACTGGAAAGCCAGCATTCGATTAGCCACTGCAGCCAATGTCTGCAAAGCTGATCAGTGTATTCTGACAGGGGGAAGTCCCTGCTGTCAGAATACAATAGCGCAGCTGGGGAGATCCCTGCATCCACATTGCTTGGATGCGGGAATCTGTGTTTTTTTTTTTTTTCATTCAATCTTTGTACAGTATACATAACTTTATTCTTATGTCCACACCTTTCTGTTTATACTAATGTCCTCTGCTCTGTAGATATACTAATTAGCAGAGGTTCCCTGAGACTTGAAAGCCATGTCAAGGGTTCTTTCATGTAAAAAGGTTACGAAAGGCTGCTCTAAAGGGTATTTATTTCTGTCCACCCAGTCCTGAAATGTACACAGCTCTAAGCACATTCAGCCTAATGACCTGACTTCTCTGCTATCAGCATGTTCTTGGACTTCTCATATGAATGCAGGATTCTTGATTGGCCTCCACGGGGTTCCAAGAGGCTAAAATCAAGTCAAATTTGGGTATTTATACTAGCTGCATTTAAAATGTCTTTAGGGATTTTTCAAATAAATACATAACAACATTCATTGATGGAAAAATTTGATAAGTCCAACAAGTGCTCTTTGAATGACTGATGAATGGCACTAAATGATGGTTTCACATACTAATCTAGAAAGAGTATTTATCTCACGGAAGCTATTAAGCTGGCCATACACTAGTAGAAATTCAAACAAACATTTGTATGAATATTCTCACTACATTTGAATTTGTTTGAAAGCACTTTAACATTGTATTTGCGTTTAACATTTGATTTTGGAATGAATGTCATTTCCCAAAGGAAAGCCATATACACTATTAGAAATACATTCATTTTAGAAAAAATTTCCTTTCTGCTCCTTCAAACTTTTCTGTCACTGTGGTTAAAAATGTATGTCTGTTTGACTCCACTAACAATTAGAATATCAAACAAATATTCTTAAAAGTACATTTTTTGAACAAAATTCTACTAGTGTATGGCCAGCTTTAGAGGCTGAACTTTGATTAATTCATGTCAGAGGCGTAACTAGAACCTTCAGGGCCCCGGTGCAAGAAATTATGAAGGGCCCCCCGACCCCTGGCCAGGGCTCTTCCCACTGATCCTGGGGCCCTTTACTCTTATTGTGGGTCCCTTTATTACAGTACTGCAGTGGGGCCCTTTCACAAGTTCTGCAGCAGGCCCCAGGGGGGCCAGGGAAGCACACAGGGGCCCTGGGAACAGCAGAAGACAAGTAAACTGGATAGAGGAAAATGGAGGAGATTTGGGTCCTCTAAATGCCACCCCCGCCATCCCTCCTATTCAGGTGTACAAGGGAGGCACATGGGCCCCCTGGACCATGGGGCCCGGTTGCAATTGCAACCCCTATCGTTACACCCCTGATTCATGTGTTCCCTCATGCAAGGACATGGACCAAGCATATATTCCTAAATAAAGTATCTGTAAAGAATCAAAACTGGAATAAGAGATTGCCATCATCCCGGTCTAAGAGAGTAGTAACAGTAGATTATTTTTACAAAAGCAGAACCCATAATAGCGCAGTAAAACCCGAATGGGGTCTGCAGTCTGCATTCGGGCCCAGAGGCACAGGAATAAAAACACCTGAAAGTAAAATAACTAGGAATAAAGAAGCAGCATGGATATCTACACAAAAAATGTACTCAGTTGAAAATCAGCACTACATCCTGAGATAAAGATACTCAAAAAGAGAAAAAATTGGGACTTTATAAGTGCTGAAACCTCCTCCTAGAATAACTAATCATACCGCATGATAATTCGAAACATTCATTTTATTACATATCATTTAAAATGTGTCTATTAAAGTAAGTAGACATCCCTTAAAAGCAAAAAAATATATACAGCATAACTCTAATTAATAGCATACACTTTCCCCTCCAAAAATATGGTAAATCCTCCAAGTATAGGTGTAACTAGCAGTCATTGAAGAAGATCACCATGCAAAGCAATAAATCACATACAGGAGGAGATACACAACCGAGGTGTTTCACCTTGTTGGCTTCTTCAGGGGTTTGGATGGGAATTAATAGAGTAGGGTTGCTGTACAATAAATAAATACACATAATATATTTATATACAGTATCTCACAAAAGTGAGTACACCCCTCACATTTTTGCAAATATTTTATTACGTCTTTTCATGTAACAACACTGAAGAAATGACACTTTGGTGCAATGTAAAGTAGTGAGTGCACAGCTTGTATAACAGTGTAAATTTGCTGTCCCCTCAAAATAACTCAGCACACAGCCATTAATGTGTAAACCACTGGCAACAAAAGTGAGTACACCCTTAAGGGAAAATGTCCAAATTGGGCCCAATTAGCCATTTTCCTTCCCCAGTGTCATGTGACTCGTTAGTGTTACAAGGTCTCGGATGTGAATGGGGAGCAGGTGTGTTAAATTTGGGGTAATCGCTCTCATTCTCATACTGGTCACTGGAAGTTCAACATGGCACCTCATGGCAAAGAACTCTCTGAGGATCTGAAAAAAAGAATTGTTGCTCTACTTAAACATGGCCTAGGCTATGGTCGACCAAAGAAGTTGAGTGCATGTGCGCAGAATCATATCCAGAGGTTATATTTGGGAAATAGACGTATGAGTGCTGCCAGCATTGCTGCAGAGGTTGAAGGGGTGGGGATCAGCCTGTCAGTGCTCAGACCATACACCGCACACTGTATCAAATTGGTCTGCAAGGCTGATATCCCAGAAGGAAGCCTCTTGTAAAAATGATGCACAAGAAAGCCCACAAACAGTTTGCTGAAGACAAGCAGACTAAGGACATGGATTACTGGAACCGGCTCCCCCTACCTGCCTGAAGAAGTAGCGCAGGACTCCAGATTCGGACCTGCTGCTAAGGAAACGCGTCGCAGTAAGGTGATGTCATCACCCTTGGACTCCCACCGTTTGCGTTCCATGCCTCTCCCTGGACTCAGCCGCATGAGCCGGCTCTTTTGAACTATACAGCGGCTTCAGGAGAAGCAGAGGACGGTCGCTTCTACCATCTTGAACCAAGGACTCTGATGTTCATCTCTTCC
>BLSH010201087.1:758007-772313 GCA_018402905.1 Glandirana rugosa
CAGTTCCGTTAGGATCTCACCGACCGAGGTCATCTATTCTTTCGTCACGTTTCCAAGCACCCGAAACGTTTAAAAATCTCTTCCGAATATTTCTTGAAAAGGAGCTATTAGCGTGGGTAGTGGGTTCATTGGGCGGTCGTATGTGTCAAAGTCACCAGTGGTCTCCGGGTTCTACGGAAGCTCTTTAACTTTCCCGACAAATGAAGCCGAGGTCAAGATGTCGTAGGACTGGGACGGAATGGAAAACATGACCTCCAACTACGGAGCCTCCAGCGGTGGCCCCGTCAGGAAAGAGTCGCGGTCCCTGGGTTTCGAGATGACGTGGGACACCGGAAGAGAAACGCCAGGGTGCAGTAGAGCTTTGGGTCCCTGGCGCTGAGAAAGGACTGCCCCGGTGGCGACCTCCGAGGCATCAACCTCCAGTACAAAAGGTAAGGCAGGGTCAGGATGCTGTAGAACTGGAGCCGAAGTAAACAGCCCTTTCAATTTCTCGAAGGCATCTTGGGCCTCTGGTGACCACTGAAACTGTGTATGCTGGCGGGTTACTTGGGTGATGGGTGCGATTATCGAGGAAAAGTTCTTTATAAGCCTTCTCTAAAAATTTGCAAAGCCCACGAACCTTTGCACTGCTTTCTTATCTACTGGAGCCAGCCACTCTAGGATTGCCTTGACCTTCTGTGGGTCCATGGTATCAAGCACACACCATGTTTGGGTACAAGTGGCAGCGGGTACTGGTTCTTTACAGTAATTTTGTTTAACTCCCTGTAATCGATGCAGGGCTGTAGAGTGTGGTTGTTCTTTTCCACATAAAAGATCCCGGCTCCTGCTGGGAATGTGGATGAAGCCCTTTTGAGGTTGTCATCCAGATAAGTTTTCAGGGTCGAGAGTTCCACCTTGGTCAGTGGGAAGATCCACCCAAAGGGCACTTCCGCTCCTGGGAGGAGCTCAATAGGGCAGTCTTAGGGCGTATGGGGCAGCAGGCACTCTGCCCCCTTCTTGCTAAAAATATCCAGGAAGGCATGGTAAGCAGACGGAACGGCCTTGATGGAGTCAGGATCCGGGTCGGAATCAAGGCACAGCAGAGCTGTAGGGGCTTCCTGGGCCCTGGGCCAACAGTGTTGCTGGCAGTATGGGGAAATAAATCTGATCTCTCCTGTGGCCCAATTGATGAGAGAGCTGTGAGCCTGGAGCCATGGTAGTCCAAGGATGATGGGGAATAGAGGTGAAGCGATGGCGTCAAGGTGCAGGAATTTCTGATGTCCATCTGCGGTAATAGCAGACAGGGGAACAGTTTCGTGGGTGACCACACCTGACTTAATAGCTGTTCCATCTGCAAGGTTAACCATCATCCCTCGGGCCTTTGGTTGCAGAGGGATTAGGTGTTGGGCAGCAAATGTCTGATCCACAAAACAACTGCATGCACCCAAATCAGTAGTCGGGGTGACTAATATACTCCTTCCTGGGAGCTGGAGGGTGATGGGGAGAGCTAGGTGAGAAGAGGTTTTTGGCAGACTGGAAGTACTTGTAGGCTTAGTGATATAGCCCTTACGGATTTTGGCCGGACAAGATTTTACATAGTGCCCGGATTCTCCACAGTAGAGGCAGAGGTCTTGGTTCCGGCGGTGCTGTTTCTCTTTGGGGGTGAGCGAAGGATGAAGGAGCCCCAACTTCATGGGCTCGGGCAGATCTGGAAAAGATGGAGGAGGAACAGCGGCTGGCGGTGCTGGGCTGTGGTACCGGGATAGCATCCCGGGGAGTCTTGGAAACCCTGCGGATCTCTCTGCTCTGCGCCCTCTGAGGCGCCGGTCAATCTGGATGGCCAGTTTGATAAGGGTGTCCAGAGATCAGGGGACCCCGACACGGGCCAACTCATTCTTCAAGGGCTCTGATAACCCCAGACAGAACTGGTGACACAGGGCTGCGTCGTTCCACTTTGTATCAGCGCTCCAGTGCCTAAACTAAGACACATAATCCTCAACGGAACGACGGCCCTGCTGGAGGGCAGCCTCTTCTTTGGCAGCCTGATAGGGGTCCTCATAAAGCTGAGCCAAGGCGTGGAGGAACAGGGCAAGGCTGGACACGGCTGGTGCCTTCTGTTCTAGGAGACGGTGGGCCCATGCTTGGGGTTCTCCTTGCAGAAGGAAGATCATGACACCCACCTTTGTAGCTTCCAGTGCAAAGGTACATGGCTGGAGGGAGAAGTATAGCTCGCAGGCATTCCTGAATGCACGGAACTTGCTGTGGTCTCCGTTCAGGCAAAGGGACTTCGGGCTCTGAAGGCAAGGCAACCATGGTGCAAGATGCCTCTGCTGAGGCAGGGGAGGAGAGTTCTTGGACACGCTCCGGAAGCTGTTGGTATCCCTCCTGCAAGTTCTGAACGGCTCGTGTAAGGCCGGCCAAATGCTGGCAAAGATCTTCCATCGGAGAGGGCTCCTGCGCAGACTCGGACATGGCTGTCCGTTACTGTCACGCACCTGGTGGTGGAGTCTGGCTTATGCAGGGAGCAACCTCTCTTACGACCCTGATTCCGGAACCCCTGGTAGTGCAGACAGGGGCCTCAGGAGTGCAGGGAGGCACAAGGGCTTGGATGAGTAGTGGTTCAAGCGTGGAGGGTTCCTCTGGAGCTTGTGCTTGGAAGGTAGCATAGTGGTTCAGTCCGGGTTGGCAGCAGGCAGGCAGTGCGGTACAAGTGGAGCAGGCAAGAGGATAGTCGAGTGCAGGCAGGGTCGTCAACAGGCTGGCAGCGAAGTACACAGGGAATTTTTTTTTTTTTTTCTTCTCCCTCCCTATACCAGGTGTTTTTTAAAATGCAATCAATACACTGAGTGTGGGATGTCTTTCACCTGGGTGGATGTGTTTTGTTTAATGAATTCCCCTATAATAAGAGGGGCATCAGCACTATGTCTTTGTAATGATTAAGCTCGTATTGTACGAGTGAAAAGCGTCTACGTCTTACCTGTATTTGCCTGACCAATAAACAGCAAGCTTATCATTGTTCGTGGAGTGCCGTTTCACCTTTTTCTTTTCCCATGGACATGGCGGGTTTATTGGTCAGGCAAATACAGGTAAGACGTATTACCTGTATTTGCCTGACCAATAAACAGCAAGCTTATCATTGTTCGTGGAGTGCCGTTTCACCTTTTTCTTTTCCCATGGACATGGCGGCGAGCCAAGAACGGCACCCGGTCACACAACAGATTTCCTCTCCACCAGCTTGAGCGGTGCACTCCTCTTGTTTGTACACAGGGAAGAGACTGAAGAGTGGTCATAGACAAGCCGGGGTCAGTGCAGGCAAAAGACAAGCGGGAACAGGAGACAAGCTGGGGTCATAGGAACAGGAAACTTCAGATAAACACACTGCTGTGGGCACAGGTAAAGCTGTAGAAAGGACAGCACTGTCCGCTTAAATGGGCCGTTTGGGCGCTAATGCCGGCACACACGCGTGTGCACTCGCACGCACACACACACACAGGTGCGTGCAAACGCGCACACGCTATGTGCGCCCGCACACAGGCTTCTGGATCCGAATTCCAGGGGCAACAGTTCTTTCCTGACATTGCCACCCCCCCCAAAGGGCAGCCTCTGGATGCCCAGATGGGCCACTTTCTCTGGGTGATCCCTCTTGAAGATCCTGACCAATTCTTCAGCATGTACATTGCTCTCCGACTCCCAAGAACTTTCTTCAGAGACGTAACCCTTCCATTTCATTAAATATTGGATGCAGTTACCGCTCTTTCTGCAGTGCATGATAGCTTCCACCTCATATTCCTCCTCTCCATTCACTAGAACTGGTTCCGGTGGGTTGGTCCTCCTAACCGGGAAATGGTCTGGGGTTGCAATTTTCAGCAGGGTTACATGGAATACAGGGTGAACCTTTAAAGACGGAGGTAACTCAAGTTCATAGGCCATCCTATTGATCTTCCTCTTGATTGGAAACGGCCCAATAAATATGGGGCCCAATTTCTTAGAAGGGCAAGCCAACTTCAGATTTGTGGTTGCCAACCAGACCCGTTCACCAGGTTCCAGATTTAGCTCAGCCCGCCTTTTCTTGTCATAGACCTCCTTGTTGTGCTCTTGGGTCTTAGACATTGTCTCCTATAACAATTTACAATTGTCCTTGAAAAAGTCCATCATTCTCTGAACAGCTGATACTGGGCTTTCAGGAATTGGGTTAGGCAGGAAGGACGGGTGGAACCCATAGTTTGCAAAGAATGGGGACTGGTTGGTAGCCGAGTGGACCATATTATTGTACGCAAATTCGGCCAATGGAAGTAGCTGGACCCAGTTATCTTGCGAGAAGGTGGAGAAGCAGTGCAGGTACTGCTCCAGCGTTTGATTGGTCAGCTCTGTCTGACCGTTAGTCTGTGGGTGATAGGCCGAGGAAAGAGATAGCTCAATGTCTAGAGAGGAATACAGGGCTTTCCAGAACCTGGAGGTGAACTGGGTTCCGCAGTCGATTATGATATTTGCTGGTAACCCGTGAAGTCTGACAATCTCCTTGATAAATACTTCTGCCGTAGACAAGCCGGGGTCTGTGCAGGCAGAAGACAATCGGGAACAGGAGACAAGCCGGGGTCACAGGAACAGGAAACTTCAGATAAACACACTGCTGTGGGCACGGGTAACGCTGTAGAACAGACAGCACTGGTTGCAGGGTGTTGTCCGCTTAAATGGGCTGCGCAGATGCTTCCGGACCCGAATTCCAGGGGCAACAGTTGTTTCCTTACACATGGAAATTCTGTTTGTTGAGATAATGAGACCTAGGAATTGTATGGAACTCTTTTCAAAGTCGCATTTCTCTGCCTTTACATAAAGTCCATGATTTCTCAAGGTGGATAAGACCTTCTTGACATGTACTCTATGGAGCTCTAGAGTGGCAGAAAAGATGAGTATGTCATTCAGATAGACAATGACAAAGTGGTCCCAAAAAATGCTGTTCACTAGATGCTGGAACGTGGCTGGTGCATTACAGAGGCCGAACGGCATCACCAGGTACTCAAATTGCCTGAAACGTGTCCTGAACGCTGTTTTCCACTCATGACCCTCGCGGATGCAAATTAAATTGTAGGCTCGACGTAGGTCTAGCTTCGAGAAGATACAAGCATTACGGAACCTCTGGAACAACTCTGGAATAAGAGGGAGCGGGTAGCGATTTTTGATGGTTATTTTGTTTAGTTCCCTGTAGTCCACACAGGGTCTGAGGGACTTGTCTTTCTTTTCCACAAAGAAGATACCAGCTCCTGCAGGAGAAGAAGAAGGGCGGATGAAGTCCTTTTTTAGGTTCTTGTCCAGGTACACCCGAAGGGTTTCGAGTTCCTTTTCGGAGAGTGGAAAAATGTGGCCAAACGGAATTTCCGAGCCAGGTAAGAGCACAATAGGGCAGTCGTATGGCCAGTGAAGTGGCAAAACATTGGCACTCTTTTCATCAAGCATGTCTGAAAAGTCCTTGTAGACTAATAGCACGTTCTGATGAAAGCTAGACAAGGGTTGAACAGCCAGGCAATTGGCAGGTTCCTTAGGCATACAGATAAGACAATATTGCTGGCAGTAGGATGAGACAAATTGGACCTCCCTTCTGGCCCAGTTAATCTGTGAAATTATGAGCTTGAAGCCATGGTATGCCTAAGATGATGGAACAATGGGGAATGCAGGACATTGGAGCAGAGAAATTCCTGATGACCGGACCGGGATACAGCAAGGAGAGGTACAGTGTCTTGGTTCACTGGCCCGGAACCGGGCAAGGAGCCGTCAGCCGGGCGGATGGCTAGTTGCTGTTTCTTAGGGACAAGAGGGACTCTGAGGTCCCTTGCCAGGGATGAATCCAAAAAATAGCTACAAGCGCCAGAGTCAATTATAGCCAGCAGCTGGACCTCCTCTTCTACCACCTGCAGGGAGATATGAAGAACAAGATGAGAAGGGGGTGATCTCATCAAGGGAAGAGATGCTGGACAATGTGAGAAGGACTTGCAAGGTCTGATGGGACATTTACGGAGGTAGTGTCCGGTTCTTCCACAGTACAGGCAGACGGCGGGGTGCCCTTTCTTCGAGGGTCAGAGCTGAGCCAACAAGGCCGATCTGCATCAGTTTCACTTCCGACGAGGAAGGCGAAGGGGGCATTGGCAGAGGTGGAGGCAGGACTTTGGGCAGCATCCAGGTAGGCCTGAAGGTCTGGGACTTTTCTGAACTCCGCTCCCGCATGCGTCTATCGAGCTGGGTAGTCAGTTGAATCAGACCTTGCAACGTGGCAGGTGGTGCAACCTTGGCCAACTCATCCTTAAGGGATTCAGACAGTCCCTGACGAAACTGATATCTTAAGGCGACCTCGTTCTACTCTGTGTCAGTGGAGAGTTTGCGGAAATCTACAACATAATCTTCCACAGGCCATCTCCATTGTTGCAGGGCGTGCAGTGTTGCCTCTACTGTGGCTGATTGCTGGGGGTCATCATACAGATGCACCATGGCGTCAAAAAATAGATCAACGGAATTGATGACTGGGTTCTTTTGCTCTAACAGGCTGTGAGCCCATGCCTGGGGCTCCTCCGAGAGTAGTGAAATAATGAACCCCACTTTGACTGTTTCCAAGGAGAAGGTTCTTGGCTGTAAAGCTAGATAAAGTAAGCAGGAGTTCTTAAAGGACCTAAACTTCTTCCGTTTCCCCGAAAAGCGTTCCGGTGGGGGAACCCTGGGTTCTGGTGGAGGGACCACCATGGTGCACCCTCAAAGAGAGCCAGGAATGACTGGGCCAGCAAGAGAGGATGCTGCTGGCAGTTGTTGTAGGTGGCCTTCTATTTGAAAGTACCCCTCTAGCAGTCTCTGCGCCGCTTGGGTAAGAGTGGAGACTTGCTGGCACAAATCCTCCAGCCGGGAAGCCCCTCCATCGGTCTCTGACATCGTGGCTGGATTACACTGTCAGATGCGGGTGTGAGACCGAGATGCTGGAGGGCTTCCCTTGTGGCTGAGTGCCATGCTTCCCTGGAGATGGGGACAGGGAGAGCGGAGCCCAATGTAGCACGTGTCGCCAGCTGCTGTGATGTGAAAATCAGGTTCCAGGTGTGGATAATGCTTAGATGGATCATACCTGTAGGCTGGTGTGCACTCTGTGCTAGGTGATTCCAGGTAAGGGTTAAAGCTGAGGGCTGAATTAGAGGTCAAGCCAGGGGTCATACACAGAGAATCAGTTCGAGCAGGTCGGTGGAGCAAGCAGGGTCATACACTGGGAGACAGATCTGTAACAGAGTCGGTGAGCCGAGCCAGGGTCATGCACTGGAGATTAATCAGGAGGAGAGTCCGTAAAACAAGCAAAGGGTCAGCAGGGGAGCAGGGTCACAGGTCAGAAGCAAGCCGCGTAGGTAACGGGAGATCAGGAACAAGAACACACAGGAACACAGGTTAACAGAAAGCTGAGATAATCCAGCAAGGAACTGCTCCAGCAGGAAGTTTAAATAGACCTGAAAGTACGGCCCACATCAGTCACATTGTGTACTGTGGCGGCCATGATTATTTTGGGTGAATTGCCAGTCTCTCATTGGCCATCTCCCTGACATAGGTCATGTGACAGCTGTATATTGGTTAGGAAAAAGGTACTTAGATGTTTTTTTTTTTTCATTAAAATAACTACAGTGCCATCATCCACATACAGAAATAGAAGAGACAAATGTAAATTGAACAGTATGTTTACATCAGTACACCGAATGCAAGTTAAAAAACCTTTTGAGTTTAGAACCACTTTAACTCATACATACAAAAGTGTAAAGGTATTTATTATGAATGCACCATTTTAAAGATAATCCATAATATTTTAAGGCTGTAGCAGGGGGATGAAGAATATGGCCTACAACTTGAGAGTTCCGAACAACAAAAACCGCCATTACACACAGCATAATTCGATGTGGCAGTAAATCGCTAGAAATTTTAGTTGCAAGGTACTAACTTGTAGACTATCACCTTCAGTGTTCAAAGCTTATTGCATGCAACCCAATATTGTGTCTAACTTTGGGTCTTCGGTAAACCTGACTAGCTGATATGTACAACACAAAAACTTTTCCTTAGTCCAGTTTTATGGCCCTATACAGCTATACTTATTTGACTCCGGGGACTGATGTATCTTGCTAAAATGACAGCTCCAACCAAAAATTGTGCAGAAAATGTATGTTTCATGCATTCAAATGCTACACGTGTTGTTACTCATACAGAGGAAAACATACTTTACCTTTATAAAAGATAAATGTATGTCTGAATTTAAAAAGTGACAACTGCTCTAGCAAAATCTTTTAATAATTTGTGAAGCTGCAAGAAAATGTTTTCTGTGCAGAGAAAGATGTGTGTTGTGGTGACCTCTTGTGGGTTGTACATCCATTCTAAAAGTTAAAAAAAATCCTGTGCACACATATTTCTTCCTCCTGTACTTAGAATAAAAATTCTTGGCAAATCACTTATCAATGTGTCTGCATAATATGTGTCGTTAATGTCCTACTTTTGACAAACAGGCTATAAATCCTCTTTATTGCTCCCCTAGGTGACAGATAATAAAACTGTCAGACTATGAAATGTATTTATTAAAAATGGCATACTATTTAGGCAATATATTAATCGAAAATGTAAAATAATATTATTACATTCATTAAATTAGTATTAAGTCGGTGTTTGATTTGCTAATGTTCCGCATAGTACTAGTAATATGGCATTATGCAGGCGGTGAACAAGCATGAAATTGATGTGGATTACATCTGAGAAATTTGCAGCACTGTCCATTTAGAACATTAGGAAGAAACGGTTCTGAATATGTAATCATGTTAAAGGGACTTTGCTCCCCAAAAAGTAAATGGCAGTTGTAAGTAGCTCTGAGTGTTTGAACATACCTGTGTAATCCAAATCACAGTTCAGCTACAAAAGTAATCTAATTGCACATTCATGTGTCATTAAACAATGTTCAAATGCCTTGTTAATAAGCTACGTTTAGGCTATTAAGTGTATGAGCAATGTCCAAAAACCTCAGAACACAATAATATACTAATCCCTATAGTTAGTAGTTTTGCCTACGTTTTGAACATTGCTACGTAGTTGTTCACCCACAATACACAAGTTCATCAGCTTTGGTCTGTTCTAATTCCACAATGTAATGGAACAAAAAACAACAACTCATGTTTACTAGCAAAACAATCATTAATTCATGAAACTTAAGGCCCCTTTCACACGGGCGGATCATTCGGGTCCACCTGTCAGTTTTTCAGGCGGACCCGAACGGACACTCCATTGCACTCTATGGAGTGACGGATGTCAGTGGTGACATGTCCGCTGACACCCGATCCGCCAAAAACAGACGGATGGAAACCCTATTTTCCATCTGTCAGGTGGATCGGATCGGATGAACACGGACAGACGGTCCACGTTCACCCGATTCTCCATAGAGGAGAATGGAGCTGTGACAGGACAGTCTCTGCACTCCGTGCAGAGACTGCCCTGTCATCCGCCGGCTCAGCGGGGATAAACGGATGGATCCCCGCTGAGCAGCGGAGCCCGTCAAAACGTGAAAGGGGCCTTAAAGCTAAAAAAAATGCAGTTTTGTATTTAAATAATGCATCATTAAATATGTATTTTTAAGATACTATTTATTGAGTTTTAGCAAAAATATATGTTTGCAGGGAGCTGGTTATCTTACCTACAGTATCAGAAGACACACTGCAACATTGTTGCACTGAGAGTGTTTCCCTTTAGTGCCAGCTATGACTCTGTGTCATCACATCCTGCCAGCAGAGTATTTACCACCAGGGAGCAAAGAATACAGGAAATTGTAGTCCCAGGACTCGAGTTTCAGAATTCAGATAGAACTGTATAGAACTACAAGAGCCAGCATGCTCTGGGGGAAAAGAATCCAAAGACTTCATCTTGTTTGTCTGAGGGAATTCAGTTAACATGAGGCAAGGGAAGAGACTGGACTCAAGGGAGAGGTGCTGCCTCCCAGGTCAGTCCACTGCATTGTTCCAGTTGTTCACAGCTGGTCGGGGATATCCAGCCTGAGAGAGGGGGATCCCAGGTGCATATGCAGGTGCATATGCAGGCGCACCTGCATCGACGGTGTGAAGTATTCCAGTGCGAGGTGACACGTCGGGTCACCAGAAGAGACTGCCTGTTTCCAGGATGTTCGTTTGGGCCTGACCGCAGGATTTGGTGAGGGGGCATTTGCCCATTTGCAAGAAACAAGGACACTGCACACAGACAGAGTTGTTTCACTTTGCCCATTTAGCTTTATGGACACTGTATACAGACATCATTGCTGTTAGTCACCTTACTGACACATGTAGTGCCACAGGACATCAGGACAAAATCTCCAAAAAAGCAATAGGTATGAATGTTAATTTATAAAATATAGTGGGACTAGTGCTTTAGATCATATAATCAGATAAAATGTTTGACAATCTGTACTGGTAATTAATTCCATACCCTTACTATTAAGGATGAGGTTTGTTCTCCCCGCTACCATGGGTTTGAGGACAAGCCTGCAAGCTTGATATTTATCATGGTCCCAATAAATATATATATATATATATATATATATTTCTTTTGATAGGGTACATTGAAGACATTAAGTATATGTACCGTATACAGTATCTCACAAAAGTGTGTACACCCCTCACATTTTTGTAAATATTTTATTATATATTTTCACGTGACAACACTGAAGAAATGACATGCTACAATGTAAAGTAGCGAGTGTACAGCTTGTATAAGTGCCCATTCACATAGGGGCGACTTGCGATCCGACTTGAGTTGCCTCAAGTCGCCCCAAGTCGCTTGACATCTGAAATCCCATTGAAATGAATGGGAGCCGTCTTAATATACGCGACTGAAGTCGCTCCGACTTCAAGGCGACTTCTGAAAAGGTTCCTGTACTACTTCTAGGCAACTTCTATCCGACTTGTGCCCATATGATTCAATAGAAGTCGCCTCCAAGTCGGATCCCCCATCTACATGGAAGCGACTAAGAAAAGAATTTATCCAGGGCAACCACCTCCCTCCCCGCTCTGATTGGCCACAGGCAAAGTCGCCTGGCATAGTCAAGCTTGAAGTAGCCTGCAAGTTGCCTCCAAGTAGCCTGCAAGTTGCCTCCAAGTAGCCTGCAAGTTGCCTCCAAGTAGCCTGCAAGTAGCCTGCAAGTTGCCTAGCAAAGTCGTGCCTGAAGTCGGATCGCCCCTGTGTGAATGCAGCCTAACAGTGTAAGTTTGCTGTCCCCTCAAAATAACTCAACACGCAGCCAATAATGTCTAAACCACTGGCAACAAATGTGAGTACATCCCTAAGTGAAAATGTCCAAATTGGGCCCAAAGTTTCAATATTTAGTGTGGCCACCATTATTTTCAAACACTGCCTTAACCCTCTTGGGCATGGAGTCCACCAGACCTTCACAGTTTGTCACTGGAGTCCTCTTCCACTCCTCCATGATGACATCACGGAGTTGGTGGATGTTAGAGACCATCCGTTTGAGGATGCCCCACAGATTCTCAATAGGGTTTAGGTCTGGAGACATTCTTGGCCAGTCCATCACCTTTACCCTCAGCTTCTTTAGCAAGGCAGTGGTCATCTTGGAGGTGTGTTTGGGGTCGTTATCATGTTGGAATACTGCCCTGCGGCCGAGTCTCCAGAGGGAGGGATCATGCTCTGCTTCAGTATGTCACAGTACATGTTGGCATTCATGGTTCCCTCAATGAACTGTAGCTCCCCAGGCAGCACTCATGAAGCCCGGGACCATGACACTCCCACCACCATGCTTGACTGTAGGCAAGACACACTTGTCTTTGTACTTTTCACCTGGTAGCCACCACACACGCTTGACACCATCTGAACCAAATAAGTTTATATTGGTCTCATCAGACCACAGGACATGGTTCCAGTAATCCATGTCCTTAGTCTAATTGACTTTAGAAAACTGTTTGCGGGCTTTCTTGTGCATCATCTTTAGAAGAGGCTTCTTTCTGGGATGACAGCCATGCAGACCAATTTGATGCAGTGTGCAGCATATGGTCTGATCACTGACAGGCTGACCCCCCACCCCTTCAACCTCTGCAGCAATGCAGGCAGCACTTATATGTCTATTTCCCAAAGACAACCTCTGGATATGACACTAAGCACGTGCACTCAACTTCCTTGGTCGACCATGGCAAGGCCTGTTCTGAGTGGAAACTGTCCTGTTAAACCTCTGTATGGTCTTGGCCACCGTGCTGCAGCTCAGTTTCAGGGTCTTGGCAATTGTCTTATAGGCTAGGCCATCTTTATGTAGAGCAACAATTCTTTTTTTCAGATCCTCGGAGAGTTCTTTGCCATGAGGTGCCATGTTGAACTTCCAGTGACCAGTATGAGAGAGTGAGAGCGATAACACCAAATTTAACACACCTACTCCCCATTCACACCTGAGACCTTGTAACACTAACAAGTCACATGACCCTGGGTAGGGAAAATGGCTAATTGGGCCCAATTTGGACATTTTCACTTAGGGGTGTACTCACTTTTGTTGCCAGCGGTTTAGACATTAATGGCTGTGTGTTGAGTTATTTTGAGGGGACAGCAAATTTACACTGCTATACAAGCTGTACACTCACTACTTTACATTGTAGCAAAGTGTAATTTCTTCAGTGTTGTCACATGAAAAGATAGAATAAAATATTTACAAAAATGTGAGGGGTGTACTCACTTTTGTGAGATACTGTATATGTATTTCCATTATGGCTATACAGTGAAAGGTGTATTTTTTGTGTGTCTTTGCACAGACACTATTTTATATGTGTATGTTCTTCTTTGTACTAATAAAAACATGCTATTTTAAACTATTTCAATTGGTAACCTCGTCACCCTTAAAGCCCCATTCCCAATGGGGTATATCTTATTTTTTCCTTATAGTATTGGGATGTTGGCAACAGGATACTAGGTCCTGTTCATTGGGGAATCTTCTATATTGTTTCCAGTGAATATATGTGCAGATTGACACAGCATTTTTTAAAACTGTTTTGCACAGCAAGCCTAAGAACTATGACTATCACGTTTCAAAGGGTCAATAAGGGGCTTTTGAATAAGCTACCCCCTCACTATAAAAGGGGGGGGGGGGCACAGAGCAGCCATAGTGTCAATGATTTTGAAACTGTTGTAGGGAAAGCATAGGGAAACCTGACAAACTTCATAGGGAGAGATTAGGGTCAGTTAGGAAACTGTCATTTTGTTCTGATTCATTTCTTCAGGCAATCAAGAAGGAAATGCGGATGTATGTTGAAATCTTCCCTCCTCCAATCATGGAACGCCTTGCATTTATAAAAAAAAAAAGCCACCACCGGATCAATAGGTGTATTACCTCAATATCCTGATATCAGAATCAGGGTTTCTGATTCTACGAGCTGTACATGCTGGTGCTGGCATACAGCACACCTAAATGTGAGTGTAAAACTTGCTGCTAGTCATTTTCTGTGTTATTAAATAAACGTATTGCTCAGTGAAGTTTCATATGTTCTTTTTGAGCATGCTTTTGTAGCGCTGCCCCCTTGAGGGTTGCTTAACCACTTCAATACCGGGCACTTAGAACACTTCCTGCCCAGACCAATTTTCAGCTTTCAGTGCTGTTGCGATTGGAATGAGAATTGCGCGGTCATGCGGCGCTGTACCCAAACAAAATTTTTATCATTTTGTTCCCACAAATAGAGCTTTCTTTTGGTGGTATTTGATCGCCTCTGCGTCATTTCTGATCACCGCTATAAACAAAAAAAACCCAAAAATTTTGAAAAAAAAAAAACATTTTCTTTGTTTCTGTCACAAAAATTTGTATAAAGTACATTTTCTCCTTCACTGACGGGCACTGATGTGGCTACACTGATGGGCACTGATGAGGCTACACTGACGGGCACTGATGAGGCAGTACAGATTGGCACTGATGAGGTGGCACTGATAAGGTTGCATTGATGATGGGGTACATATACAGCACTGATGGGCGGCACTGACAAGCAACACTGACGGGCACTGGTACGTGGCACTGATATGCGGCACTGATGGACACTCATAGGTGGCAGTGATAAGTGGCACTGGGCACTGATGGGCACTGATAGGTGGCACTTTTAGGTGGCACAGGTGGGCACATTTAGGTGGCACAGGTGGGCACATTTAGATGGCACAGGTGGGCACTGATAGGTGACACAGGTGGGCACTGATAGGTGTCACAGGTGGGCACAGGTGGGCACTTATAGGTGGCAGTGGTGGGCACAGATGCAACAAGCACTGTTAGGGATGGCACTGGCAGGCATCATACATGGGCACAGTGCCATCCCTACAGT
>BLSH010201087.1:772323-790579 GCA_018402905.1 Glandirana rugosa
AAAGATTGAGATGGACACAACACCAAAGGTAACGACTTTATCTCAATAACAGGTATCTTGGAACGTTATACTCACTTGGTTCTCACAGTCCCCACCCCCTCCTGGGAGACTTACTCCTCTAGGTTCCCTTCTAACTAAGAAATTGGTGAAGGGCGGGCCGCGTAACTGTTTACTGCAGGGCCGCCCCCCAAGTAATAGGACTGACCTGCAGATAACTGCAGGAGTCCTATTAGACGCTAGCGCGCGGGGGCCCCCGCGCGTAGCGCCGCTAGCCACAACGGCTCTTCCTATTTACACTGTGATCAGCCGTGATTGGTCACGGCTGATCACATGGTAAAAAGCTTCGGATCGAAGCCTTTTACCTCGGTCGGTAATGCGGTGGGTCAGTCTGACCCACGGCACCACCGATCGCCGCGATGCGCGCCCCCGGGGGCGCGCGATCGCAGATTATCCTGAGGACGTCAATAGACGTCCAGTCAGGATAATGAACCCCCCGCCGGGACGTCATTTGTCAATGCGCCGGGCGGGAAGTGGTTAAAGAATCAATCTTCCCTTGGATCTCCTCATTCAGAGGGTCCTCCCCCACCCCTGACACTCTTGGTTCACTCATATTGCAAGGTTCTATGGACAATAACTCTATTTCAGCAATGGAAACCACAACACAGGTAGAGTTAGAAAGGTCTACTTTAACACTTGTTTTTGCAAGAAATAACAACTTTGAGACAGCAAATATCACAATCCTTCACATGAGTAGTCAAAACTGAGGATTCTGGTGAACAAAGGGAGTAAATGATTTGTACATTTTACCACTCCCTGTATTCTCCAACAATAACAATAGTTCAGAAAATACAATTCCTCCAATTGAGTTTAAACAATACCCAATGGGTCCTTAGGAAAGAGGTAATTTAGTAGTATCTACTGAAACTGACCAGATAAATAGTACAGTAAATCCCTATTCCAAATAGGTGACCCAAAAGATAAATTGGTACCACTCAATGGATTCTGTTTCAAAGGTTCATGTTCTATAATGCACAGATAAACCATATCACTTAGCCATTAAACTATTGCTAAACATATGCACCAGTCAACTATGGCTTCTATATAATTTTTCCTGTTCTAGATTAAAGAGTTCTCAGGAGATAATGTAATGCCAAGCAAATAGCCCTGAGTATATGATTGGGGAAAAGATGAGTAGATGTGGTGGCAGTACTCCTGTCTTGTAAAGTCCAAGCAATCTTCTGCCGGCAATAAGAATTAGGTACCTATGAATACTGTGTCCTTCTAGTCATTAAGATGAGGCACAAATAGGTTAAATTCCATTGACTTCTTGAATAAGACTGATCACAACTGCAATCCAGTATGAATGAATTGTAATCCAAAAGGCAATAAAGATATGCTGCAAAGACAGTATAGTTACTCTTATGTGTGGGCCTGAGCCTGCTCACCAAATCCAAGGGACTGTCTGAAGGCAAGCGATCTGGCGCTCAGATGATGGTGCTGGGTATGCTGGGACCGTTAGTTCACATAGGCTGTTTGCTCCTGGGAAGTAGAAAGCATCCGCTGCACTCCTTGCAGCTCTCCTGATCGACAGATGCGACTGTTGCAATAGCTGCTGCGACTTCAATCCAGATAGAGATGAGATTCAGATGGCTCCGCTGTTCACTCACTGTATTGCTGGAGAGTGACTGCTAGCTGGGTCACCTGCAAATAATTTCAGTTGGCTGGAACGCTGTACATAGGCCGTAGGCCTATATCTGGTGGAAGCAGCACACAGGGTTCCTCTCTGATCGATCACGCTGTCCCAAGAGGCCGTTATTAGCTCCTCCTCCCCTTTAAATAAGTTTCTCCTGCAATGCATTACACCTCCCAGAAGTCTCCAGCACTGCACAGCCTGCTGGGAAATGGAGTCCTTCACACCAGAGTCTGCTCTGACTGTTTCCTCTTTCCATACTACAGCTCCTACAATGCTTCATCCTTGCTGCAATCACAGTCTTATCCACAAGCAAACACTAGAGGGAGTTTCCCCATGTTAAAAAATGAACGCAATTGTCTGTATGCCAGAGGAATATTTATGAACTCCTGGCTACACTTTGATGATATCCCTGAGATGACATAGAGGGATATTGAGGTAATACACCTATTGATCTGGTGGTGGCTGGAGACATCCTATCCTACCATAAGGCTGATTGGATCCAATTGTTGGAGATATCTTGTTATATCTAGAGGCATATTTGATTTAAATTTCTGGTGAGTGCATAATTCTTACAACACAAGTTGTGGTGGAGCACTTTCAGTTTGAAGATGGAATCTGTGGATTGATGCACATATTATTTCTGAGCACGGTGGATGGACTATTTCTTTGAAGATTTATTTATTTATTTATTAAATTTTTTATACATTTTTTATCAATATCTAACACAGTTTATGGACAATTTTGTTGATATCTATTTTTGCACTTGATGATATATTTTTATGAATATTGTATATGCACTTTTGTCTAATCAGGGAGCAGCGCCACGTCCTTTATTTATTTTTAGCACATTATTTGAGTGGGGGTCATCGCTCTCACTAAAAAGACAGCAGCTTTACTAAGGTAAATTATGTTAATTAATAGTGGCGCCAATCTGGTCATTTACTTTTCAACACCATAGAAAGTTAGACAAATCTCACCTTTCCAATGCTAGCTTCCCACTTATCACTATCATAAGCAGAGGAGTCATTGGAAAGAATGGATGCCACATTATCAATGCTTGGCTAGCACAGCAGATCACACTTTTTGTCTTTTAGTGTTACTATACTACAAACCAAATGTTCCTGTAAGTGTGTACATTGAGCTATTTACTTAAATTCATAATTTGGCCCTGATGTCTAAAGAGTTTGTGAGGGAACTATTGCCTACTACTGGGAGCACCTATTACTGCACAAGATTTTTCAACTTGCTGGAATTCTCTGTGCTTGTGCAGATACTTTGCTTCATACATGTATGTCTATGTTTGTATGTAACATTTGGACCTAGGGTAAGCCAGAAAGTAGACTGCAATGTCCCAAGGCAATGCAATGAGACATGTACCCATCATTCTCACTGGAACATCTGCCTGTCTCTGGTCAGCTTTATGCATGGGAGAACCCAGGGCTGAATGAACCTTTAGTCAAAATAAGCACATGCTTGGGGCACCAAAGGTTGGGGGCATCAGAGTTTTTTTTCCCCACCTGTCATGCCCTTAATGGATAAGTGCACTCAAAGGATAATGCGCCTTTTTTTGCCCCTTTGTCATCAGCTAACCGATCCCACCCCCACCCTTCACAAATGTATACTTACTGTGATCTGACTGCCGTGGCCTACCATGTTTATTTACATTCAGTGCTGTGCAGGCGCATTATAGTAACATAGATTTCTATGGGGATAGTCTATCTTCAGCTCCCAGATGGATATTAGTTTTCATTTTTTTTTAATGTCTTTATTTTATTTAGTTTTGAGGACTTAACCAAAGACTTAGCAAACAACAAATCCAGAAGAAAACTTTTTAAAATGCAAATAAATGTAGCCATGTGTCCCCTTGGGGGTGGCTGGTAGTTGTGGTCCACCTGCCCGCTGCCCTAAATCACACGATTTCCCACACACCTGGAGACACTGAACAGGCTGGTACTTTGTTTTGTTGTTTTATTTAGGGGTTAAACTTGGATGGGGATAGGGATGACTGTGGGATGCCCAAGGATCAAATCAGGGGACCTTCTATATACACTGACCGTATATACACTCCTTCTTCCTCCAGCACATACACTTTCTGACCATTACCCTTCTCCTTCCTCTTTCCTGCACATACACTTGCTGTTCCAGGCCTGAAAGGCAATTTATCAGACCTCCATGACGCTTCCTCTTCCACCACAGCTAGCACATGGTGAGGCCTGCTCTACTGCTAGCTGGGCCTCCGGACCACCCTTCTGGACAAGGGCCACGGCTCCCAGTTGTGAAGCCACGGGCCCTCAATTGTGTAGCCAAGTACGTTGGTGCTAGCTGGGCAATGGATGAACTACTACTCCCAGCCCATCCATCTTCCAGGCCCCTCCAGCCTGCCTCACTGTCCAGTGACACTCCTTCCCCTGACTGGTTTCTCCATCCTCTACAGACTGTCTACTGTCTTCTCCCAGCCTGCTCCAGCCTTCTCATCCAACTCCCAGGGGCTGCCACTCACTGACTCCGATGGATCCTTTAAAGAGCCTTTAATGTAGCCTATCTGCTGCTCTCCTGCTCCCTTGTGCTACTCCAGGACGACGACTCCTCTCCTGGCTGCACCCGAGCCTCCAGGCCTCAAGGTCACTCTCCCAGACTGGGGGCTCCCTCCCAGGTGAGGCCTCCGCAGCACCTCTGCTAAATTCTCCTCTCTTCCACCCGACACTCTCCTCCCCCAGCTGGGCAGATCACAGTATTTAAGGAGGCCTGTCCCCTGCAAATCCAGGATGGCGATTGGTCAGGGCTCATTAACATACTTCAGAAAGTGACACTATGGGGGCGCTACGCTCACCCTCCCAAACATCAGCTGGTCCCCAGCTGAAAATTTACAGCAAGGGCATCCCAAAGTCAAAGTCAAAAAATTGAGAGGGGAAAAGGGAACAAACTTGGATGGGGAACTGTACAAATAATTTAAGTACAAAAATATATGTCAATATCATCAAATTATTCACACTGTACAGTATAATACATTCCTAGCTACAGGCCCCTGCAACTAGCCATATACAGACACAATATACATTCCTGGACCAAAGTAGTTGGCTTGTCTCTCGACGGATGAGGATGACCAGCCGGTCCATCTTTGGAATCCTAAGAGAAGATAGAACAACTAACTACAACTATCTACAAATACGTCTATTGAGAGGGGATTATGAGCCTCCAATAGAACTACAAGTCCAACAAAACTTTTTCTTTCACCTGCCTGCCCTGTCAGTGAGAGGTTATGATCCCACTGCAGGAGTAGAAACAAAGAAAGTCAATAGTAGGAGTTCTTCTTTAAGGTTCCTGATGGGAGGAGCCCCTCCCTGGACAACCAAGAATTCAAAGAAGTGATAAAGAGGGCAAACCTCACCCACTTCCGCGGCTGTGGATGACACAGTCCTGATTGCAGTAGTATGGGCAAATCAGGCACAGCCGCTCAGTCCCTCCGATCACCCTGAGGGCAAGTCCCCCACAAGGCTCCACTCGGACCCCAGTGTCCACCAGGGTCCCCTCTGGCTTTTCCAGCAACCATGCCAGCGATGGCAACAGACGACCACCTTCCGGGATCTTCCTCTCTCACGCGGTGTCTGCTACAGGTTGCAAGCGCTGAGAATCTTCCAGGGCATGGCGCCCCCCACATTACCAGGCGAGCTGGCACCAAAAGTCCTGATAAGCAGGCTTTCAGCATGTCACGTATCTGTAATCCCTTATGTGAAGGATGCAACTTTGCAGGTACGCTGATTCCCGACTTTGCTGGTGGTTGCCAGTAGCAACAGTAATTTGTGGTAGCCACTGTTTTGCTGGAAAATCCACTTTTAACACAGTCTCTCCCTTTAACAACAAGAACAGTCCCAGGCATACTTTACTGTAGCAGGAGTTGAAGCAAAAAGTTCAGGATGCCCAGCTTTTGCAGAGCACTAGGAATATTTGTAATCCAGTGTAATCCAGTGGGTAATGTCCGGCCTTAGCATGGCACAAGACATATTTGTAATCCATGGGCGTGAGTAACAAAGTCACTGAATTGCAAGATGATGCAAGTGTCCGCCCCAGCGTCAGTTGCAGCGACTGAGTGGGCGAGAGCAGCAATTGACAACTGCTTCCTCCATTTGCTATGGACAACGGCACACTTGTGGGAATTTACTGTTTAAGTAGGCAAACACACAAGTCCTTCGCGTAAGTTCAGTCCACGTTGGTAGTAAAACAGCTACAGGTCCCTGGCTCAGTTCTCTTGCGGTTACTAGGGACTGCCAGCCTTGCATGTGAATCCCGGACGAGCACCCAAATGTAACCATGTGCCCCCTTGGGGTTGACTGGTAGTTGTGGTCCACCTGCCCACTGCCTTCAATCACACGATTTTCCACACACCCAGAGTCACTGAATAGGCCAGTACTTTGTTTTATTGTTTTATTTAGGGGATAGGGATAGGGATGACTATGGGATGCCCAAGCATCAAATCACGGGGCCTTCTATATACACCGACCGTATATACACTCCTTCTTCCTCCAGCACATACACTTGCTGACCATTACCATTCTCCTTCCTCTCTCCTGCACATACACTTGCTGTTCCAGGCCCGAAAGGCAATTTATCAGACCTCCATGACGCTTCCTCTTCCACCACAGCTAGCACATGGTGGGGCCTGTTCTACTTGCTAGCAGGGCCTCCGGACACCCATTGTGGGCAAGAAGGGCCACGGCTCCCAGTTGTGAAGCCATGGGCCCTCAATTGTGTAGCTAAGTACGTTTGTGCTAGCTGGGCAATGGGTGAACTACTACTCCCAGCCCATCCATCTTCCAGGCCCCTCTGGCCTAACTCACTGTCCACTGTCCAGTGACACTCCTTCCCCTGACTGACTTCTCCAACCCCTACATACTGTCCACTGCACTGTCTTCTCCCAGCCTGCTCCAGCCTTCTCATCCAACTCCCAGGGGCTGCCACTCACTGACACGGTGGATGCTTTAAAGAGCCTTTATGTAGCCTCTCTGCTGCTCTCCTGCTTCCTTATGCTACTCCAGGATGATGACTCCTCTCCTGGCTGCACCCAAGCCTCCAGGCCTCAAGGTCACCCCCCCCCAGACTGGGGGCTCCCTCCTGGGTGAGGCCTCCAGAGCACCTCTGCTACATTCTCCTCTCTTCCACCCGACACCCTCCTCCCCCATCTGGACAGATCACATTGTTTAAGGAGGCCTGCCCCCTGCCAATCCACTATGGGGATTGGTCAGGGCTCCTTAACATACTTCAGAAAGTGACACCTCCTCATCCATCCCCCTTTTCTAAAGTCTTCTAGAAACAAAGGGGGGGCGGGGAGTATCCAAGGGGTGTTCCTTCCTGCAATCTCCAGCTCTTGCTGGGCCACTCCCCCACCCAGATCAAAACATTCAGGCCTGAACTCACTCTCAGGCCTGACTAAATTTTGCCTCTCCTAGCAAAAAAACCCCCCCCGGGCGCGCGTCGGCTTGTTATCCTGAGAACGTCATATAACGTCCAGTCAGGTTAACTAAGCCACTTCCCGGCCGTCATTTTGCATACGGTGGTCGGGAAGTGGTTAATATAGCGGGGAAGCTGACCTGGAAGAAAAATGAAGAGGTTAAACTTCCAAATAAATTAGTTCCCTCATCATTTCTAAATAAAAAGGTCTTGACTTTAAACCATGCCCAATCTGTTAAATACTCAAAATGAAAGCATTTTTAATATAGTGGTGAAGCTGACCTGGAAGAAAAATGAAGAGGTTAAATATTTGTTAAAAAAACTTTAATTGCCACTTTTAATTTCAGTTAATGGGGGGCACTCATAAAGTTTTCTTTTAAAGATACCCGTTAGAATTTCACTGGCTGCTGCACCAACATTTTTAGTATTTGCAGTTGATACATGTACCTGTCACTAGACTTGTGCATGGCTGAAAAATTTGTTCGTTTTCATTTATTTTTTTCATTTTTTAAATTTTTTTGGAAATTCAAAAAATTTGGAATTCAGAAATCTGCGGTAATTTGGCAATTGCGGTAATTCGGAAATTTGCAGTAATTCAATGTAATTCAGCAATTGCGGTAAGTCTGAAATTCGTGGTAATTTGGCAATTGCAGTAAATTGGAACTTCGGCAATCGGAACAGCCGGAAATCCAAAATTCGGAAATCCGAAAATTAAAAAATAACAAAGAACATTCGAAATAACTAACTAATAAAGAACTATTATATTATAGGTATTGAAATTTCCTTGATAATATAGCTGTCAGTGATAAATTTCATATTTAAGTTCACTAACAGCCAAATTTTCAAGGAAATTGCAATACCTATTATTCCAAATGTTCTTTCTTATTTCCAAATTTCCGAATTCAGAAATAAGAAAGAACATTTGAAATAATAAATAGCTAATAAATTATAAGTATTAGAATTTCCTTGAAAACTTGGCTGTTCGTGAACTTAAATATGACAGCCATATTTTCAAGGAAATTCCAATACCTATAATGTAATAGTGGGTTTACCTAATCTTTTTTTGTATAATTCTCCTTTAAGGAGGCATGGCAGGAAGGGTGTCCTATTCCTACATACTTTCGCTAATAGCTGTCTTTCATTCTCATTATCAGTTCGGAGGTATGGTAATTTTTTCACAACCTGTCACTTCCATAGTGACAGGTTCTTGAGGTGGTTATAGATGTAACTACTTGAATTTGTTGCCCGTTTCGATAATGTTACCAAAACTGGTGCAAATGCTCCTGAATCAGGTGCAGGTAGTTCTAAAGGATATAGAAATATGTCTGTAATGCTTTACTAAATTCCCCTGAATGAGTGTTAATGTCTCGACAGTTTAAGCAATGAAGGGGCTGAGTAGGACACCAATGTTGGACTGTACTTAGGGTATCAGCTGCCCTTAATTTGGCCCTTGGGGAAATATATTTGCAAAATTAGATTTAAAGGAAAAGAAAGGCCAAATTTTTTTTCGCCCTACTTATCCCGTGGATCATAGTAGTGCACTTAGTTCTGCACTCCTGTGACCTAAATTGTCATCTCCATGTCACCTTCTTCTGAAAAAAACCTTGGTTAAAGTCCTTGTAAAATCATGTAATCCATTCTGTAAAAAGATTATATAGTGTGCAGAGTGGAGCTCTTCTTCCCTGCTTCAAATATGGCAGAGGAAGGGGCCGAGATCCCCGCTGATGTCAGCCCCGCTCCGAGTGGGGAGGAGAGGAGAAGATCCCGACGGGTCATGTGAGCGTCCAGCAGTGCTGTTAATAAGGAATTTTCCACAATAAAGTTACACAAAGAGACACACTGCACATTATATATTTTTTTTACAAAATGGATTACATGTTCTTACAAGGACTTTAACTAGGGCTTATTTTCAGGGTTGGGCTTATATTGCAGCCACCCCCGCAAATCACGCTAGGTCTTATTTTCAGGGTAGGGTCTATTTTTGGGGAAACAGGGTATATTGTACATGGACATACTTTTCAGTAAGCCAACATTTCCGTATATAAAATCCTATTTTTTCATTAGTCTAATGTAATATTCTAATTTCCCGAGATACTGAATTTTGGGTTTTCACTAGCTGTAAGCCATAATCATCAAAATAAAAAGAAAGAAATGCGTGAAATATATCACTCTGTGTGTATAGAATCTACATAATATATGAGTTACACTTTTTGAATTGAATTACTGAAATAAATTAACTTTTTGATGATATATACACACACTGTATATCACAATTAAATAATTAAAATTCACTTGCAAAGTAAATAGCCTTTTTGCCTTTAGCAAAGTAATCACGGTAGTCCTGGAGCATGATCATACAAGCCAATAACTTGTGTTTCTAGGCACAGGTCATTGCTCTTCCCCTATACTGCAGATAAAAAGGTATTGCAACATTCTAAATTCATCATTATATTTGAATAGACTTTTCATTCAGATACATCAGGGGTTAAAGGCAGGCGTGAACACTGGCAGCCAGAATATACACAGGAATGCATTCCTATGCAGCCTTCCCTTATACACTACACCTTTCCATTTACATGGACATTTATACCCACGCACATATTCTTATATATTTCCACAAGCACTCCCAAATAGACTCTCTCACACATTCCTGCATGTTCTCAATCACACACAAACATATTCACACCCTCATCTTCACCTAGGGTTAGGTTTATAATTGTCAGTATATGACAACGTTGCTTCAGAACTAGCCAAATGTTAACCAAATGGCATTTCAAAAGTAGGCCAAAATTATAAAAAGAGGAGGAAATAGCATAGATTCTGTTCTTATGATTGTACTGGGTCTACCCTAAGTGCAAGCATAGGTAGGCCAGTGAAATGAATTATGATTTTTGTTTACAACATCTTTACTGCAACTTGGTCTGAACACTTCATTACTTTACCCAGCCTTCCACAACCCATACTGTATGGGTGAATAGTGAACAGTGCCCATACTTGAGGGCTAAGGGTGCAGACAAGTCCATAATGAAGTAGAAAAAAGTGGGAACCTATAAAACCACAGGCAGTAGACAAAAAAATTGACCAAAAAATGAAAAGAGAATCACTCTTAGGGATTGTTTATACTTGTGGACCCCCTAAATTGTAAGGGCAGCCTATTAGAGGTGTATGTCGTGCCTACAGTTCTTTGGCATGGCAAAAATTGTTGTCTTTTGATGAAAGTACCACCGACAACCATTCAAGTGAATGGGGCTGTGCCACCATTACCCTGCAACTGGCATTTTGGCGTGGTGGTGCAGCATTTACAGGATTAAAACAGGTGGCGAGGAGGTGACATTTCATATCTCTGAAAAGGGATCTACCGCAGATTGCTTTTCAATGGTGCGGCATTGACAACCACATGTGTAAATGGAAACCTACCAGTCTACCCAGACTCTCCTGCTGTTCTAGTCATCCCTAGAGAAAATGGAGAATTGTGAGAGACCTCAGCAGCATATATTAGAAGCTACAATGTATTAGGCAGAACATTTTTAAATCCTCGTTTTACACCCTGAAGCATTTTTAGCTCATATAGCTGTGAAAAACATGGAGGGCTGCTATCGGTCCATGAATGGAGTATGCTGACAGTATGGTGAAGATCAGCAGACAAAGGTGGTTCCTGGAAAATTCCTCAAAGATGAACAAAAATGTTTTGTCTCTTAGTTATCTATCCATGAGCATATGTTCTACTATTTCAAGAACTTTTAACAGCTGTACTAATTTTTATAAGCGTTGTACCAGCAAGGGTATGTACGATACAGTGTCAGGTGCCCTTTTAAGATCACACCTAGACTTGTGTATGAAGTGTCTAACTAAAGAACAGTATTGTCTTTCTCTTCTAGCAATCAGTCAAAACTGATTAGTTACTAGGAGTACAAATGATTTTAGAGTCCACACACATATTATAACATCTTACAAAATAATTATTCATGTGTTAGATAGCCATTAGCCACCACTCAGATTCAAACTCAAATTCAGCAAATGTCATTTTATAGTTTAGTTTTCAATGTGAATGCAGGCTATGGGGAAATAAAGACTATTCTAGTCTCAGACACCCTAATAATCATATCAACAGAATTCCCATTCCCAATTCTCCTATCTTACCACAAACCCACCAGGCTGCTTTAACATCACCACATTTTGCTGGTGCTGGTGTAAGTCTTTTGGTTAAACATTTGCAAATATTCTGTTTGAGGTGATGTTTTGCATCATGCCTAAGCCAAGATAGCCTAGTGTATGTGACAGGTTCTCTTTAAGGAGACATCAGGGCCTGGTAGACCTGTAATGTCACCTCAGCACCATACTGAAGCTAATCATGCACAGATAGTGCTTGGTTAGCTTCATCCCCAGTCACAGCTGTCAGGGAATGAATGTACCGAAAGCAAAAGTGATGCTTCACTGTGCACAGAGATGATCACCGACAGATGTTTGGTGCATTTCCTCTACTGCTCCCCCCGACACTGACCATTAATGTCCTGGGAGCAGGGGAGCCCAGGATACATGATGAGGGTGGAGGAGCCCAGGATACATCTGGATCAGATGGTTTTACAGAGTTCCAAGAATTTAGTTCCTTTGTAAAAAGTGAAGGCACACTATGAGTTAAAGGAGTTGTAAAGGCACAAGGTTTTTTTATCTTAACCACTTCCATACTGCCAAACATCATATGACGTCCTCGGCTTTCATTGGGGACATCTGAATGATGCCTGCAGCTGCAGGCATCATCCAGATATCATTTGTTTCCCTACACCATAAGAACAATCATAGCGGCTTGATCATTCTTACGGAGATGGGAGGGGACACCTCCTCAAATTCAGCTTTGAGCCTTATGCCACAACAATGAAAAGGTTAAGGCCTCTTTCACATGAACATTCTGATAGGGTCTACCTGTCCGTTTTTCAGCCGAAACCCCAATTAAACCATCCAGTGCTCTCTATGGAGCGGCGGATGTCAACAGACATGTGTCTGTTGACACCTGCTGGCATCCAATCCAATCCTGTCCATTTAAAACAGACAGATGGGGATCCTATCCCCATTCGTCTGGTGGATCGGATCAGATAGCAGTTGTGTGTGAAACGTCCATTTTCATCGAACCACCCCATAGAGAACAGTGGGCTGTGTCCGTGTTTGCTCTGTATCAGTAGAGCGGACCTGTCATCCACCTGCTCAGAGGGGAGTAGCAGACATATTCCCCATTGAGCAGGCGGATCCTCTGCCGGAGTTTGCCCCCTGTGAAAGGGGCCTCAGGCTGGGTTCACACTATCCGACAAAAAAACAGTCCGACTTTGATCCTACTTTGCTGTGCGATTTACGGTCCTACATAGGGTCAAAGTCGGACCGTTTGTCTGTGAACAGGGATCCGACTTTGATCCCGACAATGCCAAGCACTTTGTGCTCTGGGGATCATGAAGGGGAACTCCATGCCAAATTTAAAAAAAAACTGACATGGGTCCCCCTCCAGGAGCATACCAGGCCCTTTGATCTGGTATGGATTTTAAGGGGAACCCCATGCCGAAAAAACAGCGTGGGGACCCCCCAAATTCTTCTTCTTCTTCTTCTTCTTCTTCCCCCCTCCAGGTGATGTCATCTGGTGGCCACGCCCCATGCCAATATAAGGCACAGAGCGGCGAGGGCATTCGTGAAGGAGAACGCGTCGTGTCAACATGGGAAGAAGAAGAAAAGAGGGAAGAGGACAGCGGAGAAGACCGGCAAAAGAGCAGAAGACGCCGCAGAGGAGAAGAAAAGACCCCTCAGAAGATGAAAGACCCCGCAAAAGAGCCGAAGAAAAGAAGACACCGGAGAGGGGAGAAGACCACCGGAGCTGATTTAATTAAATATTTTAAAAAGCTGTGTGGTTTTCTTGTGTACATATTTCTTTCCAGGTAAATGGGTAGGGGTACGATGTACCCCATACTCATTTACATAGGGTGGGGGGCCGGCATCTGGGCGCCCCCTTGTTAAAGGGGGATTCCAGATTCCGATAAGTCCCCGCCCGCAGACCCCGACAACCACCGGCCAGGGTTGTCGGGAAGAGGCCCTTGTCCTCATCAACATGGGAACAAGGTGCTTTGGGGTGGGGGGCGCAGAGCCCCCCCTGCCCCAAAGCACCCATACTCCCCATGTTAAGGGCACGCGGCCTGGTATGGTCCAGGAGGGAGGGGGCCGCTCGCTCGTCCCCACCCCCTTTCCTGGCCTGCGGGGCTGCGTGCTCGGATAAGGGTCTGGTATGGATTTTGGGGGGGACCCCACGCTGTTTTTTCGGCATGGGGTCCCCTTAAAATCTGTACCAGACCAAAGGGTATGCTCCTGGAGGGTGACCCCATGCCAGTTCCCCTTCAAGATCCCCAGAGCACAAGTCGCATGCCAAAGTCGGATCAGTGAAGACACTGATACGACTTTGATCCGACTTCAATGCCCTTCAATGGGCTGAAGTAGGATCAAAGTCGGACAAAAGTAGTACAGGAACCTTTTTCAAAGTCGCTCTGACTTTGAAAAACACATGTTGGAGCAGTTAAGACGGCTCTCATAGGGAATCATTGTTTTTGTGACGTAATGCAACTTGTCCTCTTCATGTCGGTCCGAGAATCGGGCTAGTGTGAACCCAGCCTTAAAGTCGCTCCGACTTTGAAAAACACATGTTGGAGCAGTTAAGACGGCTCTCATAGGGAATCATTGTTTTTGTGACGTAATGCAACTTGTGCTCTTCATGTCGGTCCGAGAATCGGACTAGTGTGAACCCAGCCTAAAGTTATAAACAGTAGGAGAGATAAAGTAGTGTCCTTTCTCCATTCCCAACCCACTGATTGGAAAATGAATAACCAGCAGCAGATTGATTAGGTCAACCACCTGCTCTCCTCTTCTCAGCATGTTCTTTGTAGCACACCCTCCCTCTTTCACTGTGAGCTTTGCTATATAGTGGATTGAAAATTTGTATGAATTCAGGGCAGAGTTGTTACCATCATGCCAGCTGTTCCTACTAGAACTAGAGCATGATGTGTCAACCAGTGGCGGCTGGTGTATTTTTTTTTTGGAGGGGGGCGGCAAATACCCACCCCCCTGTCTGGCACTTACCCCATCTAGGCATCAGGCAGCGGGCATCGAGCAGCAACTCCTGTGACCTTTCCTTCATTACAGCGACCGTGCATCTCCTCCCCTCCTCCTAGATGTCCAATAGGATTTCCTGTCCTTTCAGCCAATCGGGTGACAGGTCTCAGACCCGCTTTCTGATTGGCCCGGAGGAGGATCAGTGTTACAATGTTCATTCGCTATTGTAACACACCTAGGTGGGCTTGGTTCGCATTCTCCGCGCCTGAGCCCACCCTATTTTGAAGCCTATTAGAGCCTCTGGCTCTAATCAGGTGCTTCAACCCCCCCACTGGAATTCATGCATCCGGCATCCTGCAAGGGGCCAGACGCATGGGATAGGGTCCCTTAATGGATGGGCTACCCCTAGTGTCAACACAGCTTCTACCTTATCTATCAGTACATTAGCACACCTAACCACACCACCTTATGGCTGCAGAAAGCCTCCCAGCTGCCTATGTTAGTAACTACCTACTAACAAGCTCTACTAGATGAGAATCCCAAAGTCATGGAAGTTGTAGTCCATTAAAGCGGAACTTCACTCAAAAGGGGAAGTTCCACTTATTTATATCCTCCCTCCCCCATCCTCTGCCAAATTTGGGGGGGGGGGGGGGTATCTGGCTTTGACATTTTTTTTACAGGGAGCCTGGAGCTTCTCTTTAAGCTTCCTCCAATTTTTTTTTTCCAGTTTCCAGTGGGGAGATTCACCCTCTTTGTTTCTGCGAATGCCCACTGTCACTAGGACAAAAGTAATGTAGGGTCCAAAAAGGAGAATTGTAAAGGTATTGGGTAGACTTATCTTGAAGTCTGTCAGGAGCAGCATGGGAGGCCAATTTCGAGGAGGTGGACAGAAAGAGAATTTGTTATTGCTGCTGGGAAGAAGAATATATTGGGAGCAACTTGCCATGTTGTAGGTAAGTCATGATACCAGGTGTCACAAAGAAGAGGTGGAAAACACTGAGCAACTGGTGGTGCCCAAATCTTACTGAAAGTTGGTATTAGTATTAGTCCATGAGCAAATTTGGAGCATAAAAAAACACATGAGAATAGTACAGATATTCTATTGGCCTGGGACCTTTAAAGAGGTAAAGATTTAATGTGCTTCATGCCCTGTGTGTCTGATATCTGCATCAATGCCACATTTCCATAGCCCTTTGGTTTCAGCCCCTCCCCCATCACTGAGGTCCCTTTCTATGGGATCACTTTGGATTTAGTCATCCCTTTGTTAAACATTATAACATATTCTGGTTACAATGTACTATGCCACTATTGCTACGACGCCCGTGTGTATGAGGCCTCAGATGTGGTGGCTGCATTTGTTTTCTTTTTTAGAGCCGGTTCACACTGAGGCGACTTGTCAGGCGACTCAAGTCGCCTGACAAGTCGTCCCCATGCAGTGCAATGGAACCGTTCTAATAGGAGCGACTCAGGTCGCTCCGACTTAGAAAAAGGTTCCTGCACTATTTTCGGGGCGACCTCAGCGCGACTTGCATTGACTTCTATGTAAGGAAGTCTCCTTGCAAGCCGCGCTGAGGTAGCCTCGAACGGGGCGACTTGCTTTGCCCTGCAAGTCGTGCCGCCTCAGTGTGAACCGGCTCTTAGGCTTTCTTTCTTTGATTATCACCTGGTGATCTGGCCAGCAAGTATGTTGTTTTTCAACAAAACAAGCTGTCCTGCAGGTATATCAGTTAGAGGGTCAAGACAACCCATTTAACTGACAGGGGTGCTTACAATGATCAGCTTTTATTTATTTATGTAAAACCTTTATCCCAAAAGGAACAACGCTGTTGCTGTAACTGCAAATAAAGTGTTTGGGTTCACACAGACTAGGTTGACCGCTGGCCACGGGGAATTAGCTGGAGTGTGGCTTCAATTTTTTAGTGTATTAAAATTTGCAAACAACTAACACTACCCTCCCCCCAGGCTGACAATGCTGCTTTTCAAGGGTGTCTCTTTTGTTCCTTCATCCAGAGTGGAGGCACTCTAATATACACACTAGTGCATTTTTTTCATTCAACCCAGCAGGGCTGAATGAAAAAAAATCTGACAACTCAGGAGGAGCCACTGTACTAACTATCCAACGTTAGTACAGTGATCTCCCCGCTATGATATTGTGTTCTGGCAGTGGGATGCGGGGGATACCCCCCCCCCCCCACCAGAACACTCCAATCTGAGATCGCTAATTGGGAGCTGATCAGCAGACCTTTTTCGGTCGTTCCTAGAGTTGCCACCTCATCCCTTTAAACCAGAACACATATGAATTACACAGGTTCTGTGGCTAATTTAATGCAGATAAGGCACCAAGTGAGTTTAATTACCACCTTAATCAGCCACAGAACCTGTCTAATTCATATGTGTTCGGGTTTAAAGGGATGAGGTGGCAACCCTAGTCGTGCCCCTTTGACAGAAGCCGGCCGAACGGTGGGACCGACTCCAATACACATGGTTTCTATTGAACCGGCCCACGCCGCCCGACATTTGGCCCGTGTGTACTACACTTTACTGACCAGGTAAATACAGAGGGAAAAAAAACTATTGCAGCTACCACATCTAATGATTGATAAGCTGCATTATATTACATGTTTAGTTTTGTGTTTAATACCACTTTTAGGTGTTGCAAGTGTACCCTCCTAATACAGACAGGTGAGGTAAAAGGCTCCACAAAACTTCAGTGGTGTAGTGCAGTGGTTCTCAACCCTGTCCTCAAGTACCCCCAACAGGCCATGTTTTCAGGTTTTCATTTATCTTGCACGGGTGCTTTAAATCCGAGTCAATGGCTTGGTATTTTGGACATCTATTTTATCCAAGAGAAATTCCCAAAACATGGCCTGTTGGGGGTACTTGAGGACAGGGTTGAGAACCACTGGTGTAGTGGATAGCACTTTCGCCTGGCAGAAAAAGGGTCACTAGTTCAAATCCCAACCACGACACTACCTGCCTGGAGTTTGCATGTTCTCCCTGTGCCTGCATGGGTTTCCTCCGGGTACTCCGGTTTCCTCCCACACTCCCAAGACATGCTGGTAGGTAAATTAGATCCTGTCTAAATTGTCCCTAGTATATGTATGAATGTACCTTAGATTGTAAGCTCCTTGAGGGTAGGGACTGATGTGAATGTACAATATACAGTTGTGCTCATAAGTGTACTTGCCCTGGCAGAATTTATGATTTATTGGCCATTTGTCAGAGAATATGAATGATAACACAAAAACATTTCTTTCACTCATAGTTAGTGTTTGGCTGGAGCAATTTATTATCAATCAACTGTGTTTACTCTTTTTAAATCATAATGACAACAGAAACGACCCAAATGACCCTGATCAAAAGTTTACATACCCTGGTGATCTTGGCCTGATAACATGCACACAAGTTGACACAAAGGGGTTTGAATGGCTCTTGGGCACATTGCTGGATTGCGTTGGGCTAGGGTTGCCACCTCATCCCTTTAAACCCGAACGCATATGGATTACACATGATCTGTAGCTGATTAAGGTGGTAATTAAACTCACTTGGTGTCTCATCTGCATTAAATCAGCCTCAGAACAACCTGTGTAATTCATATGTGTTCGGGTTTAAAGGGATGAGGTGGCAACCCTACGTTGGGCTTAGGTAAGTTGGGTGGGGACCGGGGAGAGCTGCACATATACATAGAATGCTTGAAAGTAAAAAAAAAATCCTCACCCTTTACAGCTACTTTAAGTCAGAGGTGGCCTGTCCATTAAGGGGGAACAGGCGCAGCCCCCAAGTCCATCGCTGCCTTCCCTATCCATGCGCCCGGCCGCTTTCAGAATGGGGGGTGTTTTTTTTGAAGCAGAGACTCTAATGGGCTTCAAAATGGGTGGGCCCGGCTCGGGCGCAGAGAATGAGCTCTCAGCCCACCCAGGTGTGTTATAACAGTGAATGAATATTAGCTATAGTAACACTGATCCTCCCGGCCAATCGGGGGGGGAGGTAAGTGCCGGATCGACTGACAAACATCGGGGGGGGGGATGGTTGTCTGGGGGC
>BLSH010201087.1:798495-808677 GCA_018402905.1 Glandirana rugosa
GACCATCTTTTTTTATAAAAAATTAAATTTAAATCGACTTATAAAGAATGATAATATTGGAGGACGGTTTTGTGTTGGGTGTTTATTTAAGACGAGGACTGGTAGTGTTACTATGGTGTGTGTGAGTGGCCGGTGAAATAATCCATGTGGAACGATCATGGCCCAACCTGGGAGAAAACGGAAGTCTTGACGGAATTTCTCTTTCTTTTGCGACGGAGAAAAAATTTTGGAAAAAGACTGGACGTTTCATTTCCGTATTACGCGATCATACGTAGTGTATGATCGTGTAATACAATGTGAATGGACATTTGTTTCGGGAGTTCACCCGGCTCCGACTCGTTACACAGCCGGGGTCCACGGACCCGGAAGGAAGACGGTTGAAGATGGATGCCTCCAGCGTTGACAATGAGGGCTTTGTTTACAGGTAAGTGTAACATAATGTGCTAGTATGTGATGCATACTAGCGCATTATGCCTTTACTTTGCAGGTCAGAAAAAGGTTTTAAAAAAGAGGCAGCGTTTTCTTTCTCTTTAAGGCAGTTCTGAAGGCAAAAGAGGGTCCAACCCGGTACTAGCAAGGTGTACCTAATAAAGTGGCCGGTGAGTGTGTGTGGTATCATTGTGATGGTCAGGAGCAGAATTTATTTGTGGGTTGTGTTTTGGCAGGAGGTTATAATAGTAAGAAATATTCAGCTAAATTTAAATTAAAAAATATTTTTTTCTACCAGTTTTCCTTTGATAATAAAAAAAAATGATTTGCCACCTAATGAAAGCCGAGTTTGTCCTGAAAAAAAAAAAGATATAATTTACATGGATACAGTGGCCACCCCCTATTCAGGACACCGGACGTGTGAATTACAACAGCAGGGGTGTTTTTTTGAAGCACCTGATTAGAGCCAAAGGCTCTAATAGGCTTCAAAATAGTGTGGCTTGTGGCGCAGAGCATTGCGCCATGAGCCCACATAGGTGTTATAACAGCGAATGAAAATTCGCTGTTGTAACACTGATCCTCAATCCGGCCAATCAGAAGTGGGTGTGAGACCCGTTGGCCGAAAAGAGAAGACTCCCGACAAGAAGGGAGGAAACAGAAGCCGCCGCCGCGGAGTGCAGGGGAACGGGAGGCCGCTAAGCGTGGGAAGCTGCGATGGGGTAAGTGCGACCAACTGACGGGAGGTGTTGCTTGGGTTGTTGGTGGCATAATGTTTGCCGCACCCCCCCCCTCCAAAAAAAAATTCCACTGGCCACCACTGTATGGATACACTAAGTAGTTCCGATACATACAGCGTTATCAACCACTTCCGGACCGCCCACTGTGTATTTACGGCGGTACTTTGCCGATGAATACCATTGCTATGGTAGCAGATAACCCCCAGTATTTTTGAAAACGGCAGGTGGTCCTCTTTCAGAATAAAGTGGTCTCTGCAGCGGATTCGCCGCAAGATCACTTTTTTTGGGGGCGGGAGAGGCCCCCCCCCCGGTCCAGTCCGCTTACAGGACCTGCCGATAGCAGCGGAAACAATCCGATCTTGTCACCCAACAGGCTGGATGCCGACTGAGGGGAAGATTGCAGGGCGGAAGCGACATCAAATATCACTTCCGCCCAAAGCTCTTAAAGGAGACTTTTTTTTTATTATTGCATTTAAGTGTAAATATGAGATATGAGGCCTTTTTGACCCCAGATCTCACATTAAAGAGGTCCTGTCATGCTTTTTTTTCTATTACTAGGAATGTTTACATTTCTTGTAATAGGAATAAGGTTACTTTCACACTGCACGGGTAGCCGAGGTCATGGTAAAACCCCGCTAGTTTTAGCAAAGTTTTACCAGCGATAGGGCTCCCCTATGCGGGCAGGAGCGCCGTGCTTTTAACCCCCCACAAGGGGTTAAAAGTGCCGGCGCTCAGCGCTACTGAGGCGATGTGCAGCCGCTTAGGAAGTGCTTGCCATTTATTACAATGGCAGGGGCTGTAGAGGAGCGGTATATTATCGCTCCCCTCACCGCCCTAAAAGATGCTGCTTGCAGGACTTTTTGTAATGTCCCACAAGCGCACCGCCCCAATGTGAAAGCACTCAGGGCTTTCCCATTGGGGTGGACTTTTGAGGCGCTTTACAGACGCTATTTTTAGCTAAATAGCGTCTGTAAAACGCTTCAGTGTGAAAGTAGCCTAAGTGATCTTTTTTTTTATTAAAGGACAGAGTAAAAATAAAAAGTAAAATAAATAATAATAAAAAAAAAATTAAAGCGCCCCGTCCCGCCAAGCTCGCGCGCAGAAGAAGCGAACGCATACCTAAGTCCCGTCCACATATGAAAACGCTGTTCAAACCACACATGTGAGGTATCACCATGGTCGCTACAGTGAGAGCAATAATTTTAGCACTAAACCTCCTCTGTAACTCAATAATGGTAACCTGTAGAATTTTTTTTTTTTTTACGTGCCAAAGTTTGTCGCCATTCCACGAGCGAGCGCAATTTTGAAGCGTGTTGGGTATCAATTTACTTGGTGTAACATTATCTTTCACAATATGGAAACAAATTAGGCTAACTTTACTGTTATCTTATTTTTTAACTCAAAAAAGTGAATTAAAAAAAAAGGTGCTTGTAAGACCGCTGCGCAAAGTATTGCAACAACCGCCATTTTATTCTCTAGCATGTTAGAAAAAAATATATATATAATGTTTGGAGTTCTAAGTAATTTTATAGCAAAAAAACCTGATTTTAACTTGTAAGCACCGAATCTCAAAAGGAGGCTCGGTCCTTAACCACTTGCTAACCACGTAGCGATTATAAGCAGCGACAGAGTGGCTCTGTCCTGTGAATCGCCACTTATAGTCGATGGCTAGGGGGCGAACGTGTGTCACATGCTCCCTGAGCGGGGCCGTGGGTTGGACGGACTCGATGTCCACCAGCGACCCGCAATGCTCTTTGACAGAGCCAGAATGGGGAACCGCCAATGTAAACACGGCGGTTCTCCGCTCTGTCAGGCGGCATGTAAGAGATCTACTGATCCCTGTCACTGGCAGCCCAACCCCTCACAGTTAGAACACGCCCAGGGAACACAGTTAACCCCTAGATCACCCCCTGCATGTTAACCCCTTCACTGCCAATGACATTTATACAGTAATCAGTTGATATTTAGGCCTCATACACACGGGCGTATCTAAAAAAATAAACAAGACGTCTGGTCCGACGTCAAGGAAAAAAAGGTCAACGTTTTTCGGCGTTATGCATTGGCGTTTTTGAGCGTTAGTGAGCGTCGGCGTCAATAGGCGTTTTTTTTTTTAAATCATCCCTCTGCTATTTTTCAACCTAAAAACGTCGGCGTCAAAAAACGCCAGTACAATATTAGGTGGCGTTTTGTGGCGTCAAAAAACGTCAAAACGTTACAGCCTCAGAACGCGATGGCCATGGGTTCTACTGTCTGCTCACTAACGCCGACGCCACCTACAGCTCAAAAACGCCGACGTTTTTATGGGGCCATTGACTAACATGGAGAGCTGCAAAAAACGCCAGAAAACGCTGGCGTCAAAAAATGTCCGTGTGTATGAGGCCTTAAATTTCTGATCGCTGAATAAATGTCATTGGTTCCAAAAAAGTGTCAAAAAAAAAAAAATCACAGATCGCTGCCATTACTAGTAAAAAAAAAAAAAAATTGTAAAAACGCCAGAAATTAATTCTCATGGTTTGTAAACGCGGCAATGTTTGCGCAAACCAATCAATAAACGCTGATTGCGATTTTTTTTAACCAAAAATATGAGGAAGAATATAAATCGGCCAAAACATTTTTTTTTTTTGGATTTGTATTTTAGCAAAAAGAAATATTGATTTTTTATTTTAAAATTGTCACTCTGCCTTTGTTTATAGCGGTGATCAGAAATGACGCAGTGGTGATCAAATACCACCAAAAGAAAGCTCTATTTGTGGGAAAAAAAGGACGCAAATTTGGTTTGGGTACAACGTCGCATGACCGCGCAATTGTCAGTTAAAGTGACGCAGTGCCGAATCCCAAAAAGTGCTCTGGTCCTACAGTGTGAAATCCTTCCGGGGCTGAAGTGGTTAATCCCGGTGAAAGTTACAAAACTGCTCAGGCGTTAGAATTTGTTTTTGCCATGAAGGGGTTAATGACAATACCCAAAAGCAAGCCGCCATTAGAGCCCTCACACATCCCCGGGACATTGCACTATGCAGGGAGGAGTGTGGGGTGAGAATACAAAGCTTCATTAATCGGCCGATGTGTTCTCCACACACAGCACCACTCTCCAACCCGGACCTCATCCAGCCGAGTGGCGTCACCACACAGGCCCCGCCCCACCGTGCTTCCTCCGCCGCGGACGCGTCTTCTTCCTCCCCCTCCCTCCAATCCTCTGCTGCTGCTTCCGCCGCCGTTGTGAAAAAAAAAATAGAGGAAGAGGCGACATTAACCTGAAAGAAAAAATAATCCGAGCCCAATGCCGCGGGGTCGCCCCCCGAAACCACGGGCTGGGGACGGAGCGCAGACAGGTATAAAAAACCTTGCAGGGGTGGAGGGAGGATGGGGCCTGCTGTGGGCGGGAGCAGTGGGCTGTAGGCGATGTTAGATGCGTGTGTGTGAGCTCATATAGTCCCCGGATATAGTGCTGAGGCCGCGCGCGGACTGTATTCTCCCGGAGACTGGGCGGAATGATACGGGGAGGGGGGCGCAGCACCCGGACTACAGGCTGCGGCACAAGGAAGGAGAGCGGAGTGCAGTGTGTGAGGGGAGAGGGGACGTAGCGGCTGTGTTGTTGTATAGCGAGCCTTCCATATTGTGTGCCTCCCTGCAGGTCTATTGTGTTCTCTCCTATTACAATGGCTGCTGGTGGCGGTGTTCTGGAAGCCTGTAGGATCACAGTGTGCTGTACCCATAGAGCACACACCAAGCACCTCTTCATTCCTGGAAGGAGGCATCACAGAACTGCTCCACACTCCAAGCCTTTCTCCACAATATAAAAAAGTCAACCTTTTTACTTAGTTTTCTCTTTTTTTTATTTGTAAGCTTTATATTTTTACCTTTTCCACTTTAACCACTTCAGTCAGGGGCCTGTTTTTTGGGTTCATTGTTTACAAGTTAAAATCAGTATTTTTTGCTATAAAATTACTTAGAACCCACAAACATATATTTTTTTTCTAACACCCTAGAGAATAAAATGGCGATCATTGCAAAACTTTGTCACACCGTATTTGCGCAGCAGTCTTACAAGCGTGCTTTTTTTTTTTTTTTAATTCATTGTTTTTTTAGTTAAAAAATAAGACAAAAGTAAAGCTAGGCCAATTTTTTTCCATATTGTGAAGGATAATGTCACGCCGAGTAAAAGGATACCCAACATGTCATGCTTCAAAATTGCGTCCGCTCGCGGAATGGCAACAAACTTTGCAGCTTAAACACTTGCCGACCGCCAATCGGCATTTGACGGCGGCAAAGTGGCTCTGTAAGGCGAAACGCCATCATACAACGGCGGCCGCCAGATCGTGCACAGTGAGCGCGCGCTGCCGGAGGCGTGCTCACTGTGTCCGGGGAGGGCCAGGGAGCATGTGCGGCGGAGTCGATCTCCGCCGGCCACCCGCGATGCCCCCCTGGAGTGAAGGAACAGAGGTCCGTGTATGTAAACACGGACCTCAATTCTGTGAGGGGGGAAGGACTGTGATCACAGCCTTCCTGTACATGGAGGCTGTGATCACTTCCCTTCCCCAGCTAGGGCAGCCCACACACAGTAAGAACACGCCCAGGGAACACTGTTAACCCTTAGAGCGCCCCCTGCAGGTTAACCCCTTCACTGCCAATGGCATTTACACAGTAATCAGTGCATTTTTATAGCACTGATCGCTGTATAAATGGCAATGGTCCCAAAAAAGTGTCAAAATGTTCCAACATGTCTGCCCCAATATCGCAGTACCGCTAAAAATTGCAGATCACCGCCATTACTAGTAAAAAAAAAAATAAATAAAAACCCCAAAAATGAATTCTCATCATCCGTAAACGCGACCACTTATGCGCAAATCAATAAACGCCGATTGCGATTTTTTTTTTTTTTTATCACAAATATGAGGAAGAATATAAATCGGCCAAAACTGATGAAAAAAATGTTTTTTTATATTTTTTTTTGGTTTTGTATTTTAGCAAAAAGTAAGAAATTTGTTTTTTTTTTTTTGCAAAATTGTCGCTCTTCTTTTGTTTATAGCGGCGATCAGAAATGACGCAGCGGTGATCAAATACCACCAAAAGAAAGTTCTATTTGTGGGAAAAAAAGGACGCAAATTTCGTTTGGGTACAACGCCGCACGACTGCGCAATTTTCAGTTAAAGCGACGCAGTGCCGAATCGCAAAAAGGGCTCCGGTCCTAAAGCTGGAAATCCTTCCGGTCCTTAAGTGGTTAAAAAATTCTACAGGTTAGCAGTTTTGAGCTACAGAGGAGGTCTAGTGATAGAGTGAGAGCAATAATTCTAACGATCGCGAGATACCTCACATGTGTGGTTTGAATACCATTTTCATATGTGGACGGGACTTGCATATGCGTTCGCTTCTGCACGTGAGCTCGCAAGGACTGGGTGCTTTAAATTTTTTTTTTTTTTATTATTTATTTTACTTTTTATTTTTACACTGTTCTTTAAAAAAAAAAAATCACTTTTATTCCTATTACAAGAAATGTAAACATTCCTTGTAATAGAAAAAAGCATGACAGGTCCTCTTAAATATGAGATCTGTGGTCAAAAAGACCTCACATCTCATATTTACACTAAAATGCAAAAAAAATAAATAAAATACATTTGAAAAAAATGAAAGCCCCAAAAAAAAAAAATGGGCCCTTTAAGACCGTTGGACGGACGTGACTTCTGACGTCATTTCCCGACCTGCCGTATGAAGCCGCTCACTCGGCTCTCGGACACTGGGGGAGGGGACGGATCGGATCATCTCCGCCGCTGCTGGCGGGTCCAGTAAGCGGCGGAGATGACTGGAAAGCGGCGGGAGGAGGGGCACCTCTCCTGCTGCTGATAAAAGTGATCTTGCGATGAATCTGCCGCTAAGACCACTTTTACCATTTTCAGAATCGCCGACTCTAAAAGATTCAGATATCACTTCTCTAGCGACGTCATATGACTTCCACCCAACGAAGTGGTTAATACGGTTTTTTTCATGCCTCGCATTGGGCCATAAAAGTCTACTGCTATATTCCTCGCTTTTTTCATGTTAGTCCATTGGACCTACGTGGCTCATCTCTAGTGTAAGGCCCCATACACACGGACCTATTAAAAAATATGTAGTAACGTCGGGACTGACGTCAGGAAAAAAAACTGTGTCAAAAACGCGATTTCATCAGCGTTAATCAGCGCCACGTTGTGTTTTGTAAAAAAAACCAAAAACGTTCCTCTGCTATTTTTTAATCTGAAAACACCGGTTAACGCCGCTATGGCGTTAATGAGCGTTTTGCTGGCTCAGCGTCAAAAACGCCATAACGCTGCAGCTTCAGAACGCGCTGGGTTCTGCTTTCAGCTCACTAACGCCGACGCTATCTACAGCTCAAAAACGTCAGCATTTTTATGGGGCTATTGAATAACAAAGAGAGCTGGAAAAATGCGGCGGTAAAACAAGTCTGTGCGTATGAAGCCTTAAAGCGTAAGTTTACTTTTACCTAAAAATCATTAAGCTGAACTTACACAGGACCCCACGCTGACCTGGAGTGCGGTGATCACCCGTTCTGAGCCCTGCTAAAGTCGCGTCGCCAGACCGGGGCTTAGAAAACCTCGGCTTCCTCTCTTTTTCTTCCCCCGCTGACAGGAAGGGCTATGTGGGTTTGATCGGCCAATTAGAATGCTCCTAAAAGTACCTCCTGACGAGGGACGTTTTGGAGTTTAAGCCGAGGGGATTTGTAATATAAAATAATAAACGGCAGTGCGCTACTCTAATGCCTCGTACACCCGGTGCAACGGTTGTACAACCGCACGTTCAACTTTTGCCCAAAATTGGCTGTTGGCGGTTGTGTCTAGCGTGTCTAATGAGCAGGGCCCTCTGATTCCTCCTGTATTGAATTGTATTGTAATTGTGCTGTCTGCCCTAATATTGTAAAGCGCTGTGCAAACTGTCGGCGCTATATAAATCCTGTATTATAATAATAATAATAATAATAATGAAATGGAGCTTAGTTATGTAGCCTGTGGCTGTATATTCTGCAATATTTACATTTTTGGTAAACTCATTCCATGAGAATCATCAATTCAATCATTCATTTACTAGAATGATAGGATCTCTGGTTATAGAGATCTAATATGCCAAGGAAGGTGTCCGCGGCTGATGAAATAACATTGATCGAATCCTGCAGCTTTATTTGTCCGTTTCTCCGTATCAGGCGTCAACTGGGAAAGGAAGCACCTTAGGGGATTTCTAAGGGGATTATAGCAGGGCTCAGAACGGGAGATCGCCATGCTCCAGGTCAGCGGGACGGAGGGGGTCCTTTGTAAGTTCACCTTACAAATTTTTCTGTAAAGGTGAACTTACCCTTTAACCATTTTCCGCCGGCTAACAGTACATTTACAGTGGCACAGCGACATACCCATACATTACAGTACACTTCCTGGTTTAGATGCATGCCCCCTGCTGACCTGTGCTGTGATTGGACACAGCGCAAGTTTGTTGGCAGGATACAGCCAATCGTTTTGGCTATATACCTAATGAGCGCCTGTGGCCAACTACAGCACATATCCGCCTGGATTTCTCCCTAATTTCAGTTACCCTTCAGCACTGAAAGCAAGGGGAGACTCCAGCTAGATGATCAGTGAGTGAAAGCAGCGCACACACACTTGTTAGGCTCCCTTCACATTAGAGCATCTCCAGAGTCAAGCGATTTCCAGCGCAACTTTGATGCAACTTTTGGTGCGATTTTGAGATGACTACATTTTATGCATCAAACGTCACACCAAAGTAGTGCAGGCACCTTTTCAAAGTTGTTTTGATCTGAACGGGTGCCATTGAAAAGAATGGTGTGCGATCTGTCATGATGTCCAAAGTTGCATAAATTGCACAAGCATGAATAGAGCCTTAGGCACCCCTAAAGCTAAGGTTGAAACTGGTGCAGGACACCGCATGTAATTCGCACAGGAATTGCAGCACATTCCTGTGCGAATGACATGCAGTGTCTCTGCGATTTGAGCCATGGATTTGTATGGCTAAAATTGCACCACATTTGCACCAAACTTGTGCAGAACCCTTTTGTCTGCACTAGAATTGGATCGCATTGGTTGTTCACACCCATGCAATTTGGTTTTGCAAATCGCACTGCGATTTGAAATATGATTTCAGGGTGTCATTAACTTAGCATACACTCCACAATCGGTTTGCATGAATGGGTTGCGATTTTGGAATTCGCAGCAAATTAGTTTTGAATTTGCATCGCATCTAGTGTGAACAGAGGTTTAAAAGATAAGCTTGGGAATTTTTTTTTAGAATCATACCTAGGTGGATCTGTCTTCTGCCAGCTCTAATGCTGAGAACCGAGCAATCAAACACCGCAGATCGCTTGGTACTCAGAGGTTCCTGAGCAGAGAGCTGGTGACTCTGCCCCCTGTGCTCACTGGAGCGCTGGGCTTTGTAGGGGGAGGGAGCAGCCAGCTTAGCCTCTCAGCGGCTTGCTGAAAAGCTGTGCCGTTCCAGGCATGTGGGCGGATCCCGACCACCTGGTCTCAATCTTTCCCAAGCCTAGACTGACTCTGTGACGTCAGCCGACAGTGGGCTTCAGCCCGCTGGCTGCTGAAAACGGGTCACAGGAGTGCAGAATATACTGCACTCCTGTGATGCACAAGAGAAGTACAAAACGAGCTTAGTCTGTGCTTCTCCTTTAACCCTATGATTGCCGTCCTGATCACTCCTGTCACCCAGCCAGTGTCATTAGTACAGTGTACAGTATTACCACTAATCACTGTATTGGCGTCACTAGTAATGTCAATGTCAGCACCTGATTGCCCACCACATGGTCACAATCACACTATAACCTAGCAGTGGCCCGTCCATAAGGGGCGCACGAGCGATGTCCCCCTTATCCATGTATCCGGCCCCTAATCTACATGCAGGGCGCCGGATGCATGGCTTCCAATGGGGGGGGGGGGGGTTAAGCACAATTGGGTTTCAAAATAGGGTGTGTCCAAAGCCCACCCAGTTTTGTGACAATAGCTGTGCACTG
>BLSH010201087.1:823489-858510 GCA_018402905.1 Glandirana rugosa
CAAGCCCAGGCCTGTCTTGGGCTTGAAACAAAGCCTGGGGCTTGGGGTAACTTTAGTTACCCCTGGGCTTGAAAATCCGTGTTTTTACCGACATTTTTTTTTCCAGATGCTTGCAGAACAGTGATATGGGTTCTCCCGGCTTATTTATACTTTTTTCACACAGTTTGAAGATGATTTTAGAACAGTGATATGGCTTCTACCATTAATTAAGACTTTTCTGACACAGTTTGAAGATGGTCCACATCCACCTCCATTTTTGATTTTTTTTATGTTATTTAAAAAAAAAAAATGCTTTTAGTTATTTCCCTGTCCCCATTTCTTTGTAGGGCACTTGTTCCACCCTTACCCCCATTTTCCTTCCTTTTGCAGACCTCTAGGACTTTCCAGGACTTTTTTACAGCCATTTTTGTGCCTAAAAGTTCGGGTCCCCATTGATTTCAATGGGGTTCGGGGTCCGAAACAAAGTTCGGGTTCTGTCCGGACCCGAACCCGGACTTTGTCCTGAAGTTCGGCCGAACCAGCAGAACCCGGACTTCCAGAAGTTCGCTCAACTCTATTTGTAACCAAGTATTAAAAGTGAAAGTTTGATTTATGATTGTTAATCTGTCCCATTACTTTTGGTCCCTTAAAAAGTGGGAGGCACTGGGCAACAAACTGTTGTAATTCCTACACCGTTCACCTGATTTGGATGTAAATATCCTCAAATTAAAGCTGAAAGTCTGCAGTTAAAGCGCATCTTGTTTGTTTCATTTTAAATCCATTGTGGTGGTGTATAGAGTCAAAAAGATTAGAATTGTGTCGATGTCCCAATATTTATGGACCTGCCTGTAAGTATAACATGTTTGTTATTTAAAAAAAAAATATAAAAGAACGAGCCTTTACAATCACTTTAATTCTAGATCAAGGAAACTAGTCTACTTGTATCAATTACATTGTTGCATTTTAGTCCAAAAAGATTACTATTACAAAACATCACAAAGTTCTCACTTCCTTGCCAGGATAATAATCACATCATCAATGTAGTGCACGGCTTGACAAATTGCTTTGAATTTAGGAGCCAACTAAAAAAGTTAGGAGCCAGGTTTTTTTTAGCGTACTGTGGGGTTGTCAGCACCTGGGGTAAGGAAAGTAATTTTCGCCCCCCTAACCCCTAACTTACTCAAAGCAGAGCAGCCAGTCAATAACTCCAATGTAACACTGTTACATCAGGGTTATAGGCTGGCCAGTAAGAGTGACACTAAAAACCTGTTATGGGGGAAATGCCTAATGCATTGTGACTGCGGCATGTAAATCGCCCTCATCTGCTGCCTAATGGTGCTTAAGGGTGGCCATTGGTGGGTGGCAAAAACATGTCTCTACTGCACATTTTTACCACCCAACTGCACATTTAAATAAAGCCTTAGTGACACTTTAAATAAAATACAAAAAAAGGTGAAAGAAGTATTCCAGTGCTGCTGATCTTCTGCTGCCTCTTTGCAGCCACTTCCTGCCTACATGCGTGTCCCCCACGGTGACTATTCATTGGTCTGGTGGGTTTCCGGTCACCATGAAATACTGGAGCCCAGCTGTACATAAAGAGTGGTAATTGTTGATGGGCTTTATCACAATTTTGTTGCTTAGAATAAAGATCACGATTCTTGCAGTGTAACATCATCTTTCACATTATTAAAAAAAAAAAAAAATGGGCTAACTTTACTGTTTATGTTTTTTATTCATTAAAGTGTATTTTTTCCAAAAAATTGCGTTTGAAAGACCACTGCGCAAATACCTTGTAACATAAAATATTGCAACAACCGCCATTTTATTCTCTAGGGTCTCTGCTAAAAGATATATAATGTTTGGAGGTTCTAAGTCATTTTCTAGCAGAAAATACTGGATTTTTACTTGTAAGCCACAAATGTCACAAAGGTTTAGTCTTTTTAAAGGAGTTGTAAAGGTAGGTTTTTTATCTTAATGTATTCTATGCATTAAGATAAAAAACCTTGTGTGTAGCAGCCTCCCCAGCACCCCCTAATTACTTACCCTGAGCCCCTTTTCTCTCCAGCGATGTCCACGATCCCCTCAGCCACCCTATACACTCCTGATTGGCTGAGACACAGCAGCAGAGCAATTGGCTCCCGTGGTTGTCAGAGTATGTTAGCCAATCAGGCTAGGGGGGAGGGGCCACATTGGGGCTCCGTGTCTGAATGGATACACAGAGCTCTGACACAGCTTGGGTGCCCCCATAGAGAGCTGCTGGCTGAAGGGGCACTTGACGGAGGGAGGGGCCAGGAGAGCAGAAGAGGGACCCGAGAAGAGGCGGATCCAAGCTGCTCTGTGCAAAACCAACTGCACAGAGGAGGTAAGTATAACAAGTTTATTTAAAAAAAAAAAGCGAGCCTTTACAATCACTTTAAGTGGTTAAACTGACCATCTACAGACAGAAGTTCATTCCTTTGATAAAAGAACAAAAAGATACTTTGTTTCTACTTCACGAATAACAAAAAACCCGGGCAGCCTGCTAAGTTTAACAGCTGTTAGATTAAGCAGAGAACGGCTCTCGCTGAATCGGAGATGCTGTTTTAACATAGCAAGGGGAGAGAAGGATCGGCTGCCACTTGCCAGGACGTGGTTTTGGGTCGCCATGGCGACCTGGTGCCCAGGGATTGTCGAGCCCTGTTGTAGCGTCTATAAAAAAAAAATTGGGCTGGCATTGTTAGCCCAGTGAAAAGGTTGTCTCCAGTACCTCAGGCACTGGAGGCAAAACTAGCCTCTATTGCTGTACTAAAGATTTGGAGGTAAATTTATCAAGAAAACAAAAATAATTATGACCTAAAACTTGAAGCTTCCACAAGAGGTGTGGGCTTTAAAAACCAATTAAGGACCGGAAGGATTTCCCACTGTAGGACCAGAGCACTTTTTGGGATTCGCCACTGTGTACGCGGTCGTGCAACGTTGTACCCAAGCAAAATTGGCATCCTTTTTTTCCCACAAATAGAGCTTTCTTTTGGTGGTATTTGATCACCTCTGCGTCATTTCTGATCACCGCTATTAATAAAAAGAGAGCAACAATTTACAAAAAAAAAAAAAACATATTTTTTACTTTTTGCTATAATACATATCCAAAAAATATATATAAAAAAAAAATGTGTTCATCAGTTTTGGTTGAGATATATAATATTATCCTCATATTTGTGGTAAAAAAAATAGTGATCGGCGTTTATTGATTAGTTTGCGCAAAAGTCGCCACATTTACAAACCATGAGAATTCATTTATGGCGTTTTTTACTATTTTTTTTTGTACTAGTAATGGCGGCAATCTGCGCTTTTTATCGGGACTGTGGTATTGCAGCGGACATGTCGGACATTTTTGACACTTGGGTCCAATGACATTTATACAATGATCAGAAATTGAAATAGCCACTGATTACTGTATAAATGTCATTTCCAGTGAAGGGGTTAACCTGCAGGGGGCGATCTAGGGGTTAACTGTGTTCCCTAGGCGTTTTCTAACTGTGAGGGGTTGGGCTGCCAGGGGCATAAGATATCGAACTGATCCCAGTGACAGGGATCAGTAGATCTCTGTTATGCTGCCTGACAGAGTGGGGAACCGCCGTGTTTACATAGGTGGTTCCCCGGTTTTCCTCTGTGACAGGCAATCGCAGGTAGCCAGCGGACATCAAGCCCGCCCGACCCGTGGCCACACAGCTGGAGAGTGCGGCGGGCACGAGCGGTTTATAAACGGCGATTCGTGAGATCGTGCCACTCTGCAGCAGTAAATGTACGCGAGACGGTCCGGAACTGGTTAAGGAAGAAATATCGTACAGCAGGGAGACCGATTTGATGACTTCTTATACAGATGTCACATGGATAGATAGATACATACATACACATTAAAATGTTCTTATATAATTGCTTAACTGCTTGCCTGACGTGAGCCCTTTAAGCCGGGATTGCGTGCGATCGGGCGCGCGCATGCCGGCTCTGTCGGTGGCGCTGTGTCCCCGGGACACACTGCGTCACCAATGGGGGATGGACAGCCATTGGTCATGGCTGTTCACCATGTGATCGGCTGTGATGAAGTCACGGCTGATCACAATTGGTATTTCCCCCATTCGTACGGCGCATGCGCACAATCGGGAGCGCGCTGCGCGTGCATGTCGGTGGCGGCGTGTTCCCAGGGTACACTGCCTGTCACCGACACTGGTATCAGCCGTTGGCCGGCGGCTGTTACCTTGTGATTGGCTGTGATCTACTCACAGCCGATCACATGTAATGTAAACAGAGTGGTAACTAACTGTTACCAGCTCTTCTCTCCTCACAGTTTCCACTGTGAGGAGAGAAGAGCTGGGATCAGTGAGTTATTGATCTGTGTAAAGCACCAACACACCTGTCACATCACCCCTGCCCCCCCCAATGCATCTGTCACCCAACAGTCACCCCATCTGCCCCCATAAAGTGCACCTGTCATCAGACTACCATCATAACGTGCACCTGTCACCCGTCACCCATCACTGACCGTGGCCTGTCACCTATCAGTGACCGTGGCGTGTCACCCATCAGTAACCGTGGCCCATCACCCATCAGTGACCGTGGCGTGTCACCTGTCACCCATCACTGACCGTGGCCTGTCACCCATCACTGACCGTGGCCTGTCACCCATCACTGACCGTGGCCTGTCACCCGTCACTGACCTTGGCCTGTCATCCATCAGTGACCACCGCCAGTTAGCTGTGGCCTGTCACCCGTTATCCATCAGTGACCACCGCCAGACACCCGTCACCCATCAGTGACCACCGCCAGACACCCGTCACCCATCAGTGACCACCACCAGATACCTGTCACCCATCACTGACCGTGGCCTGTCACCCACCAGTGACCACGCCAGTCAGCTGTGGCCTGTCACTCGTTATCCATCAGTGACCACCGCCAGACACCCGTCACCCATCAGTGATCACCGCCAGACACCCGTCACCCATCAATGACCACCACCAGTCACCCATCAGGGACCACCGCCAGTCACCCATCAGCGACCACTGCCAGTCACCCGTCACCTATCAGTGACCACTGCCAGTCACCCATCACCTATCAGTGACCACTGCCAGTCGCCCGTCACCCATCAATGACCACTACTAGTCACCCATCTGTGACCACCGCCAGACACCCGTCACCCATCAGTGACCACCGCCAGACACCCAGCACCCATCAGTGACCACCGCCAGACACCCAGCACCCATCAGTGACCACCGCCAGTCACCCGTCACCTATCAGTGGCCACCCCCAGTCACCCGTCACCTATCAGTGACCACCCCCAGTCACCCGTCACCGACCACCGCCAGACACCCATCACCGACCACCGCCAGACACCCGTCACCCATCAGTGACCACCGCCAGACACCCGTCACCCATCAGTGACCACCGCCAGTGACCCGTCACCCATCAGGGGCCTCCAACAGTCACCGATCAGTGACCGTCGCCAATTACCTGTCAGTGACCATCATCCCCTATCAGTATACATCACCTGTAAAAGTCTCACACGTGGTATCGTCATACTCAGGAGGAGTAGTAGAATGTATTTTGGGGTGTCATTTTTGCTATGTGCATGCTATGTATTGGAAATATCATATAAATGGACAACTTTGTGTAAAAATAAAAGCGTTTTAATTTTTTTCCCACATTTTCCAAAAACTACTGGAAAAAAATGACACGTTCAAAATACTCATTATGCCTCATAGATTATAGGTTGTGATGTTTGCTTTCCAAAATGGGGTCATTTTGTGAGCAATTCCATTGTCCTGGTGATCCAGGGCCTTCAAAAGTGTAATAGGTGGTTGAGAAATGAGATATTTAATTTATGCTCGTAGAACGCCTGAAGGTGCTAGTTCAAAGTTGGGCCTCTATATGTGGCCAGGCTATGTAAAAGTCTCACACATGTTGTATCGCCATACTCAGGAAGAGTAGTAGAATGTACTTTGGGGTGTCATTTTTGCTATGTACATGCTATGTGTTGGAAATATCTTATAAATCGACAACTTTATGTAAAAAATATGCGGTTTCATTTTTTTTCCACATTTTCCAAAAACTTCTGGAAAAAAATGAACTGTTCAAAAGACTCATTATGCCTCATAGATTATTCTTTGGGGTGTTTGCTTTCCAAAATGGGGTCATTTTTTGGGCAATTTCATTTTCATGGTGCTCCAGGTCCTTCAAAAATGTGATAGGTGGTCATGACATTACATGTGTAATTTATGTCCCTAGAATACCTGATGGTGCTCCCTGCATGTTGGGCCTCTGTATGTGGCCATGCTGTGAAAAAGTCTCAGACATGTGGTATCGCCATACTCAGGTGGAGTAGTAGAATGTGTTTTGGGGTGTAATTTGTGGTATTCATATGCTGGGTGTGAGCAATAACGTGTTAATATATGTCAATTTTGTGAAAAAAAATAATCTACATTTTGCAAAGAATGGGAAAAAACTACAACTTCAAAAAATTCACTATGCCTCTTACTAAATACCTTGGACTGTCTACTTCCCAAAAAGGGGTCATTTGGGGGGTATTTGTACTTTCCTGGCTTGTTAGGGTCTCACGAAATGAGATAGGCCATCAGTACATCAGGTGTGATCAATTTTCAATGATTGACACCATAGCTTGTAGACTCTCTAACTTACACAAGGACCAAATAATATACACTTATTTGGGTTATTTTTTACCAAAGATAGGTAGCAGTATACATTTTGGCCAAAATTTATGAAGAAAAATTACTAATTTGCAAAATTTTATTACAGAAACAAAAAAAAAAAAAGGCACAAAAAATAAAAAACCCACTAGTGATTAAATACCACCAAAAGAAAGCTCTATTTGTGTGAAAAAAATGACGCAAATTTTTATATGGGTACAGTGCTGCATGACTGAATAATTGTCATTCAAAGTGTGATAGAGCTGAAAGCTGAAAATGGCCTGGGCAGGAAGGGGGTTTTCGTGCTCGGTACTGAAGTGGTTAAAATGTCAAGTATGTGGACTAAATCGATTATAATGGCAGAAAGCTCCATGAGCAAAGGTTGTAAAAAAGAATCAACAGAATCCAAAAGGCCAATAATATGGCTCTCCATAGTGGCAATGATAGGCCATCCAGGAGATACGTATGATTTTTGTGTTGTGCTTCATCTTCTGGATGGTGACTGTAGGGTTCTTCCCTGGTGGCCAGAGCATGGTTACAGGGAGTTGATACCCACGGGGGCTTATTATCTATTGCTCCTCCTATTGTGCCATGTTTTTTAATTTACTTCTGATATTATTTCTAACTTCTACTAATGCTTACTACACTATAAATTCTTTCTTTTTATATATGTTTGTCTGTTCAATTGAATTGGCTGTCTAAATACAAGTTTAGCAACGCAATGCATAGATCTGAATGGGTCTTTAATGTTTAAAATGCTGCCGGAAGCAACCGGTTAGACATATTTGATTGATCCCCCAATGTTTTTCCAAACACAGTGAGATCTTTTTAAACACACAAATGTTCCTGATGTTCTCAGGCTGTATTAGGCTAACCCCTCCCTTTTACATTTCTACAAAGGGAATGAATATTCCCTATGTGCCCAGCTATTATGATCCAGCTGCACATAGAAAAACCAGACCTTCACTGGCTGTATAAATATCATTTAATATTAAAGAAATGAACACCTCTTGTGCAAAAAATGCCCTTGGCTTCAAACTAGCTTACAATAAGAAAGGTGTACAGCAGTAGGGTGGTAATATAAACTCTATATTAATAAGAGAATACTGTAATTAAACGTGAAAGGGTGTTGTTCATTTTACTTGTAATTGCTAACAACATTATATATATTAAAATTGTTTCTAAATATATATTTTAACACAGAAATCCTTACAGATGGAGTTTTAACAGCAAATGCTGACAATAATAGTTTCTCCTCCCATGGATCATCCTACAAGTGTGACATCTGTTTGTTATCCTTCCCTAAGGAGACACAGTACCAGAAACACATGCGGAATCATGAGAGGAATGATAAGGTGAGACGATTTTAGTGTTTTGACACATTTAAAGCCTTCTCCAGCTAAAATATTTTTGTAGTGGATAGTGAATAATGTGAAGAGGGGTTAAAATGTTTGTTGGGTTTTTATTGTTTTCCTGGTGAAATCCTTTCCATTAATTTCTTGTGCTGGCGTCACTCAGAGATCTAAAGTTAGGAGAAATCAAAGCGCATAGCCTTGGATCGGTGTTGCTCACAGCCAGCAACTTTTTAAGTGAACATTCATGTTAATTAATAAACCAAGTCCAGGCATAGATAGAGCACATTTTTTTCCTGCAACCACAGGAAAGTCACTTGATTCCCCCATCAACACAGGCTGTGTTGATAGGGGAATCCCTCCTGAAGAGCCTTTGTGTTCTCCCGGTGGGGAGGCAGGGGAAGGTGTCCCTAGTGTTTATTGCTAGCAGCTATAACAGCCGCTAGTGATAATCGCATGTTAAGTCCGACAGGCTTGTTGTACATTCAGCCTGCCCATTCATGGTTAGAATTTTGGCTGGTTCCTGCTGAACTGGCCAAGATTTGAACTTGTCTATGGCTGGCTGAAGGCTGGTGATACGTTATACAATTTTCTTTTAGATTTACTAAAACCTTATGATATGGGGTGGAACCTAAACACTTTCCATTTGTATGCCCTTGCACTTCATAATTGAAGGTAAATCTACATTTATTCTTTTCATTCAACCAGTGGGTTGAATGAAAAAGAGTGCCGATTCCCCCATCCACATATTTGAGGTGGATGGGGGAATCACACTGACTGTGCTATTGTGTTCTATTGCGTACAAATACATTTTAAACAATTGTGTGCTTCCAACTATGTTGCAAGGGTTGGGAGAAGGCTATTTTTTGTCTTTGAATGACTATGTGCCCCTGTATATAAAGTCAAGTCCTTAAAGTAACATTAAACCTTTGTTTTTTTAAAAAATAACTAACATGTTTTACTTACCTGCTCTGTGCAATGGTTTTGCACATAGCAGCCCAGATCCTCCGATTCTGGGGTTCCCTGCCGGCACTCCATGCCCCTCCTCTTCAGGGAGTGTCCCCATGGAAAGAGGTACGCTGCTGAGCCATCCTGTCTGCATCTATTGACACAGACCTGCACCTCGCCCCCGCCCGCTCCCTCGTCACAGCATTTGATTGACAGTAGCTGGAGCCAATCAATCTGCGCAATGAGGAGGGAGACCACTGCTCTTGTGCACATAGCTGACTATGATCAGCTCAGGTAAGAAAAAGGGGGCTGCGGGGATCCTGCAGCACAGAAGGTTTTTTACCTTAATTGACAGAATTTTAGAATACGTTAAGGTAAAACAAATCTCAAGTCTTTAGAAATGCTTTAAAAACCTTATAAAATCACCTTCCTTGGTTGTACACTTGATGTGTGGACTCTTTTGGGCACTGTGAGACAGTGGTGGCTGATGTTTGTTTTTTTTTGGCGGCAAACAACAGCCCCACCCCCAGCCCACTCGCTGTCTGCCAGTCGGTCCGGCATTTACCCCATTTAGGCAGCGGGCATTGGGCAGCGCCTCCTGTGTCCTTTCCTTCATCACAGCAGCCATGCATCTCCTCCCCTTCTCCTAGGTGTCCAATAGGATTGTCTGTCCTTTCAGCCAATCAGGTGACGGGTCTCAGACCCACTTCCTGATTGGCCAGGAGGAGGATCAGTGTTACAATAGTGAATATTCATTTGCTATTGTAACACACCTGGGTGGGATTGGTTCGCATTCTCTGCGCCCAAAGCCCACCCTATTTTGAAGCCTATTAGAGCCTCTGGCTCTAATCAGGTGCTTCAGAAATACACACCCCCCATTGGAATTCATGCATTCGGCTTCCTGCAAGGGGCCGAACACATGGATAGAGGTAGCGGTACCCGTGCGCCCCCAAATGGACCGTGCGCCCCTGCTTTGAGATCTGTCACTGTACCAATTGAAGATGGCCACAGATTGCTTTGTGTATGAGCATTTTAGCATATTCACACATGTATGGAAGTTATATTAATGTCCATAGTTGGAATAGAATGTTCAACAAGCTCAAATAGATGTGATATAGTTCCACACATTTTTGGCCATATAGTGTAGTTCTGGTACAAGTCAGCCCTTTTCTGTATGTATGAATGTGAGTTAGGGACCTTAGATTGCAAGCTCCTTGAGGGTAGGGACTGATGTGAATGTACAATATATATGTAAAGCGCTGCGTAAATTGACAGTACCTGAAATAAATAAAATAAATGCCATAGGTGTCGGCCAACTGCTGACTTTGTAGGGAAGGAATTTAGCAAATGTACAGGTATGTTAGTAGTTATAGGCTATCATTACATCTAAAATTGTGGGAGAGGCAAAATGGATGCTGTAGGGGGCATTGTTCTTTAGGCAAGCATGTAAATGGGGGTAGAGAAGTCTTTCTCTTTAAGTCTTTGTCTCTCCTTTTTCCTCTTTTTCCCTTTGTTACAATATTGTTAAGTTTTGTAACAATATTTACACATTTCACTTGTTTACCGTAATTATATGTTTGTTTTATAGCCTCATCGGTGTGATCAGTGCCCAATGTCTTTTAATATCGAATTTAACCTTACACTTCATAAGTCTACACATAACATGGATAACCCAGCATGTCCAGCGTGTAACAAAAAGTTCTCTCGAGTGGCCAGTCTCAAAGCTCATATTATGCTGCATGAAAAAGAAGAGGTAAGTATTCCACAGCATGTATGTCCTTAAGTAGAACTATAGGCAACACTTTTTTTTTTTTTTTTTCATTTTGGATAGAGCAAGGAAGGGCTATAACCCCTGTCAGATTTTTTTTTTTCGCTATCTGTGTCCCATTGGGGAGACTTCTTCACTTCCTGTCCTATAGCCAAACAGGAAGTGAGAGGAAATCCCTGCAAATTAAGGGAATTTCCTGCCCCCCCAGGTCACCAGAATTAGTGTCCCCATTGGAAAATTTTCCCTCTATTACTTTTCAGGGGACAACCCAAAATTTGGGATTTCTCTTTAGTTCATTGACGGACGCAGCCTCTTATTCTTGACATGTGGGGTTTATGCACCTTTCACTAGGAGTGGACTAGGCAGAACATAGTTCAGCTAAAAGCAGACACAGCCCCTCCCAGGGGGCAGTCCTCACTTGGCATAACCCCTCCTGCCCTGCTCAGCAACTCTGTTTTTTTTGCCCAGTGCAAGGAGTAGGACCTGGCTCCCTGCTGGGATCTGCGGTTCCCCATTTTTTTTTTTTCCCAAGACTTCTGATGAAGAATGCAATCAAGTAGCCGGCTGGGTAACAGGCTGGATATCCTAGATCCAGGGAGTCTCCCCAGCGAGGCTGACGGATGCAAGTCGACCCTTAGCTGTACGCTGGGTCGACCGCATCGGGCCTCGTTCCGGGCTGGGGCGGCCTCAACGTCCCGCCATCACACCTAGGACCGTGTCACGGGGCTCGCGTCACGGGTGTTGCGTGGCTGGCAACTCCCCCCCCCCGAAACGGCGGGGTGGCAGGTCTGCCTCAGGTGGCTACCCGCTACACCCGTCCAGAGTGGTGAGTATGCAAGGAGTAGGGCCTGGCTCCCTGCTGGGATCTGTGGTTCCCCGTTTTTTCTTTTTTCCCAAGACTTCTGATGAAGAATGCAATCAAGTAGCCGGCTGGGTGACAGGCTGGATATCCTAGATCCAGGGAGTCTCCCCAGCGAGGCCGACGGATGCAAGCCGACACTTAGCTGTACGCTGGGTCGACCGCGTCGGGCCTCGTTCTTTGCGGGGCGGCCAGCGGGTTAAACGTCCCGCCAGCACACCTAGGACCGGGTCCCGGGGCTCGCGTCACGGGTGTTGCATGGCCGGCAGCTCCCCCCGAACCTGCGGGGAGCGGGGGGGAGGCAGGCGGGTGGTGTCCCCCTTCTTCGGGCATAGGATAGGTGGGCTTGATCCTTCTACCCCTTACTATTGCCCCCCACCGGGCTGTAGCTCTCCCCTGCCTGGCTGCGCTTCCCCTGAGTGGGCTGCTGGCGGTCGGTATGTCGGTACCTGGCCGCAATTTTTCTGTAGCCGGCCGCGTGTAGATCACGGCCACCATTTTCCTGTAGCCGGCCGCGTGTGGTTCATGGCCGCCATTTTCCTGTAGCCGGCCACTTGTTTTGGCCTCTAGTGCACAAGGCGGCCATCTTGGCATGGTCTGCTGCGTGCTGGCCTCAGATTCGCTGGCTGGATGGGCGGTCCTGGATCTCTTGGTGCTGGGCCGTGCCAGAAGAGCCATCCTACACGTGGGGGACACGGAGCAGCAGCAGCAGGGTGGTTACAGGCAGCTACAGCAGTGCTAGCAGCAGCACCCGGGGTCGGTGTGGTAAGTTCTCCTGGGAGCCTCTGGGGCCCTAGTGCGGCAGCTTGAGGGGTGGTGTGGGTCGCACAGTCCGGTCTGGCCTGTGGGTGTCTTCCGGGGTGCGGCGCAATGGCGGCTGAAGCAGGTACTTCCCAGCCAGAAGTCTCCGGTGGGGATCGGGGAGCGCTGGGACCTGTGGTTCTGCTTGACAAATTGACAGCCATCCTGGAAGAATTCTTCTCCCGGGTGGAGTCGATCCGTGACCGTGGGGTGGCGGTCCCCTCCCCTGTCCTCTGGTGACGCTGTGTCGAGGACCCCCCTGGAGTTGTCGGAGGGCGAGCTCGGGGACCCCTCTGATGATGAGGATGAGCCCTCGGGAGCCACTGCGGCTTGTGAGTGGGCTCTGGTGGGCTCCTTGGTCTCAGCGGTCCGTGAGATGCTGAAGCTGGGCCCGGCTGCGACACAGGGGGCGACGCACGCTTTTGGGTCGCATAGGCCAGGGGGACACCTAAGGTATTCCCTTATTTGTCGTACTTTGATCAGTTTGTTTACAAGGAGTGGCAACAACCTCAGGGTTCATTCGCCATGCCTAAATGTTTTTCTGTGCGTTATCCCTTTGAGGATACCCTATTGCAGAAGTGGACGTCTCCGACGGTGGACACGCCTGTGGCCACTTTTCCGATGAACGGCTCTCCATCCTTTAAGGACCCAGCCGATAGCAGGACTGAGGCGGTGTCCAAGGCAATGTTCCTGGTCGCGGGTTCGGCCATGAGGCTGGCGCTGGCTTCGGCGCTGGTGGCACAGGTGCTTACGGAATGGGCGGCCATTGTGCACCAGGCTTTGGTGACTCTCCAGGCCCCTCTGGAAACTGTGCAGATGGCGGACCAGCTGATTCAGGGCCTTAAGTACCTCTGTGATGCAGCCCTCGACATGGCTCCCATGCTGTCGAAACTGTCCTTGTTCACAGTCATCATTAGACGTCTGCTGTGGCTTAGATGTTGGTTGGGGGACCAGATATCAATGAAGGGCCTGACGGACCTGCCGTTTGAGGGTGGTCGTCTTTTTGGGGCTTCCCTGGATGAGATCATCAAGGATTACACTGGGGGGAAGAGTACGTTCCTCCCGGAGCCTAGAAGGGGTAAGGAGCCCCGGCGTAGGGCGGGCCCTTCCTTCCCCACTCAAAAGAAGTTTTTTCGTGCGCCAAACGCCTCGAACAAGGTCTCTCAGCCCGCTAAGGCCTCCGCGGGGGGCCAGAAGCGTCCCTGGCAGCGTAAGGCCGAGAAGGCTGAGGAGAAGTCCTCCTCCGCATGATGGGTCGCCCCTGCCCGTTGTTCGGGTGGGGGGAGCGGCTTGCGGTTCGTGGAACTCTCGCATCTCGGATCTCTGGGTGCGCAAGGTGGTTTTGCCCGGGTACAAGATAGAGTTCCGTACCCAGCCCCTGGACAGGTTCTTCGCCTCCAATCTGAAGCTTCCCCCGGGGCGACGGCAGGCCCTGTTTGGGGCCGTGCAAGTCCTGCTCCATCAGGGGGTGATTGTTCTGGTCCCCTCTGCGGAACATTTCCGCGGTTTTTATTCAAATCTTTTTGTGGTTCCGAAAAAAGATGGGGTCAGGCCTGTCTTGGACCTGAAGGCTCTCAACCTCTTTGTGACGGCGCGGAAATTCAGAATGGAGTCTGTCCGCTTTGTGGTGGCGGCGCTTCGTCAGGGAGACTTCTTGGCCTCCTTAGACATCAAGGAGGCGTATCTGCACTTGCCCATATGTGCGCGCCACCAGCGCTTTCTGAGTGTGGCCATCACCCTCAGTTCCCTGCGTGATCATCCTTCCGAAGTCGGTACTGATTCCGTCGCGCCGGTTGGAATATCTGGGCTTGGTCCTGGACATGGAGCGGGCAAAGGTGTTTCTCCCTGCCGCCAAGGTGTTGACGCTCCAAGCTGTGGTGCGGGCCCTGCTGTCCCAGCGGTGGTCCGCTCTCAGATTTTGCATGAGGGTGTTAGGGCTGATGGTCTCCACCTTCAAGGCAGTGCCCTATGCCCAGCGGGCAATTCTGCTGTGGTGGGACAAGTCTCCGTTATCCCTGGATCGGGTGATCAGGTTGGATCACCGGATCCGATGTCCCCTCGCCTGGTGGCTGCGGGTTCCAGTCTTTGGGCTGGGGAAGTCGTTTTTACCCGTGGAATGGACGGTGGTCACGACGGATGCCAGCCTATCCGGCTGGGGGGGGGGGGTCCTGGGGCTGTTGTTGACGCAAGGTCGCTGGTCCCTGGAGGAGTCCTGTCTCCCAATCAATGTGCTGGAACTTCGAGCGATCAGGCTTTCGCTTACGTGAATCATCAAGGCGGAACGAGGAGCGCGGCAGCGATGTCAGAAGTAGCCCACATTCTGAGGTGGGCAGAGCTTCAAGTGCCGGCCATCTCCGCCGTTCACATTCCGGGTGTCGAAAATTGGCAGGTGGACTACCTCAGTCGCCAGAGGCTGGATCAGGGAGAGTGGTCCCTGCACCTGGAGGTGTTCCGCCAGATTTGTCAAGTGGGGCACGCCAGATGTGGACCTACTGGCGTCCTGGCTCAATCGGAAGGTGCAGGCCTTCGTGAGCAGAACAAGGGATCCGTTGGCAGATGCGGCGAATGCCCTCGTGGCTCCATGTCTTGGTACCGACTGCTCTGTGCCTTCCCTCTGCTTCTGCTGCTCCTGCGCTTACTGCGCAGGATAGAGGCAGAAGGGATCCCAACCATTCTGGTAGCGCCAGATTGGCCTCGGCGTCCTTGGTACGCCGACGTGGTGCGGATGGTGGTCGATGTTCCCTGGCGACTCCCGCTTCGCGAGGACCTACTTTCACAGGGACTCATCTTGCGCCCTGCTTTACCCTCGCTGGCTTTAACGGCCTGGCTATTGAGTCCCAGGTGTTAAAGGATAGGGGACTCTCTGAGTCTGTAATTCCCACTATGCTCAAGGAGCATAAGGCCACTTCACGTAAGATATATCACCGCACCTGGAAGGCCTACATTGCCTGGTGCGAGGCGGGGGGGGGGGGTGGAGCCCCCGTTCTTTCTCAGTGGCTCGGGTGCTGGCCTTCCTTCAGCAAGGCCTAGATCACAAGTTGGCATTGAGCACGCTTAAGGGACAGAGTTCTGCCCTGGCGATTCTTTTTCAGCGTCCTTTGGCGACGCATTCATTGATTCGTACCTTTGTCCAGGGGGTTCGTCATTTCGCTCCCCAGGTACGGTCGCCTTTGGCGCCTTGGGACCTTGATCTGGTCCTTTCAGTGCTTCAGAAGCCGCCTTTCGAAAATATCAGGGAAATTTCCCTGCAGCTGCTTTCGCAGAAGGTGGCTTTCCTGGTGGCGATTACATCCGCTAGGCGGGTGTCTGAGCTGGTGGCTCTGTCCTGTAGGTCCCCGTATTTGGTCCTACATAGGGACAAGGTGGTTTTGTGCCCTTCTCCTTCCTTCTTACCGAAGGTGGACTCTTCTTTTCACATCAATGAGGACATTGTCTTCCCTTCACTGTGTCTGCGCCCGTCTCATCCTAAGGAGGTTACTTTGCACACCCTGGATATGCTTAGGGCTCTGCGGGTGTATCTGGCAGCCACGGCCTCTTTTCGGAGGTCGGATGCGCTTTTTGTCGCGATGGATGGTCCGTGCAAGGGGATGGCGGCCTCGTCGGCCACTATTTCCCATTGGATACGACAGGCGGTGACCCGTGCGTATGCTGTTCAGGGCCAGGAGCCCCCTTTTCCGATCACGGCTCACTCTACTAGGGCGATTAGTACTTCCTGGGCTTTCCGACATCAGGCGTCGGTTTCTCAGGTATGCAAGGCGGCCACTTGGACCTTGGTGCACACTTTTTAAAAATTTTACAGAGTTGATGTTGCAGCGTCCTCGGTTGCTGCTTTTGGCCGCAAAGTTTTGCAGGCGGGGGTGTGAGGCGCGTCTGGCACTTCCCGGAGAACTCTTCTGTTGGGTACTGTTGTTGTTGTTGCACACCCCTCGTTGTGACACTGCTTTGGGACATCCCCACATGTCAAGAATAAGAGGCTGCGTCCGTCAATGAACGAAATAGAAAATAGGATTTTTTGACTTACTGTAAAATCCTTTTCTCTGAGTTCATTGACGGACGCAGCACCCACCCCTCTTTGTTTGAGTTTGTACTGCTTGTTACGAACTGAGTTGCTGAGCAGGGCAGGAGGGGTTATGCCAAGTGAGGACTGCCCCCTGGGAGGGGCTGTGTCTGCTTTTAGCTGAACTACGTTCTGCCTAGTCCACTCCTAGTGAAAGGTGCATAAACCCCACATACCAAGAATAAGAGGCTGTGTCCGTCAATGAACTCCGAGAAAAGGATTTTATGGTAAGTCAAAAAAATCCTATTTTTCTTTCACTTTCAATGATAATGGTAAACAGGACAAATAGAATAAGAGAATCTCCATAATGGAGGCACAGACAGCAATAAAAACTGACAAGTGTTCTAATCCCTCTCCACTCTATCCAAAACTAAAAAAAAAGTTTTGCCTTTGGATATACTTTAACTTGGGCGGGTTATGGTAAGATGGTAGGATTTACTAGTTACTATAAAATATGTAAAAAACATTGCAGAAAAGATATCTATTTGAAGACATACTGAAATTTTGTTTATGTATGCATTTATTACACACAGAATAACAGTTATGTGACTATCTTGTTTATCTTATTGAATAGCTACAGGTATAGATAGTTTTTAGTTGTATTCCCTTACTTAAAGCGGAGCTCCAGCCTTTTTTAAAACATCCTTTTTAAATCACCTCTGTGATAGTTGCAGCTTATGCAATCTAAATCGGCATATTCTGCAAATGAAACCCTTTCTTTTTTAATTAGTTTATTTGTACTCACTGTACCCTCTGGATCCAGTGAGCTTACATCCTTAGTGTGGGCATCTGAAGCCTGCTCGGAGGTTCCTTATGGGAAATGGTGCAGCTGGCTATATAGCGTGCACCTCTTGAACTCCTGATCTCGCGCCTGCGCAGTGTGAACAAAGTGCGGCGCACTTGGTGTACTGCAGGTTGCCCATCGACTCCTGGGATTGATGACCCATATGCCAGGAGCCAATAGGCAGCTGGATATCACATACCTTGCTACAGCGAGGTACAGCAGAATTGGAGCTTTTTAGTGACCCAAAATGGTTAAAAAACAGACAATCTGAACATTTATGGCACTGTGATCAGCAACATCGGGGGCCAAACTTCAAATACAGTGTGGAACACTGCTTTAACTCTTCTTGAAATTGTATTTTTTTTGCTATTGTTTATTAGGTAACTACTAATGTTCTTCTGATAGATAATTTGTGTGACTATGCATGGCTTTCACTACAGCACTCCAGATCTGTAGAATGTGAAGAGAAAGTAGCCAAAGCACAGGAGTAAGTAAAATCAGTGTAGCAATTATTAAAAAGACAAATATCAACACTAACATTAAAGCGTTCCACCCACATTTTTCACTCCTCACCATGCAACACTAATGTACATACTTAAAATGAATTGGCAATTTATTTATTTTTTTCTGTTTACTTACCTGATTTATGTCTATATCTAATTTCACGTCATCCTTTAGGGGCCATGGTGCCGTATGTCATTTCCAGTTTTTCATTGGCTCCTGGGAGATCTTGGTCATCTTGGCATGGCACTGCTCCCATAACATTTATCATAGGCGTCTATAGAAAATCTTGGCCAGCTTGGCATGGCTGTGCCATGTCAAGCTGACCAAGATTGCACCGCACTGCACATGCGTGAAATCGGCAGGTGCATGCTGGGTAGCCAGCATGCACGGAATCCAGGAATGACACTGCGGCTTCAGATGCCCACACTGGAGATGACCGCACTGTGTAGAAACTACACAAAGAAAACGTTGCTGCACAAATAGAAAGCTGGGCATAGTTTACAGCATACCTTTGTTACATTGCACGAGGCCTGAGTATTCTAGGGGCATTTTTATCTTAAAAGTCATATTTCAGATGGAACTCCACTTTGAGGCAAACAGTGTGCTGCTCGATCGTGAAGGAGAAACTAGTGTGTGTGCAGATGGAGCTCTGAGTGTGCTAGATGGCAGCCGCTGACAGACACTGACATGCGAGACCTGCTGACAGGATGACGCAATGGGGGCGTCCCCAGCTGCCCTCTATGAAAAAGCAACACAGTGGGACATGCAGGGGGCGTGTGCAATGCCTTGCAGAGGACCCCTCCTCCTTTGTCAAGTAGGTACTTGACAAATGAGGCGGGACCCTCTGAAACGCGTTGCACACACCCCCTGCACATCCCCCAGTATTGCCTTTTTTTGTAGAGGACGCTGGGGATGCCGCTGTTGATCCATCCTGTTGGCAGGTCTCGCATGTCAGTGTCTCTCAGCGGCTGCCATCTAGCACGCTCAGAGCCACATCTGCACACACACTGGTTTCTCCTCCACGATCAAGCAGCACACTGTTTACCTTAATGTAAGTGTCTTTTTAATGTAATTTGTCTTTTTAATAAATGCTACAATGTTTTTACTTGCTCCTGGGCTTTGGCTACTTTCTCTTCACATTCTACCGAGGAGCTCTCCCTGATCTGATGTGCCTAGCCTCGGAGATACAGGAGGGTTCCATCCATTCATCCACGTATCCATCCATACATCCTTGATTCACATTCCATAGAGCCAATTATCAAGGCTGATGACTATTTGTACCTACCTACTGGGACCTTGATTTCATCAGTTCACTAATCCAGGATACCACACTAGTAGAAATATGTACTTTTTCATGCCCATATAAATGTTTCCTTACCATTACTTCTCCAGCGATTATTGTGATTTCAACTGGGAACACAGAGAAACTTTACTATTTTTTGTTGACTTCAGTTCTGTAGAACTTAACGTAAGGTATGGGATTAAGTTAATATGGTGTGTGTGTGTGTGTACACAGTATATACATACTTTATTAAATATAAAAGTATTTTTCTATACAGGTTAATTGGTGTGCTGTCCTCTGTCTAACCCGTAGGTGAAGATTTAGGTTTTAGATTTTCCTCTGTCTCATTTGATGTAAAGAGAGCTCATTAGCTTATACAGGCGGTCCCTGGGTTACAAACAAGGTAGGGACTGTAGGTTTGTTCTTAAGTTGAATTTGTTTGTAAGTCGGAACCGGTACATTTAAGTGTAGCTTCAGCCAAAAAAAATATTTTTAAGCTTTTTGGATAGCATAGGGAAGGGTTAACACCCCTGTAATGTTTGTTTTGCTGTCTGTTTCTGTTCAGAAGATTTCACCTCACTTCCTGTCCCAATGATAATTGGATTTTGAAAATGTTAGGTTGTTGTGGAAACAAGGATTGGTGATAAAGCATCAGTGGAGACACCTTTTTCCCATAATAACTCTTACAGGAGTGAACTTCCCTTCCTAGGGGTAGATTTCCTCTCACTTCCTGTTTTCTACCTCCGTTTGTAAGTAGGAATCATTTGTAAGTTGGATGTTTGTAACTAGGGGACCGCCTGTACTTGTTAAAAACCGTTTCTTTGCTATGTTGCAGCTAAGTTGTTAGCAACAGGTAATGTACACCTCCATTTCAAGAAGTGCTATGCTTGCCACCATCTTGTATAAAAAATGTAAACAAGGAAGTTGGTAAGACTAAATGAGTAGTAAATTAAAACCTAAAGCTCTCCAGGTAATTACAGGTTCTTTTATCTATTAGAATATTCAAAAGGGAATTGTTTCTTTAGAAATGTATACATGAGCTTGATGGATTTGTGTCTTTTTTTTCAACCTTACTAGCTATGGGGTGGATTTACTAAAACTAGAGTGCAAAATCTGGTGCAGCTGTGCATGGTTGCAAATCCGCTTCTACTGTCTGCTTGCTCAATTAAGCTTTAACAAAAACCTGAAAGTTGAATGGGTTTCTATGCAGAGCTGCACCAGATTTTGCACTCTCCAGTTTTCGTAAATCAACCCGTATGTAACCATAAGGCCTCATACACACGGGTGTTTTTTGACGCCACTTTTTTGGGCGTTTTTTGCAGCTCTCCATGTTATTCAATGGCCCTCTAAAAACGCTGAGGTTTTTGAGCAGTAGAGGGTGTCGGCGTTAGTGAGCTGTTTCTAGAATGTGGGACCAGTGCGTTCTGAGGCTGTAGCGTTTTGCCATTTTTTTACGCTAATCTGCAAAACGCTCACTAACACCGTACCGGCGTTTTTTGACGCCAACGTTTTTAGGTTGAAAAATAGCAGAGGACTAATTTTTAAAAAAAAAAAAACGCCTATTGACGCCGATGCTCACTAACGCTGATGCAAAACGCCGAAAAAAAACGCTGATTTTTCCAAAACGTCGGACGCGACGTTTTGCTTATTTTTTCTCAGACGCCCATGTGTTTGAGGCCTGAAAATCAGAAATTGCTTTAAAAAGACAGTCTTCTTAACTAAATATAATTTCAGTAAACTTGCCAGCTGGAATCCTGGTAATTTTGCTCAATGTTCTGTTATTGCTATTTTGTAGATGATTTCTAAAAATTGGGTATTAGTTTATTAAATTAGCTCAGATAATGTTACATAAGGCACAAACGGTTGGAATTATTACTAAAAAAACTACTCCTTTGTTTTCTAGACCCTCATCTGTTCAGAGTGCGGAGATGAATTCACATTACAAAGCCATCTGTCTCTGCACATGGAGGAACATCGAAAAGAGGTGACAGGAAACAAAACCTACAGCTGCAAGTCATGCAAAAAGACTTTTGAGACTGCACCACAGCTTAAAGACCATATGAAAACTCATTTCAAAATCAGGTGAACCTTCCATCAATAACGTCACAGTATTCAAAGTTATTGAGCTTGAGAAGAGTTTGAATAGCTCCGCATTCGTCAGTTTTATTATATAGCTTTATATCCGCAGAGAAAAAAAAAAACACACCGAAAAACCCATATATAAAATCCTATACACACAGTTGATCCTGAGGAAGGCAAATAAACCCCAATAAAGCATGGTCCAATTTGCTGCAGCAGGGGGGAAAAAATCCTTCCTGATCCCCCAAGAGGCAATCGGATATTCCCTGGATGAACTTTACCTATAAATTTTAGTATCCAGTTATATTATGTACATTTAGGAAAAATCCAGGCATTATCCATTAAGCTGTCCAGAACCAGCTCTTGAGGAAGTCTATTCCACGTTTTCACTGCTCTTACTATGAAGAAGTATCCATATTTGGAGGTTAAATCCCTTTTCTTCCAGGCATAAAGCGTGCCCCCCTGTCCTCTGTGATGACCTTAAAATGAACAACTCAACACCAAGTACTTTAATGGAGAACTTGCGCTACAGTAGAGCCTGACACATCCCTGCCTCTACCAGTCTTTTGTCTGCATCAGGCTGAGCAAAGTAATCAGTTATCTTTATTAGTCACAGTTTTCAAGTGAAATGAATAAGTAAATAGTTATGTGAGAAAGTACCTTAGGGTGCTTACTGCCAGTTAGGATGAGCCTAATATTTATTTTTGGACAATTACTTTATAATCAGCTGGGAGGAGCTTTATATTGTAACCCATGCAACTGATCTCATATGTCTTTTTTTTCTTACTCTTATGCTTTGTAAGCATTACAGCATATAATCTTGAGGTACGATTTACATTCCTGGAAGAAATGCTGAAAAAGTGGAGTCTGTGTAATTTAGTCTAAATAAATAATTCAGACACTTGTTCTAATTGTTGAAATGTGTGTTGGAAGTTAATGTAAACTTAATGCCACGAAAGTTAAAAGCATCTCTAACTTAAAGTGTTACTAAACCCAGCAATATAAACACAATACCCCCACAGTGCACACAGCTTCTAAATCTTCTTTTTATATCAAAATACTGCTGCTATATACCTTTTTTTCATCTGTATATTGCAGTCAGGTGATAAACTTCAAGGAGACAGGGCTTCCACAGTGTTCATATAGGAGGAAATTACACTCTCTGATGATGTAACCTTCTTTGCATCAGTGACCCTTCACCCACAATCTGGCCAGAGCTGATTGGTGCTTTGCCAATGACAGGCTCAGTTCACAAATAAACAATCACTACCTCTAGAAATGCACTGCATTCTGTGTCCATGTGAAACAGGAAGATCGGAGAGAGCACGTGGAACCTTTCCACCCTGCCTGCATGTAGTATAGTATAGTATAGTATAGTCTAATATAGAAGACAGGGCAAGAAGGAAGTATTAGGCCATACAAGATCAAACAGCCTTTTTACACAATACAGAGGATTAACCCCTTAAAGTGGATGTCAAGTCATGACAGCCACTTTAAACTACAGGTAAGCCTACAATAAGGCTTACCTGTATGGTTTAGGAGATATCCCCTGTATGTGCATGTGCCGACGTCATCGGCACATGCGCACTGAAGAATCGGCACCCGGGGTAGCCCTGGGTACCGTTTCTTCTGTATTCGTGCCGTAAATGACGGCTCCCGTACGCATGCGTGGGAGTGACGTCAGCGCGGCTCCGCCAATCACAGCACTGGAGCCCGCGCTGTGATTGGACAGAGCCGCAGACCTAGAAGACTGATGTCGCCGGTCACATCGGTGTGCCGAGACCGCTGCAACAGCTTCGTTCCGAGGTAAGTGCTTCATAATGAGCTAGAATACTAGCTCATTATGCTTTTGCTTTGCAGGTTTTTTTTTGGGGGGCGGCTTTACAACCACTTTAAGTTACACAGTGAGTATAGCAAGCATGCTATTCTGCATATACAGACAGATTTTACTGTTGTGGGTTTAGTAGCACTTTAAAAGCTGCCTTCTAATTGTGCTCCTGCATTGTCAACTGCCACACAGGCTCCGGACGGAGACTGCAAGCAGTCATAATGAAACACATTACAAAGGCATAGTCCAGTGTTGTCACTATTAGTCAGCCAGTCCAGAAAAATGTACAGCTAACGCTGGAACAGTTGTGTGTAGAGAGGAAAAATGGCTGAAAGAGACTGCAAGAGACCAGCAGCACAGAGATGCAAAACGGATGAAACCAAGATGAAAACTGTATTAACAAATGCAATTGGCAATTGTTTTGATATACAGTGCTTTAAAGTGGTACTATACTGTCCTTGAATCCACCGTCCTCAGAACTTACCATTGGCCGCTCACATCTTTGGCTTTAGGGTCTCAATCGCCAGTCGGTCATTGGCCGGGCCAAGATTGTTTCACTCCCACGCATGCATGGGAGTGCTGTCAGATTCAACATTGCCAAATGTGTGCAGTGGGCTTTGCTTGCGCAGATGACTGTACAGGGGCGTACAGGCAGGTAAGTAGCGTTAATGCAGAAGACACAAAGCATGTCTCTTCTGCAGTCCAAATCCTGCCTGTTCGCCCTTTTTTATTTTGGAGCCTAATGTTCCACTTTAACAAACTAAATGTCATCCAGTAAGACATTCAATTTACTTAAATAGGTTGCTTTGCATAACTACATTTTACATTCCTTAAATTGGCCTGACTGCACCAGTAAGATTTATTTGGAGGCACAGCTTTTGGTTACAAAGCTATAAATATATATATAAGTATTCTACACAGTTGTTTAAATGTATACAATAAGACTAGAAAAAGATCTTGCAGATATACCTAGGACATTTTTTTTTATCTTCAGCTGAATGCCTGAATGATACTAAATGTAACCTCTGTCCTAGTCTGCAATAACAGCAGTATTCATATCTTCTGCAGAGACAATGCAGGTCTGTATCGGTTTCTTTATCAATAATTTATTTAGAACATCACTTTTAAAAACACAGAATTTCCAGTCTTGCAGATTTTTTGAGTACTTCTATTACAGCACAGGAAATGCTAAATGCTCTCTTTACTTTGCATTTATACTGTTCTCTTTTTGATTGCGCACATAAATTAAAACTGTGTTTTGTTTGATTTACATAGAGTGGCAAGCACTAGATCTTACAATAGGAACATAGACAGAAGTGGATTTTCCTACTCCTGTCCACACTGTGGTAAAACATTTCAGAAGCCAAGTCAGTTAACTCGCCATATTAGGATTCACACAGGTAAGAGACTCTTTGCGATAGTAGCATTTCGTGTGTGTGTGTGTGTGTGTGTGTGTGTGTGTGTGCGCGTGCGCGTGCGTGCGTGTAAGAAATATTAGACTTGAACTGGCAGCAGAAATTATATTTGTGCACATTTTCAAGGTGGAAGTATACTATACATTCTATAGCACTCAAAATCCAATATGTGTAAAGCATTCAACAGGTATACATAAAGACAAAACATTTAATTAGGAGTGATTCTATCAATTAACAGTTATATAAAACTATAACTACAAGCTAATGGCCTAGCCGTAGCAGCCTAGGCCACATTCAAATAGCTAAATATTACAGAAACCAAGCCTATCCCACATTACGCAGCATGGCCACCCCCAACTATTAAAATCTCCAGTTTGAAAAACTGCAATAAAATACAGGTGGGTAGACAGATGAGCTCCATGTGGTGAGGCGTACAGCTAAAGGCTTAGTTGACAAGATGTTGCCAGTATATATAAATTACTACTGCACAGGCACAGCCCACGTTTTGTAGCTAGTAGAAGAGTCTCTGTATGGTTAATCATCAGGAGTACAGGTAGCCAGTATACTGGGCAGCAATTATGAAGTTGTCTCCATGAAGGGACCACTTTAACCTGCTTAGATCATTAAAAAATAGGGAAAAAACATAAATAATGAATAAACTCTTCCTGTGGTTCATCCTACGATGTTCCTCCCTGTTTACTTTTTCCTTATTCAAAAGGCAGGTGACTTTTTATCTGATTTAAACAAAGAAATAAGGTTCATCTATTACTTTTTACAATTCAGGCAAAGCAGATGTTCCAGAGTACATGGGGGGGGGGGGGGGGTAAAGTAGCTGTGCATGGCAACCAATCAGCTTCTATCATTAATTTTCAAAGATTATCCGAACAATTTGAGACGAGAAGCTGATTGGCTACTAGACCCAGCTGTTCCAGATTCTGTCTGCTCCAGTTGTAGTAAATTCCTCCTATTATTTTTAAGGAATAGAATGACAGATTGTATTGTGTGATTCTGGTCTGATGTCATCTGTTAGTAAATCCATTTTCAACTGCTTGTAGCAAATGGAAAACAATACCATATTAGGAAGGGAAATTGATAATGTTTTTTTTGTAACAACTGAGATTACTTGACACTTTTGTCATGTGTAAAGACAGAATTTTGAGAATAGTTAGCTTTTTATTAATGTTTGTAGTAAAACTTGCTACACTCAATCTGCTTAGATTTGATCTGTCAGGTAGTACTGTATGTAGCGTGATAGATTACCAAAACAATTATTTTAATCTATATCCGATAATTCAGGCCCTCATAATGAATAGCTGATAGTACATTTTATTTACACTGATAACCTGCATATATGGAGCCATTTTTTCCTGCCAAAGGATTTGGTATTCTATTTTGTCCTGAGATTTACACAGCTTTGCCAGACGGCACAGCCCTTTTTGGCATGACAGAAAACCTGATTTTTCTCTGCTGCAGTTTGGTGACACTTAAGCCTAGTACACACTATCCGTTTCTTTTAGTTTTACCCAGCTGGTTGAACAAAAAAAAACCTGACCGTTCAGATCGGAGCCACTGTACTAACAATCCGAAGTTAGTACAGCAATCTCGCCTGCTGAGCTATTGTGTTTTGACAGGTGGACCCCCCCCCTTCCCCAGAACACTCCGGTCAGTGCTCTCAGCCGGATGGCTGCTGTTTTTCCCGCATGCTTGTCTGACAGAAGCTGGACTGGCTTCTGTCGGACTGGCTGCTATACACACGGGCCAAATGTTGCCCAGCATTTGTGTGTATAGGCATTAGATGTCTTCTTGCTCCTCCAGTCTGAGACTAGACAATAGAAGGGGAAGCAGCAGACTGATGAGCTCATTCTTCTGTCTCTGTTCTTTCCACCCATTAGCATGTCCCTATTTAGCACTTACATATACCAAATCAAATGCCTATGGGACTTTGTTTTTGTTAAACATTTGTTACCTATTTAGCACATGATCACTGAAGCAGAACTGATTGGCTCCTTGTGCTGCTTCTCCCTCTCCCAGTATGAGCTCTGCTTTACAGAATTTGCCAGAGGCTTATATGAAGTTAAATTCAGGTACTTTGCTTATATTAAACCAAAAAAATAAAAACAGAACTTGTCTTTGATATCTGCATGGGGCTTCACTTTAACCCCTTCCTTACCGGGCACTTAAACCCCCCTCCTGCCCAGACCAATTTTTGGCTTTCAGCGCTGTCGCATTTTGAATGACAATTGTGCAGTCGTGCGACATTGTACCCAAATAAAATTTGCGTCCTTTTTTTCCCACAAATAGAGCTTTCTTTTGGTGGTATTTGATCCCCTCTGCGTCATTTCTGATCGCCGCTATAAACAAAAAATGAGCGACAATTTTGCAAAAAAGAACAATATTTTTTACTTTTTGCTAAAGTACAAATCCATTAAAAAAAATATTCATCAGTTTTGGCCGATATATATTCTTCTACATATTTTTGGTAAAAAAAAAAATCGCAATCGGCGTATATTGATTGGTTTGCGCAAAAGTTATCGCGCCTACAAACTGGGAATTGATTTATGGCGTTTTTATTATTATTTTTTTTTTTACTAGTAATGGCGGCGATCTGCGATTTTTATCGGGACTGCGATATTGGGGCGGACATGTCGGACATTTTTTACACATTTTTGGGACCAATGACATTTATTCAGCGATCAGAAATTTAAATGTCCACTGATTACTGTGTAAATGTCATTGGCAGTGAAGGGGTTAACCAGCAGGGGGCAGTGAAGGGGTTAACAAATGTTCCCTGGGTGTGTTCTAACTGTGGGGGGGCAGGGCTGGCCGGGACATAACAGATCTAACTGATCCCAGTGACAGGGATCAGTAGATCTGTCATGTCCCCTGTCACAGAACGGGGAATCGCCGTGTTTACAACGGCGGTTCCCCGTTCTGAGGCTCCCAAAAGAGATCGCCGGGTCTCGGGCGGACATCGCGTCCGCCCGACCCACGGGCACGCTCGCGCAGCGTGCGGCGCGCGCCGCTGCTGCAAGGGGGCGCGCCTGGAGCGTGCGCAGTGGAGGACGTCCATGGACATCCTCCCGGCATTTCAGATCCGCGCTGGAGCCGTACTTTGGCAATAGCGTGGATCTGAAGTGGTTAAAATAGAACTGAAGGCAAAACTTTTTTTTTTTCAGTTTTGGACAGAGTGGAGAGGGATCACAACACCTGTCAGGCTTTTATTTCTGCCTGTGTCACCATTCTGGAGATTTATCCACTCCTGGTCACTTAAAGTAAAAGAAAATTCCCAAGTTTTGAATGGCCACCAGAACAGGAAAAGATCTCCCATACACACAATCAGAATATTGTACAAAAAATACAGTTTTTGAAGCGATTGTATGATAATCTGATTGTTGGTACACAGCTTTCGTCCAAAATTTTCTAAAGGGACAAACACAAAAAATGTTCTTGTATGATACCAGATCGTAAGATTTTCATTTAAACAGTACAATTTTTGTCTGAAAATACAATACTATACATTACATCTCTTCCAAATTTTTATTCTGTCGTACGAGAATTTTTGTACTTTAGTAACCTATTGGTTTTCGATATAGAGACTAGCATGCAAAAAAACAAAACAAAAGAGAAATGATCATTCGTCCGATAATCTCATCATGTGTACTAGGCTTTAGGCTCCTTTCACACCAAGACGTTATAAAAAAGCCTGTAAAACGCCATGATTTTAGTGTGTATTTTTGCCGTGCTTTTGAAGCACTATCGATTTAAATAGTGCACCGCTAATGGCATTTTTGAAGCGCCTTTGAAGCTCTTTTGAATCGTTGCGTTTCCTAACAACCCCACCCCTCTACATCACATCCGGTTTACTTCCTGGTATCTCGTGGAGGAAGAGTGAGTGCAGATTGAAGATGGAGTATTATGAGCTGCTCCTGATGTTCTTGCTACTTTTTTGGGAAAACATCCTGAAACAGAGGCGGAAACAGAGGCAATGTGTGTGTTTCTCTCTCCTCTTCTCCTCTCAACAGGATTTCCTGGTTTCCCAGCATTCTACACTGCATTCCGATCATGTGACCTTCCCCACAGCCTCAGTGCACATTTCATGCACTTTTCGATCGCTTTTCAAGTGCTTTTCGAGCGCTTAACCATTATTTTCAATGGACATGGGCGTTTTTGAAGCGCTCTTTTGAGCGCACCAAACAAGCTGAAAAGATGCTGCTTGCAGGACTTTTAGCAGCGCCTAGCAAGCGCTACGCCTCGGTGTGAAAGCATCCATTGAGATGCATGGGGAGCGTTTTTGATGTGCTTTTTATGTGATAATTTTAGTGCAAAAAAAGCCTGAAAAACACCTTGCTGTGAAAGGGGTCTTAATCACACACAAAACTGTCACTATTTATTCGTAATAAGCAGACACATTCAAGTCTTCTCAAGAAAATTACAGTTGAAAGTTTGAATCTAATTCTATGACCGTTCTTATTAATTATTTTATGGTCAAAATAGCATACAGCTTGTGTGTGGGATCAGTTTGAGATGCTTGTGAGTTACATCTGCTTCTGACAAGCATTTGACCTCCTCCTAAGCCTCCTTTAATTCAGATTGACTTGTATAGAGAGAGCAGCAGTTCTGACGTGACCAAAAGCTTACATAGGCCCTAAGGCTCCATGCACACTGAAGCTGATAAACAACCGTTTATGGTTGTTTGAGCGTTTTTTTCAACAGCCCATAAACGCTCCTTTTTGTAATCCTGGGTGTCCATGCACACATATACGTTTATTGTCGTTTAACAGCAGTGGCGTTATTGGGCTGTTATTTGAACGCCCTGAATTGGTGTTCAAGAGTGGTTCTTCTGACCACAAAAAAACTCTGGCGTTTTATGTAGTCAATGGAAGCTAATGAAGTAAAAAAAAAAAAAAAAAACACTCAAAAACGCCAACGCCGATAAACGCTATTACAAAACGCTGATAAAAGCTAGTTTTAAAAGCAGCGTTTTTCTGCCAGAAATCCGACATCCAAAACGACTATATAGAGCGTCCAGTGTGCTTTTAGCTTAATACATAAGATAAGCAATCAAAAAGCACACAAGTTCACCATTTTTTAAAATAAATCATTCGTTCCTGGCTCACACCATTGCGTTTTTAGGTGCGTTTTGGAATGCACAAAACACACATTTGTCATAAAACGACATTAAATACAATGAGTCTGTTCACATTTGTGTGCTGTGTTACAGTGCTTTGGTAAAAATGAGGTATGGCTGATTTTCTGTGCAATTCTATGTGCTGAGATGACCAATATAATAATGAAAACGTGTCTAAAGCCTCTTACTCACGGTTTGATTGTCATACAACCGCGCTTCTGATTTTGTCAAAAGCGGCTGTCAGTGATTTTGTAAAGCATATTGACTAAAATATTTTTTTTCGTACAAAAACCGTACTAACAGAACGAAAATCAGACATGGCATTGTCGTACGACAAAAATTTGCTAGTCTGCATATCCAGCTTTTGTCTGGCGAAAAATGTCAATCGGCTGTCGAAAGGAGCATACTAACAGTAAGAATTTCGGACAGCAGGCTGTCGAACGACAATTCCCATCCAAATTTTGCATTGTGTGTATGGGCCTTTGGAACCCTTTCACACTGGGATGGCTTCAGGCACTTTAGATTTAAAAAAGGGCCTGAAAACCACCCCCCCGTTCCACTCCAGTGTGAAAGCCTGAGTGCTTTTACACTGGGGTGGTGAGCTTGCAGGACAGGAAAACAAAGTCCTCCAAGCAGCATCTTTGGGACGGGCTTGCAAACCACCCCTGCCATTTGAAATGAATGGCCAGCACCTGCAAAGCACTTCGGAAGCGCCGCAACATGGGCGCTTTTAACCCCTTGTTAACCCCTTCTGGGGTGTTAAAAAAGCCTCGCCAAAGTGCCGCTATAGCAGCGGTAAACCGCTGCTAAAACCAGTGGCGCTTTACCGCTACCGCCCCAGTGTGAAAGTAGCCTAAATGCAGGCAGTGCGACAAAAGCAGAACACAGACAGATGTGAATCCAGCCTAAAATTTATTTCTTTGTTCATGTTTGTGTAAACTAATGGTTATCAAATATTGAATATTTTCTGTTTTTATTTTGAACAACTTTTTCCCCTGGGTAACTAAGTTAATTAGGAAACTGGACTTTGCAGGCAGAACTTGACCACCTTTTGGTCTAGCTGTTTGTGGAGCTCCACAAGCAGGAGAGGTGGGGAACAGAAAGTAAGATGCTTTATGGGTCAAAATGGCAATGACCAGCCAAGCTCTTTTCTAAAATGTCGAACATGTAAATACCTCATGTTCTGTGGGCACTCACTGATTTTCATATTTTGGCCTTGTCCACATGAAAAATTGTAGGGTTAGACAACTTTCTATTCACACCACATGCAGTGCAGTGCTTCAAAAATGCATGGAAAGTAGGTTATATGGGTTCCAATGGCATAGTTCACACCAGTGCAGTGTGTTTCAGTGCATTTTTAGTTCCATTAAAAAAATGTACAAAGTGCTGCTTTTTTACTGTATTGGAACATGGTAAAAAGCATCAAAAGTGCTTCAAAAACACACTGGACCCCAGTACAGTGAAAAAAAAAAAAATCAAGAAACTCATAAAAATCACAACGAAAATGCACCGGAACGCATTAAAAATGCGGTAAAAATGAGCACACAGAAACCTATCCGGAATGGATCTGGAGGACGTTTTTGTGGTGCGAACAGGCACTTAGGTTAGGTACCTTGTGTTTGTCATTTTCTATCATGTGAGTTTGCTTTGCCTGTGCTGTAGGCCACAAACCCCGAGCATGCAGCAATCTAATCTGATCTTGAAGTACTAAAGCATGAGACCCCCCACCCCCTTCTATCTGCAATCATATTGCACCTGACCCCCGGCAAGCCTTTTCTTTTAGTTTAGTTATTTCAGATTCAAATGCACAAACAGTTAAGTATCACTTTTTTTGTGCTATTGGAACAGGAAATGATCCCTGATCAAAGATTCTCAGGTATGCTTGAATGTCTCTGAGACTGTCAACAGTAGTGTATGTGTCTCTCGTTACGGTGGCTTTACATTGCTACATTACATTTTATGGCTAAGAATGCTAATGATCACCACGTAAACAGTTGATGCATTTTACAGTCAAACATCATGCCAGGTATTTGAGATTATATCATATTTGTACTGTTTTTAGTGATTAGAAGTTAAGGTTTACAGCTATGAAGTCTAGCGTACCATGCTTTGTCAGTTTGGTTAAGAGAATATGAATATTTCAGTATAGGTAACTGTAGAAGACAAAGCATACATCCTAATTTAAAGCAGGTGTTTCATTTGAGTGGCTTGGAGCTCATGTTGCTCCCTATGGCAGCTTGAAGATTTACTCTTTTTCTCTTGACATAAAGCCACCAGCTGTTGCCTAATGATCTGAGTTATTGTCATTGTATGCGGGACATGAATAACTAAATCATGCTTGATATCATGTGATACTTATGAAATTATAAAGCTGTTAAAGGGTTTTTACTTATGAAGACAAATGCGCCCAGGTTCACATTTGGTGCTGGAATGAAATGGTGCAAGTTCAGCTGAACTCGCACCATTTCATTCCCACATGTCCGTCCCGATTCCGGGTGCGATTTCAGAGACATCTGTGCGGGTTTCTGCACAGATGTCAATGGAAATCGCACCTGAAATTGCCAAAAGTAGTACAGAAACTACTTTTGGAAATCGGTGTGGCGCTGCAAATGCAGCATTGCACCGATTAGGACAGCGCCATTGCCGGCAATTGCCGCCGATTTGGCATGCAATTTGAAATGTCAAATCGCATGCAAAAATGCACCAATGTGAACCAGGGCTTATGCAAAAAAACGATCAACCACTCCCACATTTCCAGTTAAACATTACTGAGCAGAAGTGCTTTTTCTGCATTAAAAGTTGGATACCCAAATTATTTGTGACCACCTCTGGTTCCAAAAGGCACTTAATTAGGAGGGGGAAATAATTGAGTGGATATGTCGTAGCTTGTGATTTTTCTGCCTGCACTGGGAGCTCTGTTTTCCAGCTGTCAGTGTTTATCTGCTGTTCTGGGGGCAGGGTGGGAGGCAGAGGCAGGGACAGTGTTGAACACATGATTGGTAGCGTTGAATCCTCCCTTGGTGCCTAGGTATGGAAGTGAGGATTGCTCGATGGTATTGGGGCGGGCCCTGCTGGCAGCACTTATGCAGTTACTGAGATGTGGTTTCATCAAGGGCAGAAAGTGCAGGACAGTAGTGTGTGTGTGTGTTCTATATACACAGGGTGCATGATAAGACAGAATCTCAGCTGATTTCTTTATTTATGTTCCTAAGGCCTCATACACACAGGCGTATTTTGACGCCGGCGTCTACTGACGTTTTTTAGCTGCTCCCCATGTTAGTCAATGGCCACATAAAATACGTCGGCGTTTTTGAGCTGTAGATGGCGTCGGCGTATCAGAGAACCCACGACCAGCGCGTTCCTTGGCTGCAACGACGTCAAAAAGCGCCGCAAAACGCCACGAGACGCCAACAGACGCCAACAAACGCCACCTAATATTGTACCGGCGTTTTCAGGCGTTTTTTGACGCCGACGTTTTTAGGTTGAAAATTAGCAGAGGAATGATTTTTTTTTAAAAAACGTCTATTGACGCCGACGCTCACTAGCGCTCAAAAACGCCAATGCATAACGCCGAAAAACGTCGACTTTATCTCCTTGACGTCGGGCCCGACGTTTTGTTTATTATTTTATATACGCCCGTGTGTATGAGGCCTTAGTTGCACAAAGGATATAAAGTCACTGTGTATGCACAAATGCCTTTACAAGCCCAGTTATTACCTTGTAAAAGTAGCAGGGACATCTGCACAGCACTGCACACCCACAATAGGCTGCTTGCAGAAAACTACAGGGTAATACAAGAGTAGTCATCCTGCACAAGAACAGAGAGCAGCAATGCCCAGTCTTTATTACAGGAAGCTCCTGCGCAGAAGCAACATTTCACATTGGATTGCTACATAGATCAGGGAGAAAATACTGAAGGCACACTAGAGCTGCACGATTCTGGCCAAAATGAGAATCACAATTTTTTTGCTTAGAATAAAGATCACGATTCTCGCAGCGCAACATCTTACATAGTTACATAGTTATATAGTTACATGGTTAGTGAGGTTGAAAAATGACACAAGTCCATCAAGTTCAACCTATGTGTGTGATTTCATGTCAGTATTACATTGTATATCCCTCAATGCTTTGGTCCCTTAGGTGTGCATCTAGTAGTTTTTTTAATGTATCTACACTCCCGGCAGAGACTACTGTTTGTGGAAGAGAATTCCACATTCTGACTGCTCTTACTGTAAAGAAACCTCTACGCATTTTAAGGTTAAATCGCCTTTCCTCTATTCTTAGTGAATGGCCGCGTGTCTTTGTGAACTCCCTTGTACTAAATAGTTTTGTCCCTATAGTGGGGTCCCCAGTACAGTGTTTGTACATTAAAATCATATCCCCTCTCAAGCATCTTTTCTCCAGAGAGAATAAGTTCAATGCTTGCAATCTTTCCCCATAACTAAGGTCTTCCAATCCCTTAATTAGCTTTGTGGCTCTTCTCTGAACCCTTTCCAATACCTTGACATCCTTCCTGAGGACCGGTGCCCAGAACTGGACGGCATACTCCAGGTGTGGCCTCACCAGAGACTTGTATAATGGGAGAATTATTGATTTATCACTAAAGTTAATCCCTTTCTTTATGCATGCCAACACTTTGTTAGCTTTGCTTGCAGCAGCTTGGCATTGCATGCCACTGCTGAGCCTGTGCTCTACTAGGACCCCTAGGTCTTTTTCCATCCTAGTTTCCCCCAGGGGCTCCCCCCCTAGTGAGTAGTTTGCGTTCAGGTTCTTGGTACCCAAATGCATTATCTTACATTTTTCTACCTTAAATCTCATTTGCCATTTGTCTGCCCATCCCATTAATTTATTCAGATCTTCTTGCAAAGTTTCCACATCCTGTGGAGAGTTTATTGCCCTGCTTATCTTGGTATCATCCGCAAATATTGAGATTGAGCTCTTCACCCCGTCCTCCAAATCATTTATGAATAAATTGAAAAGGATTGGTCCCAGGACAGATCCTTGGGGAACCCCACTTTCTACACCAGACCATTCTGAGTACTCCCCATTTATCACCACCCTCTGGACTCTCCCCTGCAGCCAGTTTTCAATCCATGTATTAACCCTTTGATCCATGTTGAGGGACCTTAGTTTGTACAGTAAACGTTTATGGGGAACTGTATCAAATGCTTTTGCAAAATCCAGGTACACCACATCTACAGGCCTTCCCTTATCTAGGTGGCAGCTCACCTCCTCATAGAAGGTTAACAGATTGGTTTGGCAAGAATGATTCTTCATGAACCCATGTTGATTACCACTAATGATACCGTTCTCATTACAATAATCTTGTATATAATCCCTTATTATTCCCTCCAAGAGCTTGCATATTATTGATGTTAAGCTAACTGGTCTGTAATTCCCAGGGATATATCTTGGTCCTTTTTTATATATTGGTACCACATTGGCTTTCCTCCAGTCAGCTGGTATCATACCAGTCAGAAAACTGCTCTTAAAGATTAGGTACAAGGGTCTGGCAATAACTTGGCTAAGTTCCTTAAGGACCCTTGGGTGTAAGCCATCT
>BLSH010201087.1:870320-889994 GCA_018402905.1 Glandirana rugosa
GGTACGTCCAGTTTATGCATAGACGACCGTTCAAAAGAAAATTTTTGTTCGAGTGTAATTATTTACGTACACGTGACGAAGACACTTGTCGTGATGTCTGTGCTTCTTCTTCCGTCACACTGAAACTCTCCTCTCTTTGAAAAAAAAAAAACAATCAGTTCCCACCGGGGATCACACAAGTCGACATTACCGTGGTATGATAAAGTCTTTCAATTTTCCATACCAAGAAAACCTAAGTCTCGTAAATCCACGTTTAAAGGGTCGTTGTTGTCTAATTGTGAACCATATAGTCAACGGTTTACAAAAAGGTTCTTGTGCTTCTTAACATTGACCACACACTTGAACTTGTGTTAACAGTACAGAAAAATAATTTTCTGCAGACTTGCCAGGGCCTAAATTATTTAAGGAAAAACATTTGGCAACTGATATACCAAGTGTTAATCTGTTGTTGCTGGGAAATTTGCACCTAAATGCTCTGAATCCAAAAGAACCATACCTTTTAACTTTCTGAAATAGTATGGTGCCATTACAGCTGAACACACTAGGGGCCACCCTTGACTAACAAAAAAAAAAAAGTTTCTCTCCTCTCAAAGTCACACTGCCTTCTTCTTCGTGTCTGTAGTGCTGTTCACAGAAGCAGTGCACATGCATTTATTAATGTGAGCTTGTTTTTAAAAGAAAACTTGCCAGCAGATACGTATTTGACCTGCATGGTTGCAAGCTGTAACTGCAAATATCACATTAGCCTTATGTGTGAAGCAAAATAAAAGCACTGCGATTAGTATTGTATTATCATTTTGTTGGTTTATTTGCATGACTTGCTTCATGTTTAACAGCATTGTTTTAGTTTGCATTAGTAGCCTTTTTTTTTTTTCTTTGATAATCAGCAGACGTACTGTTTCTGTTTGTTGTCTTGGAAAACAGAGTGGTTTCAATATTATGGATATGATGGAGCGCAGTGAGTAGCTTCTTCCTATGTAATTGACACTTCTAGATTCAGCCAACTGCAAACACACAGTTCAGTGTTTGGTATTTACTGGAGGGTTTAATTGAGTTTGAAAGGCATATATTAGAAGGAGGGGGCCTTTCAATCTTGTACTGGATCCACACTGTTGCAGTCCCTTAACATTCACATACATTATTGCACCTTTTATGTGTGGCAACGTGTGTCTCTGCACAGCCGATTTTTGGCATTGCAGACACCACAGCTCACAGTAGTCACAGGTCTGTTTATTGTGGTATGCTATAGAGCCGGTGCATTGTTATTTACAGAATGTGTATAGAAGCGTGCACTGCACATATGCCCATGCAGTTCAGTAATGCATGGAAAAATGAAGGCCATTCTGACAAGTACAACCAGGGCCAGATTAAAATAGGGGTTATTGGAGCTGCAGCTCCAGTCCCCTTCCTTAAAATAGGCCCAGCCCAATGGTGTGAGTGAGTCACTAATACTGCCTAGCCCTGCTCTGTATACAGTGTACACATGATTGATATGTAAATTGCAGCAGCATATTTCATTTGTTTTAACAAAAAATTTCATTTTATTTGTTTTCATAAAAAGGCCTACCAAAATCCTCAGCACCAGACCTCTCCTGCTCTTAATCCAGCCCTGGGTACAACGCAAGGGAGCTGGGCTGTCTGTCAGTGAGGGCTTGTTTAAAGGGTTACTAAAGGCATTTTTAAAAAAAATGAAAATAAACATATTTTAGTCACCTGCTGTGTAATGGTATTGCACAGAGCATCCCCGATCCTCCTCTTCTGGGGTCCTCCGCGATCTTGGCTCCTCCTTTTCTCCATGTACCCCCATGGGAAGCTGCTTTTTATGAGGGCATATGTGCGTGCTTGCTCCCAAGCTGTGTGTGTCTATGGAGCTGAGCTCCATAGACACACACAGCGTGGCTTGGCCCAGCCCCCACTTCATCCTCACAGCATTTGATTGACCAGTGGCTACTGCAGCTGCCTAAGGCCCTTGTGTGAAGAGCAAGAGAGGAGAGGAGAGATTCAGCCATGCACAGTGCTGGATCGATTGAGGCTCAGGTAAGTAGGGAGGTGGAGGAGGGCATGGAATGCATTATGGTAGAAAGGCTTTGGCTTTAAAACCATTTAATAGTTCATTTACTACTTGCTCAGAAAATGCAATTACTGGAATATTCGTAGCCTGGCCACAGGTACTGTAGAATTGTGATGTGATACCCTCGCGCTACCACTTTGTGGGTGAATGTCTACAAGATGGCAGCTCACACTGAATAGTTTTCTGGACTATTGGTTGAATAAATGAGAGGGGTAGTGTAGCGCTATCTTAAAGGTTATATCGGTGAACCTAATGTTACAATCACTCTTAATATGTGATTAAGTGATAGGTGGCCATTTCTCTGTAGCCCTATATGTATGCTCAATTCTATGCGGCCATTTTCTGGTGTATCCTGGGTATCCTGGCTTTTTCTCCACCATAATAGCGGTGATCACATGTATACTAGGGTTGCCACATCATCCCTTTAATCCAGGACACATATGAATTACACAGGTTCTGAGGCTAATTTAAGGCAGATAAGGCACCAAGTGAGTTTAATTACCACCTTAATCAGCCACAGAACCTGTGTAATTAATATGTGTCCTGGATTAAAGGGATGACGTGGCAACCCTAATGTATACCCATCGGCCATTTTGAAGGAGACCATGTAATATATTCTGATTATAGTGAAGTTTCTGAATATTGGCACCATATATGTAGTCAATTCTATTTATCCTTCTGATGTTGCTGCTACCGGAGCCTAAGTTACCGGAAACAATTCAAACCAGTATTTCGCAGGGCATACATAGAATATTAGAAATAATACCTCACAATTCCTTACTTATAATTACATTTCAACATTTGTATATTAAGGAAGAATATGTGAAAGTGTAAAACCTTTGAAATATGTCACATCATAACTGTGTAAAATACTAAAGTGCTGACATGTATAATAAAACACATAATATAATAAATCATATTATTGAATGTGTTCTATTCTATCTGGTATGTTATATATTCAATAGCAATAACTTTGTCCAGGATGTTCTTATTAGAGTGTGCTATGGGCAATGTGTAGAATATTTATATTTCTAAAAGTCACTGATGAAGCAGTTATGGTCGAATTCAATATGGAGTTTATATGGTGTGAAAGTGTTCATGAGAAATATCCACTGGGATTCCAGCTGGCTGAGAGTCCTGATTTTGTGACTTCCTTTCCAATGTCTTGTGTATGGTTCTACACCCCAAAATTTTAGATGTGTGGGATCTCTTCTGTGTACTTTGTCAAAATGTTTGGATACACTTTGTTTGTCATAGCCTTTCTGTATATTCTGTACATGTTCTTTGAGCCTTACTTTGAGTGGTCTTTTGGTACATCCTATATATTCCACAGCTGCTTTCGAGAGTATATAATGCCCTTTTTGTGTTGCATCCTATGAACTCGTTGATGTTATCTGAAATGCCAGTGCTGGTTGATGTAAAGTTAAATTTTTTCTCATTGGGACGTTTTGTACGGGTGCATGCATAGCACCTCTTGTAAGGGTGGAAACCCTTTCCTATAAAGAAGGTGAAATTATTCTTGGGGGGTCTATGACGCTCTTGACAATTTTATTCCGTAGTGTGGGGGCCCTTCTGTATAAAAATTGCGGCTGTTGTGGTAGTATAGTATGGAGATCTTTATCTGCTTGCAGTATGTGCCAATGTCGTCTTATGATTTTTGTTTTCTACTTGCCTGTGTTAAATGTAATAATCTAAGATGATGGGTACCCGATCTATCCATTGGTTATTCTGTTCTTTGTTGTTCATTAGTGTTGATCTTTCTATTTCTGATACTTCCTTAATTGTTTCTTTGATGAGTTTTTGATCATATGCTTTATCAATGAATCTCTGTCCCACTTGTGTTGCTTGTTCCATGTAGTCAGTTTCATTGGTACTGTTCCGTCTTAATCTTAGCATCTGCACGTTGGGTATGTTGAATAGCCAGCATTCCATGGGTAGATAGCGGTTTCGATCGATGCTCTTGAAGTGTGTTTTGGTTAGCAGTTTGTTGTCTCTTTGTATAATTACTCCAATGTCTAAGTATGTGATGGTTTCCCTCCTGATCTCTCATGACCGTAAGATGTTTCTGTCATTTCTGTTTAATTTGTCCAGGAATAATACAAGTTTTTCTTTGCTTCCTTTCCATAATATTATGACGTCATCGATGTATCTTTTATACAGTAGTAATTCGAGTAGTGTGTTTCTGTATACTGTTTCTTCTTTCCATTGGGCCATGAACAAATTAGCGATGCTCAGTGCAAATTTTGCATCCATGGCCACTCCTGTTTTTTGATGGTAAAAAATCTGTTGGTACCAGAAATAGTTGTTCTTCAAGCTAAAATCAACACATTTGATTAGATATTTCCTTTGGACACATGGTAATATGGAATATTGTCTGGGTGCCCATTTGACTGCTTCGCAGGCCTGATGATGTCTAATTATTGTGTATAGAGAAGACACACCTGCTGGTTCTCCCTTGGCCTCTTTTGTCAGCTGGTCTTATTACTACATCGTTTCCTTGTGTCATTTTTTGTGTTCTGTTTGTTTTTTTGGGGGTTTTGATTGGTATTCTTGTTGTTGGTATCTTGGGTTGGTGACATGTGTTGATGTGTTATTTTCATTATATCTGACCGTTTTCTCTGGTGTGCACAGATTAGAGATGGGGGTCTGTATTTCCTATTTGGCTTTGCCATTTGAACACCCGATCCAATTTATAATCGCTGATATCTCTTGTACCTCTCGGCCTTTGTTGGCGAGATCTTTATTGAGTTGTGCTGTGAGTACTATGAATTCCGCTGTATCCTTATATATGTCCAGTTGTTCCTTAAGTTCTCCTATCTGTTGGTCTATTTTTCTTATTTTCTTCTGTTTCATTTTTAAGAGCATTTTGATAAATTCTATGCCTTTGTCATTGAAGAAATTGTACCATTCGTCTATTGATTCTTGGTCAGTGAGGCCATCATTAAGGGGTACCTCTCATCTTAATCTCTGGGGTATTATGTTTTCTTTTAAGCATCTCTCAAAGTTACTGACGTCCCACCATAAGCTTACTTTTTTTTTCCATGTTATGGCCTAATTTTCTCATAAGGCTCTCTATGTCACCATTTTCTTCAGGTTTTCTGCATTAAAAACTTCATCTAAGTTTACTTTTCTTTGTTCTATAAATGAAAAAATATCCATGGTTGCTATGAGTTGCTATGGTTACTACTCTCGTAGATGTTCTGAAAACTCCTGCAAGCAGCATTTTTGTGTGGTCTGGGAGCGGTGTATACATTGAAATGAATGGGCAGCGCTTCTGAAGCGCCTGCAAAGCAGTTCGGCAGTGGCGCTACACGGGCACTTTTAACCCCTTTTTAACCTTAACTCCCGCCTCAAAAGCGAGGCTTTACCACGACTGCGGGTCGCTTACAGTGTGAAAGGGCTCTTAGCACTCTTAATTGAGACAATTATACACTTATAGAGGGATATGCTTTGTTCATATTTCATGTCTGAGGTTTACAACCACTTTATACAAACAGACAAATTCCCAGTGCTCATAGTGAGTGTTAAAGCAATTGAAGACCATTAAGTAGCCACTAACAGGACTAAAGACATCCGCTATAGGTGAATAAACTGTAAACAGACAGACAATACCCAATGCTCACAGTGGGTGTTAGAACAATTTTATGACAATATAAGCAATGTAATTGAAAGGAATGGATGGTACTGCGCAGCCTATTTCTGTAGGTGTTAATATATAGTGGTCTCATACATTATTCTGATTTAAAAATATACGTGTATGATGTAAAAATATATACAATGATGAGGATAACGCATGTAAAAATATATAGGTATAAATAGACGATATAAAGTGCAATATATAATAAATCCTTCAATAAAAATGCAGTGGGTACAATCTTATAAAAGCATTGGCTATATAAAGCCTAAAACATTAAAAATGGCAGTGATATAATCCAGTGATTAAAAGTGACAGTGAAGATATAAAACAGTAATTGTAATATATTGAAATTCAGCAAATAGTTTCACTCTTAAAAAGTCCTAATTAAAACTGTAGTGATAGTGATAACTGTGATTCGTGTTCCAAGTGTTCATATAAAATCATTGGTGCTTCATTTGAGTGCAGCGAATCTCTTTTGCAGGGGGGTGTTCACCCCAAGAGGATTCCTTCAGTGAGTGCTCCGATCAAAACAATTTTATGGCCGCAAAGTAGCCACTAACAGGACTAAGGGGATCCACTATAGGCAACGCAAGGAAAAATGTCTTAAATGCTCACAAGTCTTCATCCTGCATGGTGAAGTTCACAATGAAGAGTCCACAGGTGAAGAGCTCACATGGGCAGATGGACAATTCTTGAGCACATAGATTAGGGTAAGAGACGATGCACAATCTGCAGCTCCACGGCACATCAGATCAGGGATGGATTCATAGTTGCATGAAAAAGAAACAGTTTCCAAGGCGCAGGATTAGTGAAACAGAGATATGCTGCTTCAGGCATATAGGAAGATGTAATCTGTATACACTGTAGTGAAAGGAGCCACTGAGTACATAAAACTGCAGCCGAGTCGCATGTAGCCACTGGCCAGACTTGCCTATGCCTTGCGGCTATCCTCTGCGCACGTTTCAGGGACCCCGCCCCTTTGTCAAGTTTTTGTGGGTAAAATCAAGAAGTAAGAATGAAGTGTTAGGCCTCATACACAGGCATTAAAAAAAACTAGCTGTAATGTCGGTACGGACGCCAGGAAAAAAACTGCTCTAAAAACGCGATTTTATCGGCGTTATGCATTTACCTCAATGCACGTTTTTCCGCGCTAGCTTTCAGCGGTGTTTCTCTGCCTCTATTCAAAATCAATTGACCATACCAGGCCACATGCCCTCAACATGGGGAGCATGGGTACTTTGGGGCAGGAGGTGCTCTACGCCCCCCCACCCCAAAGTACCTTGTCCCCATGTTGATGAGGACAAGGGCCTCTTCCCGACAACCCTTGCCGGTGGTTGTCAGAGTCTGCAGGCGGGGGTTTATCAGATTCCGCCCCCCCACCCTATGTGAATGAGTATGGGGTACATTGTACCCCTATCCATTCACCTACACTGGTTTTTATTAAATCCACTCCGGCGTCTTCTCCCCTTTCTTCTCCCTCTCTGGCATCTTCTTTCTTTGGCTCTTTTGCAGGGTCTTCTGAGGGCTCTTCTGTCTTCTGAGGGGTCTTCTGCTCTTTTGCCACAGTCTCCTCCGCTGTCTTCTCCCTCTTCTCTTCTGGAGATGTTGACTCGTCGCTCTCTCCCACTCGAATGCGGGGTCCGTGATGCGCCGTTGCCTATGGGCATGGGACAGGGACACCAGCTGACATCATCCTGAGCCCCCACCCCCTTATGACGTCACATCCCGGGGCGGGCTGTGACATAAGGGGGCGGGGCCTTCACCCCAATCCAATATAAGGCAACGTGCAGCACGGTCTTGGCATTCGAGTGGGAGAGAGCAACGAGTCAACATCTCCAGAAGAGAGAGGGAGAAGACAGCAGAGGAGACAGCGGCAAGAGAGCAGAAGACCCCCTCAGAAGACAGAAACCCCGCAAAAAAGCAGAAGGCGTCAGAGAGGGAGAAGACGCCGGAGCTGATTTAATAAAATATTTTAAAAACCTGTGTAGTGTGTTTTTTTGGACACTTTTTTTCAGGTGAATGGGTAGGGGTACAATCTACCCCATACTCATTCACATAGGGTGGGGGGGGCCAGGATCTGGGGACCCCCTTGTTAAAGGGGGCTTCCAGATTCCGATAAGCCCCCGTCCGCAGACCTTGACATCCAACGGCCAGGGTTGTAGGGAAGAGGCCCTTGTCCTCATCAACATGGGGACAAGGTGCTTTGGGGTGGGGGGTGCACCCCCTGCCCCAAAGCACCCATACTCCCCATGTTGAGGGCATGCGGCCTGGTATGGTTCGGGGGGGGGGGGGGCGCTCGCTTGTCCCTACCACATTTCCTGACCTGCCAGGCTGTGTGCTCGGGTAAGGGTCTGGTATGGATGTTGGGGATGACCCTACGCCATTTTTCTGCTTGGGGATTCCCTTTTAAATCCAAACCAGACCGAAGGGGAACCCCATGAAATTTTTTTTTCATTTTTTGTGGGGGATTTCCCATCAAGATCCTCAGCACACAAGTTGCACCGCAAGTCTGATCATCATGATCCGACTTCTGGTGCGACTTCTATTCAAATCAATGGGCTCCCGTAGGGAACCATTGATTTTGAATAGAACTCCTGACGAGGCTTAATGCTGTGTATACAATGTTAAGCCGGGTTTTTGAGCGTTTTGCTGGCTCAGCATCAAAACAGCTCTAACGCTGCAGCTTCGGAACACGCAGGTCCTGCGTTAGTTCTACAGCTTAAGAATGTTGACGCCATCTACAGCTCAAAAACGTCAGCATGTGTATGAGGCCATTGAATAATATGGTGTGGCGTAGTTAAGCTGTAAAAACAGCTCAAAAACGCTGTGCTAATAAAGGTATGAGGCCTAAGTGTTCAGCGGATACATTTTTTACATAATGTTTTATTATTTAAACAGAAAATCAAGTTTTATTAAGGGGAGAAAAAAAAAGATCCCTTCAAGGCTGAGCACATAAATTACAAGGATATTGGCTTTATTTCAGGTGCTTAGTTACGCCTGTTCCATAAATATGGATGTAACGTGTACTATGTTCTGTGGGTATCAATGCAGGTGTACCATGTGTTAAACTGACAATGGAAATCTCTGCCTGCATTATTAGCACTTTAGCAGTCCCAGGGTTGTAAATAAGAAAACAAGTAGCCTCAACATCCAATTACTCTTGACTCTTGGAAAGTGCCTCAGTTCCTGCATTTAACAAGCTCTGTATATACTTCTGGGGAAAGCACTGAGCTAGTCAGAGGATGTGGTATAAAGAACCCATCTAGGTTGCCATGGTAAGAAAGTGACCTTTTGATTTTTTTGCAGGTTAAGAAAGTCACAGGTGATCACTGAAATTAATATGTAATGTTTAATAACCTGAAATTACAAAATGGCTTTACTAGTAATCATTTACATCATGCAATTATAGCTAGTTTCTGATCTATACGCCATTTAAAAATAAAACTTTAACCACTTGAGTTCTGGAAGGTTTTACCCCCTTCCTGACCAGACCATTTTTTGCGATACAGCACTGCATTGCTGTAAATAACAATTGCATGGTCGTGTGATGTTGTACCCAAACAAAATTGACGTCCTTTTTTTCCTACAAATAGAGCTTTCTTTTGGTGGTATTGGATCACCTCTGCAGTTTTTATTTTTTGTGCTATAAACAAAAAAGGCTGACACTTGAATAAAAACAATATTTCTCTTTCGTTCATTGACAGACGCAGCCTCTAATCTTGACATGTGGGGTATGCACCTTTTACCAGGAGTAGACTAGGCAGAACACAGTTCAGACAAAAAGCAAGCTAGCCCCTCCCAGGGGGCACTCGTCACTCAGCATAACCCCCTCCGCCCTGCTAGCACACCAGTTTTTTTCTGCCTAGTGCAAGGAGTAGGACCTGGCTCCCTGCTGGGATCTGCGGTTCCCCAATTTTTTTGTTTTTTTCAAGCTATCTGATGAAGAATACAATCAAGTAGCCAGCTGGGTGACATGCTGGAGATCTTTAGGTCCAGGTAGTCTCCCTGGCGCGACCGACGGATGCGAGCCGTCCCTTAGCTGCCATGCGGGGTCGGCCGCATCGGGCCCCGTTCCGTGCGGTGCAGCCGGCGGGTTAAACATCCTGCCAGCGCGCTGAGTTACCAGGCTGCGGCTCGCGTCGAGGCGTCGCTTGGCTGACAGCTCCCTCCCCACCTGTAGGGGCGGCAGGCCTGTCTCGAGTGGCTACCCACTGCGCCCGTCTGGAAGGGTGAGTACGCTTCCCCCCCCCTTGGGGGTGCGGAGGGGGGCTGGTGGGTGCCATGTCTTTCCCCCCCTCCTCCACTTGGGCGAGGGTGGTTCCGGTCGTCTTCCTCTCTCCCCCCCCCTGCGCCGCTTCAGCCTCAGTGCTGCTATGTTTGGGCCCCCCGCCATTTTTTCGGGGGCCGGCCGCCATTTTGCTGGAGTCGCGGCCATCTTGGTGGAGGTTTTGCCTCTAGTGTTGCTACGGCGGCCATTTTTGGTTGGTCTCTTGATGAGCTTATAGCATGGGCTTGGTGCCGTTTTCCTCATTCCGGACGGCGCGCTCGACACATGTGGGGGAGCTCAGCAGCGGCAGCACAGCAGCGGCAGCGGAGGCAGGCTCACTTTCAGCAAGTATAGCTGGCTTCTCCCTGGGGTGCTGGTAGCAGCACAGTGCGGGTCCTCCGGTGCATTTCCGGTCCGCTGTGTGGGGGTGACTGAGGGGTGGCCTGTGGTGGGGGTGCGGCCTGTAGGCCTCACTAGAGTCCGGGGGGTGGCACATGGCAGCTGAACCGGGTATGTCAGTTCCGGAAGTCTCAGAGGAGGCTCCGGCGGCGCTGGGACATGTAGTCCCACTGGACAAACTTACTTAAATTTTGGAACAGTTTTTCGCCCGGGTGGAACCGGTCTGTGGTAGGGGGATGGCGAAGAAGCGTCCACCCCTCCCCCATCCTCTGAGGAGGATTCGGAGCCGGAAGGGGGTTATGTGGTCTGAGGGACCCCCGTGGACCTGTCAGATGTGGAATTGGACCCTTCTGAAGGTGAGGAGGAGCAGGGGGCCACCGTAGCGTGGGTAAAGGCGCTGGTGGGCTCCCTGGTGGCTGCCGTCCGTGAGATGCTGCATTTGGGCCAGGCTGGGACGTCGCAAGAGGGGGCTTATGCCTTTGGGTCCCATAGGCCGGCTCGGACTCCTAGGGTTTTCCCTTATGTGCCATACTTTGACCAGTTTGTCTACAAGGAATGGCAGCGTCCTCAGAATTCGTTCACATTGCCTAAACGCTTTTCTGTGCGTTATCCTTTTGAGGACCGCTTGGTGCAGAAGTGGGTGTCCCCCGTGGTTGACCCTCCGGTGGCCTGCATGAACAAGGCTACCACGATTCCGATGGAGAGCTCGCCGTCTTTTAAGAATCATGCAGACAGACGGACAGAGGCGGTGTCCAAGGCTATGTTCCTGGTGGCGGGGGCGGCCATGCGGGCGGTGCTGGTGTCAGCAATGGTGGCACAGACCCTCACGGAGTGGGCGACAGGGCTGCACAAGGATTTGGGGGACCTCGGGGTCCCTTCAGAGTCGGTGCAGCTGGCTGACGAGCTGGTGCAGGGTCTCAGGAACATCTGCGACGCGGCATTAGACGTAGCTCCCATGCTGTCAAAGCTGGCAGTTTTTGCTATCATTATTAGACGGCTGCTGTGGCTGAGGTGCTGGTCGGACGACCATGCGTCAAAAAAAGGCCTCACGGACCTGCCATTTCAGGGCGGTCGGCTGTTTGGGACTTCCCTGGATGAAATCATTAGGGATTTTACTGGGGGGAAGAGTACTTTTCTTCCGGAACCCAAGCGGCGAGAGCAACGCCGTAAACAGGCTCCCTCTTTTTCTGCCCAGAAGCGTTTTTTTCGTGCGCCCCGGCACTGCGGGCGCAGGCAATCGGCCCAGCAAGGCTGCCGCAGGGAACCAGAAGTGTTCCTGGCAGGGCAAGTTCGGAAAGGTGGAGGAGTAGCCCGCCTTCGCATGATGGGTCACCCCCGCCCGATGCTTGGGTGGGGGGCCGGCTTCTGGGGTTCGCGGACCAGTGGACCGCCTGCATCTTGGATCTTTGGGTGCGGGAGGTGGTGACGTCCGGGTACAAGATAGAGTTTTGTACCCGGCCCCCGGACAGGTTCTTCCTCTCAAATCTGAGACTCCCTCCGGGGCGTCGGCAAGCTCTGTTGGGGGCTGTCCAGGCTCTGTTAGGGCAGGGGGTGATTGTCCCAGTCCCTCCAGCGGAACGGTTCCGTGGGTTTTATTCCAACCTCTTTGTGGTACCAAAGAAGGTTGGGGTCAGGCCGGTTTTGGACATGAAGGCGCTCAATCACTTTGTGAAGGCACGCAAATTCAGGATGGAGTCAGTCCGTTTTGTAGTGGCCGGCGCCACGCCAGGGGGATTTCCTGGCTTCTCTGGACATCAGGGACGCGTATCTCCACGTTCCCATTTGTGTTCAGCATCAGCGTTTTCTGGGTTTCGCGGTGGGGGACCTCCACTACCAGTTTGTGGCCCTCCCTTTCGGCCTAGCCTCCGCTCCGCGAGTCTTCACCAAGCTGTTGGCTCTGGTGCTGGCTCTGCTGAGGCAGAGGGGCATTGCGGTGGCGGCATATCTAGACGACCTGCTCCTGCGGGCGGAGTTGGCTTCTGCCCTGGAGGACAGTGTCTCGATCACCCTGGCCTCCCTGCGGAATTTCGGCTGGTTGATCAACCTTCAGAAGGCGACGCTGGTCCCGTTGCGCCGCCTAGACTATCTGGGCTTGATACTGGACACAGAGCAGGCGAGGGTGTTCTTGCCTCTTTCTCAGGCATGTGACCACACAAATGCACATGTGTTTTGATGAATTTCAGTTGTTTGCAATGAGAAATGCATCAAGCAAAAATGAATATGTGCAAATGGGCCCTAAATGTTTTTTTTTTTTCTGATATATACGAAATGGATATGCTTATTGTAAATAGGCGTATCAGTATGTGTTAAAGTAGCCAAAACTTAGAATATGGAAGGATTAAAATCCCTGTCAAGCTATTTTATGCTGTCTGTCTGACTGGAAAGATTGCACTTCCTGCTGCTTTTCCAAGACCGGAAGTAAGAAGAAAATTAAAAAAGGGTGGATGTGAGGATTCCCAACTTAAGACCTGTACACTCGGTACAACGGTTGTACAACAGCTTGTTGTACGATCATCTGACTGTTGGTACGCACGATTAGAACAGACGACATGTGACGGTCGTACAACAGAAGTTGGATGAGCAGACTAGAAAACTTTGGTTGTACACCAAGCGGTTGTACGACTGTTGACTCGTGTGTACAGAGAAGTTGGGCCAACAAAGCTGTACGTGCAAAACACACATGCTCATTAAGTCAGGAACGCCTGGAAGTGTCCATTCGTGTAAACCTATGTTCCTAATTCACAAATCACATTCACCTGAACTTCCTCTTTATACGCTCGTAACACGTCACCACGTTAGGCTTGGTCGTACGATCCCTTAGTGCACGTCAGTATGCGAGACACAACAGCCAACATACGATTTTGGACGTCCGGTCGTACGAATGTTGCACCGTGTGTACGAGGCTTTAGGCTCGATTCACACTAATGCATTTTTTGGTGCATTTTGCAGGAATGCAGGGAAATTTTTTAACATGGGTTCCTATGGAACATGTTCACATAAATGCATTTTTGTGCCTCTGCATTTTTGGAAAGGGTCTGGGATTTTTTCCCCGCAAAATGCAGCGTTTTGCATCTAATAGACTTCAATGGGCATGCAAGAAAAACACAAGTGCTGCGTTTTTAATGCGGTCTTACCGCGATTTGCTTTTTTGCAGTTTTAAATATGCCTTGCAACAAAATCCCCCCCCCCCCAAAAAAAAAACAAAAAACAAAATGCGGTAAAAACTCATCAAAAAGGTGGTAAAAAATGCAGAAAGCGTGGCAAAAAGCACTGAAAAAATGCTGAAAAGCAAAATTAATTGATGTGAATCGAGCCTACGGCCCCTTTACATGCTCAGTTCAGTCATATTTTTTCAAAGAAAAAACAGATGAAGTCCTTATTAGTTTGTCATCCGTATGTCATCTGTTTTTTATATCCGCCAGCTAGGGTCCTTAACCACTTGAGTCCTGGAACAATTTTTCAGACAAAAACGGACCGTTTTGTCCATTTACATCCGTTTTTTGTCCAATCAATTTTTTTAATGGAAGAAAAATAGGACTTTGATCCTTTCCAAAAACGGATGTTGATGGAAGTGGATATGAATGGATGATATCCGTTTTTTTTTAGCGATGCATTGATGTTCATTTTTCATCTGTCACCGGGTGGAAGAAAAATGGACAGAATCCACATATGTGAAAGGGGCCTAAGGCCTGGTTCACACCTATGCATTTTCAGTGCTTTTTGCATTTTGCAGATTTGCACTGCCGTCCATTTAACATGGTTTCCTATGGAACACATTCTGTAGTGCAAATCTGCAAAAAGCACTAAAAATGCATAGGTGTGAATCAGGCCTTAGACAGTTGTTACCACGAAATCTGTTCTGATTGGAAGATTTCCTGTTACCTCCTGCTCTTATGACAACTCTAAAATGTAAGATTTCCACTTATTCTACGGGGTTCATTTACTAAAGGCAAATAGACTGCACTTTGCATGTGCAGTTGCTCGAAAGATTTGTAAATGAGGTAAAGCTTCACTTTAGAATGAATACCCAATCACATGCAAGGAAATTACAAAAAAAAAAAGAATCTTTGCTTGCAAACATAAAAGAAAAGTTCATTTTCTATAAGGTCTATAATTATTAATACATGTTTTTTTATATATATATATATATATATATATATAATTTTTTTTTTTAATGGACCATTCATTTTAATTGTGTTATTTTTGGCTGGAATTCTGCTTTAGCTGAGTAGAATCCTTTTCCATGTATAATTTTTTGGTTATAAATGAAGTGATGGCCAAGTTTCCTTATTATATGCATTTATGTATATATGTATGTAGTCTCTGCTTTCTGGCTGTGTGTTGCTGGAGCTTCTGTTTCACTGCAAGTCTACATGGTCTGCAAAAGGTCACGTAAGGGAGCAGGGAAAGTTTTCTTTTTTTTTTTTTGTGCTAGTTGAGGGCAATCTATCTATAGATCTATTCTAGACTATACTATATATCTCTTATTTATGTGCTAAAAATAACTATTCTGATTTGTTATTACAGGTGAAAGACCCTTCAAGTGTAATCTTTGTGGAAAAGCTTTTAACCAAAAGGGGGCACTGGCCACGCACATGGTGAAGCACACAGGTGAAAAACCTCACGCCTGTGCTTTTTGTCCGGCTGCCTTTTCTCAAAAAGGCAATCTGCAGTCACACATACAACGGGTTCATTCAGAGGTAAATGTAAATGAATCCAGCTACTGTTTTCTTCATGCTCTGCCGATAATGTCAGCAAAAAATGATAGGAATGATGAGTACTGAATTGCAGGGTGTTAGTCATTCTGCCCAGTAGATGTCCTTTCACCACAGGTTTATAGAGAATGTATTGATTAAATGCAATATCAGATTTTGAAATAATCCTTAGGAATTATTTATAAAATAATATATGGTGATTAATAAGGTTTTGTAGACAAAAATGAAAACACTCTCAAATAATTGTTAGACTATTTGCATCCAATGTCATAAGCCCAATGCAGTATCATGTAAACCACTTATATTAGTCATACAGGGCAGGATATAGGACTTAATGCCTTGGGTATAGGCCAGACGTGCTCATCCTGTGGCTCTCCAGCTGTTGCAGAACTACGAGTCCCATAAGGCATTGCAAAACTGACAGTTACAAGCATTGCAAAGGCACAGGCTTGATGGGACTTGTAGTTGTGCAACAGCTGGGGGGCCACAGGTTGAGCATCCATGGTATAGGCTGATTGGAGGCTGTCAAAAATTTTGCTGGGAAATGCCCCCAGTGTTCCCTTATACAGCCCCACCCACTCCATGGCACTCGTTTTTTTTTTTCTTAGGCAATGCATATTTTTTAAAATATTTCTGAATATTAACGTTTTTAAAGTTTTCTGAACCAATTTTTATTTTGTTTTCACTACTTTGACTGACACTTCTATCATGATCCAATTGCTTAGCACCTCAAAGCTCACTAGCAGATTCAGGATCGGTTACCCTTGTTGTATATCTTAGGAACCGAACCATACCTGGACCCTGAAGCCCCTGTGGGACCAGCATGTAATCTTTACTTCAGGCACTGGACCCTCTGTCCGGCACTCACCTTGGTATATGGTGTAACAAGTGAGCTAGCCACAACTTGCTAGGGTCAGGGCCAGTCTCCAATAAATTGTTATAGGGACTACAGTGTTGCTGGCTCAATCCATTCATTTGTGAGGGCCATGGCCCATTATTATGACACCCAAGATCCTAAAGAACCCTTTGGGGGTATGCTCACCATGACAGGTAAAGTTTGGTCCCCTACAAATGAATTTGCAGTGTGTATAAGTTAAGACAGGGTTTATTGTGGGGTGTCAGTCACTCTGTTGTATTATCCCCTTCTCTAAATGTCTCTTCTACTTTGGCAGTAGGTAAGGTTTGTATAACATTCACCTTTTTAAATATGGCGGTATTCCTACACAGCATAACTGTTTGCATGGTATATGAGTTACTGGTATAGAAGATCAACTTGCTATCAACTATGTTAACCATATTGACAGTCCTCCCAGCCTTAAAAGGCAAATTTTTGTTTTGTAACATTATTAAACAGATGTGTATTGTATATGTCAAGCCTATATTTACTCTCAACGCTTCTCTCTACCTTTTGGGGTTTTTTTCGAGCTTACATCCTGCTTTCTTTTCACTGACCTAGATTGTAACTTATTTACTTGGGTACAAAAGGGGGCATTATGACATTAGTTTATGGAGTGAAAGCAGTTACACAAAAGACAATAAACGTCTGATGTAGGATCAGTTTTCATGCAGCTTGTTCATGTTGAATTTCTCTCTTGTTGAGAACGCATTGGTAGAATAAATTACTTGTCACAAAAAGGGGACATAAATATTATTTTTACACTCTCCATCTTTAATACCTGCCTTTGGTTAAGTTCACACTAGTGTGTGTTGGGAGCACACGAAAAATCATGCTTTCCCGACTTGCACAGAAACGCACTGCCCTGTAGAAGATGCGTGGCGATGTGCAAGATTAAACCAAGCCTTATGGCGACAATGTCAGACAAAAATTGCAGTTTTATTTAGAATGTCAAAATCACTTTAATCATTTTTTTTTTAAATTTATTAAAGCCAGATAACATTTATGTCATACTCAATATTTTCAAGCAGTCTTTGAAAGCCATCAACATTAATTTTTGTACATCTTTTCAGTAATAGCTGTAACCTGTTTTCTTGTAACATGAGTCTGCATTACATTACACTTTTCAGCTGTGTGGGGATATTACCCTAAAGGCACATTTACCCTTTAAAACAAAATAACTGCAAACTTCACAATGTGGAACATTTAGTTCTGGTAAGGGATTTGTATTTCTGTCCAATTAACCTTTTGATCTAGAGACCCCTACCAGACAGCACAGCCAGGCCAGTAACCTTGTTTTCTCTACTGCCCTTAAAGTGGTTCTAAAAATTAAAAGGTTTTTTACCTTAATGCATACCCTGCATTAAGGTAAGAAACGTCCCACCACTTGTTGCCCCCCACCCCCAATCCAGCATTATACCTGGCTGCAACTCCTCTCTCTTCTTCCTCTCACAGGAACCTCATGCAGTAGTGAGAGCCATTGGCTCCTGTTGCTGTCAGTCAAATCGTGTGAGGAGGGAGCAGGGTGCGTGGCTGAGCCACACTTTGTATGTCTATGAACGCACACAGCGCGGCTCGGGAGCACGCTTGGATGTGTACCCCCATAGGGTATGACTTGCTATGGGAGCACATACAGGAGAGGAAGATTGGATAGTGCCAGCGGGGGACCCCAGAAGAGGAGGATCAGGACCACTCTGTGCAATACCAATGCACAGAGCAGGTAAGTATAAACCTCTTTTGTATTAAAAAAAAAAGAAAGAAAAGGCTTTACAATCACTTTCAGCAATATGTCTTGGTCAAACACCAATTCCAAGCTAATCCACAGTTAAGGAGCAAAAGCATACCGATGAGGTCTGTGACTAACACGGGTATCAGATCGCTGCCCTCCTCACTGACGGGCGACCGAGAACCCCCCCTGATCTAACACTGCACTTGTCACGAATGTAACATTACCACTCTCAGCTGCTTTCAGCACAAAGATTTCCCAGTTTAGGGGACCACCATCTAAATGGCAGCCACCTGAGAGCGATTGTTACTGGGCTAATTCAAACAATTAACCTGTTCCCTGCCACCACCTCTATTGGAGCCAGAGGAGCTCAGAATTTCAGCAATACCAGTATTTCAGAATAACCACCTGTAACACACGTTGTCACCGCAGACAGGTATATCCAGATGCGTTATTTTAAAAACAGTAGCGCTCTTCAAAGGGACAGATTCGTGATAGTTGCATTAAGAGCTTTAGGGACAAAATTAACACTTTTCAAAATAAGGTTTAACCACTTCCTTACTGGGCACTTAAACCCCCCTCCTGCCCGAACCAATTTTCAGTTTTCAGCGCTGTCGCTCTTTGAATGACAATTGCGCGGTCGTGCGACGCTGTACCCAAACAAAATTTGCGTCCTTTTTTTCCCACAAATAGAGCTTTCTTTTGGTGGTATTTGATCCCCTCTGCGTCATTTCTGATCGCCGCTATAAACAAAAAAAGAGCGACAATTTTGAAAAAAAAAAACAATATTTTTTACTTTTTGCTATAATAAATATCCAAAAATAAAAAATAAAAAAACAAATTTATTCATCAGTTTTGACCGATTTATATTCTTCTACATATTTTTGGTAAAAAAAAATCGCAATCAGCGTTTATTGATTGGATTGCGCAAAAGTTATAGCGCCTACAAACTATGGACATTGATTTATGGCGTTTTTATTTATTTTTTATTTTTTACTGGTAATGGCGGCGATCTGCGATTTTTATCGGTACTGCGATATCGGGGCGGACATGTCGGACGTTTTTGACACATTTTTGGGACCAATGACATTTATACAGAGATCAGAAATTTAAATGTCCACTGATTACTGTATAAATGTCATTGGCAGTGAAGGGGTTAACCAGCAGGGGGCAGTGAAGGGGTTAACAAATGTTCCCTGGGTGTGTTCTAACTGTGGGGGGCGGGGCTGGTCGGGACATAACAGATCTAACTGATCCCAGTGACAGGGATCAGTAGATCTGTCATGTCCCATTCACAGAACGGGGAACCGCCGTGTTTACTTCGGCGGTTCCCCGTTCCTCCTCTCTGAAAGGAGATCGCGGGTCTCCGGCGGACATCGGGTCCGCCCGACCTGCGGGCACGCTCCCGCGGGCGCGAGCGGCGCATGCACGTGCCGCTCGTGCCCGCGGGAGCGCGCCCAGCACAAGCCAAATGGGAGGACGTCTATTGACGTCCTCCCGGCATTTTAGAGCCGCGCTGTAGCCGTCATTCGGCTATGGCGCGGGCGGGAGGAGGTTAATAATGAAAAGGTCGAGTTTTAGGTAAAGTAAAATATTTACAGAAAAATAAAAGATTATCAAAACAATGAGACAACATTACAGTAGCAAAGGAACAGAATAAAATAATACTTGCTTTTGAAATGTCCGTGACTACTCAGTGTTTTGAAGATGATTTCCTGGTTCTCTGATGTTGCTTCTTTGATGGTAATTGAGAACTGCAAATTAATCTTAGCAATCCCTTTTTCTCTGGTTGACAAGGGGTGGGGCCGTATGCCCTGACCACTCACATGAGTGGGTGGCTTCTTAGACAACGCCCAGGGCAGGCCGTGGAAACCATCTTCCCTACTCCACACGTTGTGTGTGAAAAAACATATTTCAAGATTGGGCCACCTGGCAAATCTCACAGTAAGAAATTCAATCTCAGC